>JAUIMM010001983.1:1035000-1405000 GCA_031769625.1 Taudactylus pleione | reverse complement strand
CGCAGCAGCTGTGGCTGCACATCTGGAAGTACAGCATGGACAGTCACTACTGACGTCCATGCTGTCTTCCCTACACCCCGCCGGTACCAGAACGCCGGTACTGATCCGGGGATGCTGGTAAGCATCTGGGGTCACAGCTAGCGGTGACCCCAGATGTTTTGGACCATGGCCAGATTCAAGGGGGCAGCAGGTAAGCAGCGGGGTCCCGATTGGCCCTGTGGCAGCGCTCCTCCCCCAGGCCGGCCTCCTCTCTGCTCCTCGGTGGCCATCTTTCAAGAAGCATGGTGAACGCTGCTGGAAGCTGCTGATCGGTGGCATCGTGGTCTGGGTCCCCCGGCATACCTCTCCTCCGTTGAAACCGGTCTGTGTATGCAGCGCTGTGTCCTACCAGGCTCTGTCTGTGTAGTTGAGGCACAGCGCTGATAGTGCAGGGATTAATTTCTTGCATTGTATGTGACTTCTGATAGCGTCTGTTGCCTGTACTTTCACTTTCTACTGTCAGCCATTTCACTGTCCCTGCTTTTCTTCTGCTAAAGCCCTTGCGCTGCGGTGATTGCAGGGTGGTTCTCCCACTATACTAACGAGTATTAGTGAGAGGGGTCACATACTTACCATCATGTCTGAGAGTGAATTTCCTCTCCAGCTTATGTGTAATAAGAGCAATGTACCAATAGCGGAGGGAGAGGGTAACGCGGAGGGGCAGTGTTATTTATTGGCGCGGCCAATTACTGTCACGGCTCCGGGACAGGAACCGCCCTGGGCTTGTTTCGCCAAAGCGCTTACAACCCTAGTGGGCCAGTTAGTTCCGCCACCTGCGTTTTCACAGATGGGATTGTCCCAGCAGTCAGTGGTGTCGTCACCCATGCAGGGTTTCCCGAGACAACTGATGGTACCCCATAGTCTCCCTATTTCTCCTCCCCAGGTCTCTCAGGAACCTGCATGGGTTAATTCACTGACAAATTCGGTACAGCATTTGTCGGACGTGTTACAAGGGGAGGCTGTGTTGCAGCCACATAAGCGGCCGGTGGCGTCTCTGTCCGCTCCTTATGAGGATGACGATGTGATGACCGATGATGGGGAGATTCTGGATCTATCTGACCAAGAACCTCTCCATACTAACGAGTTGGACGCTAAGTCCAAGGTTTATATTCCTGGCCTTATTCGGGCAGTCAGCACAGCTTTAGTTATTGAGGATGACGATCCTCCGGTGTCCAAGTCCAAATATGCCTTTTTTTAAGGATATTAAGGGTGACGCCACAGTGTTTCCTCTTTCGAGTCAGTTAGTAGACCATTTAGAGGAGGCATGGAAACACCCTGGTAAACGATATCAGCCTCAGACGCTTAGCAGTGGCTTACCCGTTTGCGGACAATTATTTTTCTAAGTGGGAATCCCCTCCACAGGTGGATTCTCATGTGACATGCCTAGTCCGAAGTGCCACATTGCCAATGCCCTCCATGTCCTCCTTGAAGGATGCTACGGACCGTAAGGTGGAGATCTGCCTAAAGTCCATTTATTCCCTCGCGGGGGGGGGGGGGGGGGGGGGGCATCCAGACCGGCTATGTCCGTATGTTGGGTAGCCAGAGCTATGGAGCGCTGGGCTGATAGTTTGGAGGCGTCTTTGGATTCCGACTGTTCGGCTGAACAGGCCGAGTTGGTAGGCAATCTCCAGGATTCGGCCACTTACATCAATGAAGCGGCCTTGGATATCAGTACAGTCACATCTTGGATTTCTTCAGCAGCTGTTCCTGCTCGTCGCACCTTATGGTTGCGATCCTGGAAGGCAGAAGCGGATTCCAAAAAGGGCTTGGAAGCTTTGCCTTTTAATGGAGAAGTCCTATTTGGTCCGGATCTGGACAAAATTGTGGCCACTCTGGCGGCAGCCAAGTCTGCATGTCTTCCGTCTGCTGCGGTCCCTTCCAGTTCGGGTACATCGTCCTTACGGCCTTACAGGGCCCAGTGTAGGCCTAAAGCACAGTCTTTTCCCCGACAGGCTGGCCCCAAGAAATCGGCCAAGCCCAGGAAACAGGCCTGGAGTACCAGACGTCCGGACCCTACGTCTGATGACAAACCTGCGGCCTGACGGTCTGGGCCTCCCTTTGGGGGATCCCAAAGTGGGAGGCCCCCTGCTGCAGTTCGCCCAGTCTTGGTCGGTAACGACGACAGACAATTGGGTTCACGAGGTGGTTTCTCACGGGTATGCCCTCTCCTTTCGGCACAGGCCCCCATCCCGATTCTTCACCACTGGTCTTCCCTTAGACCGGAACAAAGCCATGGAACTGCGGAAGGCTTTGCACACTATGCTCCAGGCTGGAGTTATAGTGCCTGTTCCATTCTCCCAGAGGGGCCAAGGTTTCTATTCCAATCTATTTTGGTGCAGAAACCCAATGGGTCGTACTGTCCGATTCTCAACCTCAAGTCCTTGCGGGTGCCGCGGTTTCGGATGGAGACCATACGGTCCATCATTCTGGCGTTGGAACCTGGGGATTACATGGTGTCGTTGGACATACAGGACGCTTACCTGCATGTCCCTATTCTTTTACGCCATCAACAGTTCCTCAGGTTTGCAATCCGCAACGATCACTTTCAGTTCCGGGCGTTACCTTTTGGCCTGGCGACAGCACCACGAGTGTTCACTAAGGTTATGGCGGTCATGGCGGCTTTCCTGCGGCTGCAGGGAGTCCGCATTTTGCCGTACCTAGACGACCTTCTGTTGGTAGCAGGATCTCCAGAGCCCCTTCTACGCCACTTGGATCTGATGATTGCGGTACTGCAATGGCACGGCTGGTTAATAAACTGGCAAAAGTCCGCCCTGATCCCGTCTCAGAGGATTCTGCACCTCGGAGCCTTATTGGACTCCAGACAGCAAAGGATCTTTGTGACGGGTGAAAAGATCTCTGCTTTGCAGTTGATGGTGCGCAGTTGTCTGCAGAGTCGCCGTGTGTCTACACTTGGCGATGAGGTTACTGGGCTCCATGGTGTCAGTATTCGACATGGTGGAATATGCCCAGTTTCACTCCAGACCTTTGCAGCAATTGATCCTGTCCAAATGGAATGGACTGCCTCAGAGTCTAAAGTCCCAGACGATGGTGCTCACTCCGGAGGTTCGCCTGTCCCTAGCATGGTGGTTGCAGACGACCCATCTCAACAGGGGTTGTCCATTTTGGGTGGCGAACTGGGTCATTGTTGACAACGGACGCCAGCCTTCGGGGCTGGGGAGCAGTCACGGGTCCACACTTGTTCCAGGGCAGATGGACTCAGGCGGAAAAGGAGCTTCCAATAAACATCTTGGAACTCCGCGCGGTTTTCAATGCTCTCCTGCAGGTACATCGGGTTCTCCAAGGTCACCCCGTGCAGGTCCAGTCGGACAACGCCACCACCGTGGCCTACATAAATCGGCAAGGAGGAACCCGAAGTCGGGCGGCACTCGAAGAGGTGTCCCGCATCCTGGTCTGGGCAGAGCGCAATCTCCCGGCCATATCGGCAGTATTCATCCCGGGAGTCCTCAACTGGGAGGCGGACTTTACAGTCGCCAGGACGTTCATCCGGAAGAGTGGTCTCTGCACCAGGACGTCTTTCAACTTCTGGTGGACAGGTGGGATCTTCCAGAGATCTACCACATGGCGTCACGGCACAACAACAAGTTGCCGGTGTACGGGTCTCGAACAAGAGACGAAAAGGAGTCTCTGGTGGATGCCCTGTCCGTCCAGTGGACGTTCTGGTTTGCTTTTCTCTTTCCTCCGTTTTCCCTTCTTCCACGGGTAATCCGGAAATTCAAACAGGAAGGAGGGACGCTCCTGTTGATAGCTCCCGCGTGGCCCAGGCGGCACTGGTTCTCAGACCTTCAGGGTCTGTCCGTGGACATTCCTCTGCGGTTGCCGCTACGACTGGACCTACTGTCACAGGGTCCTTGTCTTCACCCTGACCTGACTCGGCTGTCTTTGACAGCGTGGCTGTTGAGACGGCCATGTTAAGGTCCAGGGGGTTTTCCAGTTCTGTAGTACGAACTATGCCAAGAGCTTGGAAGCCATCTTCTGCAAGGATATACCATCGTGTGTGGCATACATTCTTCCAGTGGTGTCGACCGAGAGGTTATGCCCCTCGGGAGTTCCGTCTGTCTAGAGTGTTAGCTTTCCTGCAAGCGGGACTAGACCATGGGCTTCGCCTTGCTTCTCTGAAGGTGCAGGTGTCTGCCCTGTCCGTCTGGTTCCATCGTAGGATTGCTGCAATCCCTGATGTGCGCACCTTTATGCAAGATGTTCTTCGAATTCAGCCGCCCTTTGTTCCACCGGTGGCGCCTTGGGATTTAACTGTGGTCCTGAGGGCTCTCCAGGGACCGCCGTTTGAAGCACTGGGCTCAGTGGACTTTAAATGACTGACAGCTAAAACAATTTTCCTTCTGGCCATTGCTTCGGCCAGACGTGTTTCTGACTCAGGGGCTCTCTCCTGTAGACCCCCTTTCCTGATTTTTCATGGGAACAGGGCAGTGCTGCGCACTCGTCCTGACTTTCTTCCCAAAGTTGTTTCACGTTTCCTTATCAACGAGGAAATCGTTGTGCCGGCTTTTAGCTCACCTGATCTTTCAGTGGGTGAGGCCACTTTGGACGTTGTGTGGGCCTTAAGGATTTATGTTGACCGCACTTCTTTGTTTAGGAAGTCGGACACCTTGTTTGTCCTCTATGGCTTCCGTAAAAAGGGTTAGCCTGCTTCAAAGCAAACTTTGGCAGGTTGGATTCGTATGGCAATTTCAGAAGCTTATCTTCATGAAGGCCTGCCGGTTCCATCCTCTGTGAGGGCTCATTCGTGGGCAGCTCGACGTGGTGCCTCTGCAGTCCAGATCTGCAAGGCTGCCACGTGGTCCTCTGTCCATACCTTTGTGAGGTATTATGCGTTTGACACCTTTGCCTCTCAGGATGCTTCCTTCGGGCGGCGGATTCTCCTTTCAGCACAGGAGCGTCCCCACCCTTGAAGGACACTGCTTTGGGACATCTCCAAGGTATCCTGTGGATACCCTATGGACCCTGATGTAGAAAATATGAGATATGGTAAGAACTTAACTTTGTTATCTCTATTTCTATGAAGTCCATAGGGTTCCACAGGACTTCCGCCCTGTCGCACCTGTGCTGCAGATGGGCTTTACTCTGGTCACCGGTTTTTCCGTCTCCCTCCGCTGAGAATGTGATTCTTGTGTGTGTCCAGATCTTTTTTTCTCTCTCTTCCTTCTCCTCCTCCGGCCTATGGCTTGGTACGTAACTGAGATGCCTTGGCTTGGGGGCGGGGTATAGGAGGGGGACCCTAGTGCATCCTGGGAGGCTGAAAACTTAACTCTATGGTGCCCGATGACTGACGTCATCACCTATACCCCAAGGTATCCTGTGGAACCCTATTGACTTCGTATAAATAGAGATCACAAAGGTAAGTTCTTACCATATCTCATATTATTTGAAGTAAACCTCCGATAAATGGGCCCTTAAAACTTTAGTTGGCTAACACTGGCAGCTCTAATGTAGATTACCAGCACCTGAGTCTATTATGGAAAAATGTCTCATTGTGCAATAAAGATTAACAAAATGTTTTAGCTAACTAATGCTTTACAAAACTGTTTAGCATTCATTACATTTTTCTGTTTAAGTTGTTAGATTTTCATAAGACTTTCATTCCGATGGGACCCAGAAAAGGTCAGGTAGGACCCCAATTTAGTAAAGTGAGGGGTCCCGGGGACCCACAATTTTTTTGGGCTCACAGTGATCACTGTGTGTGTATATGTGTATATATATATATATATATGTATATATATGTGTGTATATATATATATATATATATATATATATATATATATACACACACACATACAGGTTGAGTCTCCCATATCCAAATATTCCGAAATACGGAATAATTTTGGCATGACTGAGATAATAAAACCTTTGATTTTTGATGGTTCAATATACACAAACTTTGTCTAAAGCACAAATTATTTAAAATATGGTATAAAATTACCTTCAGGCTGTGTGTGTATAGGGTGTAAATGAAACATAAATTTATTTCATGTATGTACACAAACTTTGCTTGAGCCACAAAATTATTGAAAATATTGTATAAAATGAGCTGCAGGCTATGTGTATAAGGTGCATATAACACATATATGCATTCTGTATTTATATTGGGGTCCCATTCCCAAGATATTTCATTATGATATGCAATTATTCCAAAATACGGAATATTCCGATATCCAAAATACCCCTGGTCCCAAGCATTTTGGATATGGGAGACTCAACCTGTGTGTGTGTGTGTGTGTGTGTGTGTGTATATATATATAAATATATATATATATATCACCCCCAATTTGGTGGGATGTCAGTGTGTGGATCGTACCTGCTTGTGACTGTATCGCCAGATGGATCAGGGCCGTCCTCTTCTAGACTCCTCCTACCACGACAAAGTGACAGGGGAGCCACCAGAAACCAACGCGAAAACCAGACCAATGTAAAGAAATGGAGAGTTTATTACTCTGGATCACCTCTCCACTAGGACAATTCTAAATGAACATTAGAACAAGGAATATTGTCGCAATGCGCAAGGTACACATACAGGGTATCACATTATTAAGCTTAGGTTCCCGCTATACATACTGCATACTCCTAATAAAACCTCAGACTAAACATATGAATGCCAACCTGCTCCCTCTATTGTGAATATCACAAGTTATAGTTGGCAGAATCTCTGACTGTTCAACTATAGAATCAATATTGAGCACCATGTCCCTGGGAGTACTCCGAATTCACTGTACAGCCTTTCGTTGGTGCACAAACTTTATAAATGCATTTGTCCTTGCAGCATGTTACACTCTCTCCTCTCCCTTGGCTGCAGCAGCTTTAATAGATCTGTGTCCTGTCAGATTCTCTTGTCCTGCTGCCTAACATGGAAGGAGTCTCCTTCTCAAAGCCACTGTTACCCCGATGAGCTGCTGATCCCTGCTCTCTGTGCCCTCAGTCACAGCACTCTACAGCATACACCATGGCTCCTGTCATACACTCTCCCTTCCCTGATTTAGGGATGGACATCGATAGTCGATGTTTGCCGACCATCAATGTTTTTATTACGATGTTAGTGTTCTTACCATTCTATGGCAGTATTCCGATGTTTGCCGCCATCAAATGGCAATCATTCGATTTGTTCAGATGGTGGCCTCTTTTCTTTAAATCCTAAAAGCTATGCCTCCCCTGGCTGCTGTGTGCGGTGTCTCTGCATCTGAAAATATCAATGGTTCATGCTGCTGGGATCGTTGGAGGCTGTCTCTCACTGCCTCAGACGTGATCCTCAGCCCCTCCCTCCCCTCTCTCTAGGCTGCTGCTAGCACTGATTGGCTCTCAATGTCTGAGAGAGCCAATCAGTGTGCTGCCCTGGCCCTGCAGCAGTCACTCACAGACACACACACAGACAGCTACCAAAGTTTACACCAGCAAAGATGGAAAGTAATTTCTCTGCTGGTGCTGTAAGAGGTTTGTTTTCCTGTTTATCCAATTCCTCTTTAATTATCCTACATCCTCCCTTCCTTCACCTATCACAAATCTACCTTCCGATTGTCCCTCATGACCCACATTTTTTGCTTTAAGTGCCTGCCCATGGATACGAGAGCAGGTCCCAGTGTTGGCTGTGACACAGCAGCAGTGACAGTGTTTCTCTGTCGTTCTCAGCCCTCTGCCTGCTTGGCTCAGCTGTATTTTTTATTTTTTTTTATAGATCTGGCTCCTAGCCCCGCCCCCAGGGTTAGGATACAGACACCTGTCGGTAGGTATCCTAACCCTCCACCTCTTTCTACACCTGACCCTCCCTCCCCGGTGCCTAAACCTAACCATTCTCCCCAAGTGCCATACCCTAAACATTCCCCTAACCCTTCCTCTAAACCCGCTACTTCGGCATGCCAGTGCCGGGATTCTGACAGGTGCCTGTATGCCTGCGCTGGTATTTGAAGTGCCGGGATCCTGGCCGGATACCGTACCATGTATATGACTGTAAGACAAACATAGGATCTCTGCTATGGTATGCATGTGAATAATATATATCAGTACATACAAAGAGTCACAAATATCACATCCTTTTACAGCTAATATTAATTATAGATTCTAGATCTTGGCCTTTTTAAATTCATAACTAACTTTTTGAAGTATTGTTTCAGTAACTTGTGGTGTTTCCCATCAATTCTGATAATATGCACCGTTTATAATGCCTCTCTTTCATCTTGCAGCCAGTTATTGCATTCTTATTTTGTCTGCTTGGAAATTATTTTATAGCTTCATAGAGATATAGGGCCATATTCAATATGGGGCGAAAGACATTTTCTCCTATTTCCATTATCCCCATATTCAATTTCACTGACTTTTCGCCAGTGCGAAAAGCATACTTACCTACCCTCCCGATTTGGTCAGGAGCCTCCCGAAAATCGGGTGCCGCTCCCGGCCCCCCGGAAAGGTAGATGGGTCTCCCGGTCCCCGGCGATCCATCTGGCTCGCCGCCGCTTCCCCCGCAAATACAGTATTATCCCCGTCAGCGGGGGGCCCGATGACGCGATTCGCGTCATCATGGCCCCGCCCCCTGCTTCACACTGCCATTTATCTTGGCATTGTGAAGAGGGGGCAGGGCCGCGATGACGCGATCGCGTTGTCACGCCCATGCCCCGCCCCCATTGACTAGTCATAGTCCGGGTCACGCCCCCTTCTGATGGGACACTCCCCCCTGCTGAGGATGCCCGACAGCTCCCTCCTGGAAGGAGGGAGCTACAAGTCGGCAACTCTTGCGAAAAGTCAATGTAAAAAAAACGGGATAATTTTTCGCTTTCCTTTAGCAGGCGAAAAAAGTGCAGAATTGGGGTTTAGGGGAGCAGGCTTAAAAAAAAAAAAAAAATAGCCTGCACCCCTGTGAATGGTCCCTAAAAATAATCTGTGTTAAAAAAAAAAAAGTAAAAAAAAATGGGGACACCCCCAAAAAAATTATTTTAATTTTGGGTTTTTAAAAAAATAGAGGGATCACACTTCTAAATTAGCGGAATGGAGTCCAGAGGGGTTCCCTTATATGCGGTGGGTGTTTTCTTCATTGCGGGAGTAGCGGCAGGTGCATTTTTGCAGGATTTTTAAAAATCATTTAAGGGACTTAAAATATGCTTGCACCCATTTTCAAGAACCCCAGATTTGATGGGCATAGTTATTTTTCCCCAAAAAACTTGTAAATGCTCTTCTGCATCACCTTCTTCAAAGCCGCACTTATGCACATGCCGCGGCTATTTAAAAGCCCGACTTTCTTCTGCAGGCAAAAACGGGGGTACCCATAGTGATCCCCCATGTCGGGATCTCTTTAGGGGGGTCCTGGGAATTTTCGGGAAATAATCCTGTTTTTTTCGTGGATCCAAGTTTCGCCGGTTCCCGATTTCGCCTACTTTGAAATTGAATACGGGGGAATAGCGGGCACGCGCGTGATACTTTTCCGCCTGGAAAACAGGCGAAGGAGGCGAAAAGTCTGTAGTTTTCGCCTCAAATTGAATACAGGCCATAGTTTTTGTATTTTCAAGCCTACAAGTAATTAATGCAATTAGTTCAAGCCTGCAAATAGGAAAGAGAAATCAGTAAAAAAAAAGATATTGATTACCCATCTCGGTTTGAATACTAATTATAGGTGTCCCACAGTGGCAAATAAAAGAATCTATTTACGTTTTGGAAATTATTATTCAAATGGAGACCATACAGATTTATTTATCTCTTGAGTTATGTTTCTGGAAAGAACAGATTGTCTAATGTTCAAAGAATGCTAGAGATCAGCCGCTGCAGGTTGTTTTTAATTGGCCAGCAGAGGCTGGTACCCACTCTTCTGAAAACATGTTTTTTTTCGTTACTGATTATTATGGAGCTGTGACCTTCTAACCTCTTATATGATCTTCTAGTATGTTTTAGATTTACTCTACTGCCATCTGCTGGCTAAAGTCATAAGATCTGTTAGTAATATGGAAAATCAATTATTGGCTCAACTGTAATTGCCTGCGTGTTTTTAGGGGTGCAGTAGCTTGCCTTAAAACAAAATGCTGCAGGTTTATTAAAAGCGTAGACAGAACTTTGTACTTTGTCATAACTTTTAACAGAAAGATCGAAATATGTTCTCAAAGCCTTCCTGCAGCAGTTTTATTTCTTTCACGGTAAATGACTACAATTTTAGTGACTGCAGAAATATATACTGGATCATGCTTTCTCTGGCTTTAGTGATGTTTTCCATAATGGATACAATTGTGCCAGTGCTTTCTCTTCTGTTCATGAGTGGAAGGGGCAAGAGCTAGTATCCAGCCTTAACTAATTTCTGACACGTGAATTTTGCTAAAAAAACAAACACACATAGCAGATTGCAAATATGTACCATACAATTAATAAAACCTTTCTTTAAGCATTAAAAAAAAATACACTATTTTTATTGAGTGAGAGGGGAGAGTTGCAATGGCATAGAAACAGCGCCAACGGCAGATTAACTCGACCCCTCGTGGACTGATCTCGCCCCAGACTAGTGGATTCTTGTATGCAGCCTTGCGTGTGCTGGGCTGCTGTGACCTAAGAGGGATGGGGAGTGGTGGCGGACCCGGGTAATTAGTACCCGCTCGTGGCTCCCCCCCCTCTCGGCGCCCCTGTATACGGGTGATCAGCTGATTGCCCGTGCACACTTGCTGATGGACACATATGTCTGCAGACATATCTGTTAATTGGCTGTGCAGCACAGCCAATGCGATATGTCTGTGAACGACATAGTTCACAGACATATCGTCTGTACACAGTGGCCAACGGGGGCACGATATATTGGCCGATCAATTGATCAGCCAATATATAGGCCAGTATGTACCCAGCATTAGCCGTGCGTAATTGAATTGACCCCATAGTAATACATTTGTAAATCAAAAAAGTTTTTTGTTTTGATAGTCGTAAATCTGTCACCTTTCCTACACTTGGTTGATGCCTCTAAAATAGATACTTTAAAACTAAAATTCAGTCATTAAACTTACGGAAGGAGACTATAGTTCATGTTGTCATTTATAATGCCGCGTGTGCGTTCTTGTGTACCCCTCCTCCTAACACTCCAGCGTCTGCATTCCCCAACCCTGGTCTCCATCTACCTCTTTGTATCTGCCCTCATCCCCTTTAGAATGTAAGCTTCCGCTATTGGGTAACTCTCTCCTATGGTCTCCTTTACGGAATTATCACACCTTCTAAAGAGGACAGGTGGAAAAGTTTCCCATAGCAACTATCAGCTTCTTGCTACCGGTTTACAGAATGTACTTTATTAATAATAGATATTAGCTGATTGGTTGTTATGGACAATTTTTCCACTAGTCCTCTTTAGCACCTAGCAGGATATAATTGTGTACGTCATTTTCTTGTATGTTCTATCGCCTGTGTATGGCACTACAGAACCCTTATTGTGCCTTTATAGATAGTACATAATTAGAAATATACAAAGTTTTATCAGTCTGTCAATTGCCAAAAACCTACCTTTCTTCTTCGATCCTCCATAGCAGCCTCACCTTGGGATATAGGACCTGTTCCCCTATTATAGACAGGAAGTTTTATCAGGGACCGCCCCCCCCCCCCTGCTCTATATATTCCAGCCCCTCCTCCTCCTTGTCTTTTTCTGCCTGACTCCTAACAGTATTAATGTAGAGTAGGGCAGTTTGTTATTTTATTTCTAAATAGGACTTACCTCTATAGTACGTTGCCCAGTGCGCCCATTGTGCCGCAAACTGAGGCGAGGTGGCACCCCAGGATGGTCGTCATGAAGGCGGATGGCTGAGAACCGGTATTATACCGGAGTTTGATGGGGACGCCTGCTCTTCGGTTCGGGGAAGTCCTTGGAGCTGGTGGAGCATTTTCAGTCTGAGCTCCCTGGCTAAATACAAACAAGAATGTCGCCACAGCATGGAGCTGCCAGGAGTGCGCAGGCATGCATCAGTAAGTCTGATGACACGCAGACCAGAATGCAGTGCGGTTGTCACTGCGCATGCGCCCGACCCGGTCTTAAAGGTCAGAGGGCTTTTAATGGCGCCGCTCACTGGAGGTGGAGAGTGGTATTCTCTTCTACCTAGCCACTTATCTGCTAAGTCTGCAGCCTGAATATGGAATCTGAGCCTTCACCCCAACAGCCAAATAGTGCCCAGTTGAGGTAAGTTCTTCATAGTGAGTACATAGGTATGCAGGTTGTGAGTAGTAGACTAGTAATAGGGTGTTTTAATTTCTAGCGTGCCTTTGCCTAACATGGGAGCAAAGAAGAAGTTGGCTAAGAAAAAGCAGGTGAGGTGTCTGTGTGCAGCCTGTGATCAGCCATTTTCAGGGACACAAGATGGTCCTTTTGTGAAAATTGTGTTCAGAAGAGTCCCACACCTGTAATCACTCAGCAGCCTAACCAGTATCAAGAGCTAATGGACTGTATCTAAAGAAGAGGTTCTAACTATGCATATGTCTAAAAAGTCTAGATCTGAAGCGAGTCTTGATTACACTGTTCAACAAATTTAATACTTTTAATTTGTTTCCTTTCTAAAAATAGTCATACATTACTAATTAGAGGTCAAGAAAAACTAAAATGATTTCCGAATGTTTTTACTAGCTCTATTTTTTGAGCTACACTACTTGCACTATACTGTATGTACATTAGTAATATAGTCATAGTGAAAAGATATTTTAAAATAATCTGATATTTGCTTGATTGAATTAAAACTGTTATTTATTTTCCATCAATCACAAATAAGAATACAAAACGAAACAAACATACAGCATACGAAACAAACATACAGCATACGAAAGTACCATCTAATATAGTGGCCTATTCATGGGGGTGCTTTCTCTTTGCTTGTCGCTTGTACTCCTCTTCTGGGGCATCTCTTGTCACTGTCCAACAGTAGTGATTCACCTACCCTGATATCTTTGTTCCATTGCTGAAATGTCTTGGTGGAATCGCTCACTATGCTTGTCACTCAGTGCGCCACAGTTATCTTGTGTGGGTAATCCCGTGAATCGCATATATTTGAATAGGGGAGGGGACAAATAACTGATTCACTTAATTGGGTCATTAGGCCCCGCCCCCTCTGCGTGGAATGCAGATTGCTGGTAAGATTCTCTCCATTCTGCCCACTTCACTAGGAATACCCCTACATCGTCATAAATGGACTATATCTCGGAACTCAGAGCTAACTGAGAGTTTTAAATGTCATATTCATTCTTTGCATGCTGAAATCAATTAGGAGTAACTATTTTCACATCGGAAACCTTTTCATTGTTGTGCAGTGTTATGAACATGATACAGTCTCATCTAAATATGATCATTTTGAGGAATGTGATGATTTTATCTAGTGAGGAGTCTGGAGAGATTCGTGAGGATGTAAGGGCATTTAATATGGAGCTGGATGAAAGCATGTTGAAAAATATATATAAAACCATCAATTATAAAAAAAAAAAAAAAAAGTCCCAGAACAGAGGGATGAGCAGGATTTACTATTTAATACAGAGTAAAAAGGGGTAGAAGTTTTCATGTTCACAAGGTAATGAAAGAAATTGTCATTCAAGAGTGGCAGAACCTTGACAAGAGACAGGGTAACTTGAACCATTTGACCGCCCGCATTGAAAGTATGTATCCTATAAGAGATGAAAATCTGCTTAAATGGTGTACACTACCGAAGGTGGATGCTGTGATTGCAGAGTTAATGACATGAAATACCATTCCTTTAGAGATGGTGCTGCATTTAAGGATATCATGGATAAAAGAATGGAAAATTCATAAACAAAAATTACATACTTCTACTGCTGTATCTTTAAATTCGGGTATAGCGATAGCCTCTGTTTCTAGATCCTTAAGACTCTGGAGTGCATCCTTGCATACAGATATTGAAGAGAAGATCTAAAATCAGTATCTTCTAAGAAACTTAGATATTATGCAAAAAGCTATTGAATACTTTTGTGAGGCCTTTTTGGATGTCGTATCTTATGCAGCAAGGTCTGTGACTACCGGCTTAGTAGCTACAAGGGCATTATGGTTGCGATCTTGGATGGCTGATGCAAATTCAAAAATAGATTGGCAATGTTACCGTATGAGTGTGTGTGCGTTTTTGGGAGCAAATTAGATTCCCTGATACTTATTGGTGGGTATAATGCGATGTTATCACAGTCAACCCATGCCCAGAATTAGCGTTTTTAATCAAAAGTACCAAAGTCTGATGGACACTCACTGTGGCACACATTTATTACTATGAAGGTGGCTATTGCACAAAAATGAAAAAATCCCTCAAACTAGACAACATGCCAGTTTTTAACGCATTGGCTTCGAATTGTCACGTCATATTGTGTCATAAAGTCTTATGCCTGCAGGACAGTTCAGGCCAACAGTTAATGAATGGTAGGTGTGTTGTTAACTGTACATTAGGCTTATACTCTGACTATAGTATTGACTTTAGCCAGGTACATTTTAGTTTCTGGTATCTTTAGGAAATCACTCCCATTATATGTTGGTTATTTGAAAATCCTTTGTGGATTTAATCGGGTAATATATATATATATTTTTTTTGGAAAGTTATGTCGGCTTTAATTCCAAATCCTTTTCTTCTGCTGCACAGTATGACACAATACACTTAACTCATCTACTCTTCTTTTCTAACAGGTGTCCTTGTCACACACATCCTGCAAGTCCCAGTCCTGTGGTGGTGGTTCACACTCCTCATCGTCCTCTTCATCCTCCTCCTCTTCCTCCTCCACTTCTTCCTCTTCCTCATCTTCCTCGTCTTCTTCTTCTTCTTCTTGCCATGGCAACTCTGGGGACTGGGACCCCAGCTCCTTTCTGTCTGCTCACAAACTGTCCGGGCTCTGGAACTCACAGCACTCTAATGGGAACCTAGGCGCTGGGTCTGCAGGTAAGACATTAGTGATTGCAGCGGCTGTATACTACTTGCACATCCAATTATAAAATGACACTTATCATTAAATGCTGTTAAATATTTATTGCTGTGACCATCTAGTGATCAGAGTTTAATAAATTCAATACAGGTTCCATTTTGTAAATAATAATAAAATATAAATGACATGTCTAAGATAAACATGCTGTAAGAACAAACAAAATGGTGGATGGCGAATGTGAAAGATTTTTTTGAGTGTATTATGTGGTAAATAAATTAGGTATGCAGTATAAACACGTAAGGACAGGAAGAACCAAAAGTACAGTATTCCAATTAAAGGCACTCATAGGGGTTCTATATTAAAATCTATGATTAGCAATATGCATTCTAAATTATCGCCTCTCTTCCTAGGTGAAATATGTAAAATAGTTTCTCAAACTCAGCCATTACAGTCCATGTTTTAAGGATATCCAAGCTTGAGCTCAGTTAATCAAATCAAATTGACTGAGGTACTAATTAAGTCACCTGTGCACAAGCATGGATCTCCTAAAAACCTGAAGTGTATTTGTGGAGTTTGGAAAACTCTGACTTAAAACATTTAAAAGTGACACTATGATAACGTATTAAAACTCCTTTGGTCTGTCAGTTATGTATGACAATTGCTCTATCAATTTTCGTTGTGTCAGATCTTATATAAATCTCAGCAAGCAGGGTAGTGGTTTATAATTCTACTAATGGGCCCATTCACATACTTTTCAAGCCACGGGTGGTAAATAGTACTGGTTTTGTGCCAACTAGCAAACAACACGTATGTTCAGATGTGAATTTAATAGAACAGGCATTTAATTGTGGCATAAGGTAAATATTTAGGTAATGATTTCATTTCAGCATTCAAAAGCGTTTGAACCGGAAGATATCGCTAATGACCGCGGGAGCACACAGATTGGCCATACACACTGAACGATCCGGTCGATATGTCATTTTGTTTTCGCCCGGAAACTACATGTTAGGCCAATATCGCTCCAGTGTGTACCCGGCTTTACTGTAGTATATCAACACAACTTGTTGAATATTACTAAACGCTACAAGCTCATTTAATTTACTATTTTAAACTGCCCTATAAGAATCCTCTTTACTATTTCTACCTTCAAGAATCCACTTTATGGTACCGTTTATTGAGTTCCTTGTTAGTATTTTTTACTACTCAAAGTGCATGATTATACGTTTGCCTGTGTTAATCACCTCCTTTTTTTTGCAAGATTTCATGTAATTAAATGTCTAGACTGCTAAATAAAAAATTGGATTTTTAATTTATCTAAGCTAATTTCCCAGTAAATGTCTCTAATGGGCAACTTGCAGTAATAACATTGTTCTGTATACAGTAATCATGGTTGTATGTACTTAATCTCACAACACACTGCAAACACACACCCAATAGCAGCAAAGACTGTTACCAGTGTTTTCCCTGTAGCATTTTAACCAAGCTGCCTGCAGCATGGTTGCATCACTATGTTAATTTTGTGATCCTGAGAGCTAACTAAAATGTGCAGAGACGTTAACACAAAATGCCATGTGAAGTGGGAGAGGGTGAACAGTCCCGAAGCTTCATAGTAGTGTCTGTTAAACCCGTAGAAATCAAACTAAACAATATTACTCCACAGGAGGCCAAGCATCGCTGGATCTTCTAAACCAAAGCTAACAGGTACCATGTTGTATTAGCATATGTGTATATTTGGACATCTTATTTATGAAATGGAAGTCACTTTTATGAAAGTGGATTTGTCCTTTAGACTAGGAAGTAATAATAAATCCCTTATTGTAAAACGTATTGTTAAAGGCCTATACTTGCATTTTTAAATATGGTAATTGGAAGTATGGAATTGCATGCATCCATTAAATAATTTGAGTCTTCACTGATTTGCATTTTTATGGAGTTGGACATGCCGTGCTCTAAGGGCCTGATTCAGCTTGGATTGCATGGCTGCGTTCGCACGCACCCGCTAGCTGCGAATATATGCTAATAAATGCAATCACACAGCAACCGCAGCACTTGACCAAGACTCCCATCACTGTATAAAACCACCCACTTCCCATCTGCCAGTCAGCGGTAACATCGAAATCATTAGCACAGATGTGGTTGACCCTACCTCACAAACTGCTAAACTTCCTGTCGACAGCTAGACCTCTGCCACTGCATGCAATCACACGGGCTTAATTATGCACGCCCCTGTACGGTGTTCAAACGCACAGGCACGCCTGCGTTCCTTCGACCACCCCCCCTCTCCACCCTCAAACGGTCACTTCATGTCAAGATCGCTTCCTGATCGCAGCGGCCGGTTTGCGCACTGCGATGCATGCGCAGAGCACAAACATCGACCGCCTACGTGCGAATGCAGCTGTGCGATCCAAGCTGAATCTGGCCCTAAATACGGAGCATAAACAAAATTTGTTATGGGACACATCAACTAGGCAACAATGAAAAGATTGAACGATTATGATATCGTTATCGTCGTTCATTGTACTGTGCAGTGCCTGCACTGAGCGATATATCGTTCAGTGTAGGCACCCTCCATCATCCCCGCACATGGCCAATCTGTCGTTATCGGCAGATTGACCGGCATGTTCGGGCGATTGATGTCGGAAACGACCAGCGGGAGCGCGCATTGCTGGTCGTTTCCGACATTTTAGTGCACTATTCATGCAAGTTTAATGAGCGACTGAACGATATCATTATCGTTCAACTGCTCATTAATATCTGCTAGTGGATGTGCGCCTTTAGACTCTGGAAATGTTGCAGAATCCTTAAGGGAAGCTAATACAGGATATACCACAGTAGGTGCACAGATGAAAGAATTGAAAAATCACAAACCAGAAAATATAGAAGGAAAGAACATTTTGGCATTGCAGTCATTGTGACATGTGAGCTTAAAGATAGGCAGGCTAGAAAAGGTCTTTTAAAACTCCGAAAAGCTGGATTGGAGGACCCTAAACATCTAGTTTATTATTTACAGCAGCAACATAATTTCTATAGTTTTATAAGATGTTCTGGGCCATCATTTATTAGTGATTTTATGCAAAGGAAGAGCCCATTTAATAAGAGAGCACCATACAATGATATAAAATTTTGCTCATTTATTTGGATTTGCTTCTTGGAAACTCTATGCCACAGAGTGAAAGGTGTCAAAAGTTGTAACCTGGAGCATAGCATTGCCCACTTCCACCCGGGGCCTCCTTCACTGCACCTCTGTTTCTGCCACAGCTGTGGGTAATGGAGCATACATTCACCTAGGGGAATAAGGGTAGAATGCTTGAAAACTGTCTTGCCTCAGCAGCTCTCCAAGTGTGTGTGTGCTCATTTGTGTGTGTGTGTGTGTGTGTGTGTGTCTGTCTGTCTGTCTATCTGGTTAAGGTACGGAACACACTAATATGTTGGGATTTCGAACCATCTTGGTTGTAATCAAGGGACTGGGGACAACCATTCGGCACTATCCATCTTCAGCTTTTCTTCTATGAAGAGTCACAGCAGCCTACTTGGAACCAGCGATCAAGCTTCTCTAGTGGATACAACCGTACATTTTTGTTTTAAGATGTAGGGGTAAATAGCCTGCGAGGGCAACAGCAATATTTCAGCAGTTTAGCTGCTAGATTTAAAGCGGCAATAATGTTAAAGGGCATTACCACTTGGCTTTGTTTTTTAAAATTAATTTCACTTTAAATCTAGTAACTAAATCAACAAAATTTTGCAGCTGCTCCCTACCACTGGAACTGTGGTAGGGAGGTTACAGTAGTCCAGTCTGAAGATGACCAGTGATGAGGGTCTTGGTTGACTCCAGGGTGAAAACCTGTCAGATCCTGGAGATATTGTTGAGATGGAAACGGCAGGACTGCGAAAGGTACCAAATGTGTTGTTTGAATTAGGGGGAGGAGTCAAGAATAACTTCAAGACAGTGCACTTGTGGGCTAGAGGAGATGATGGTGCTGTCAATAGATAATAAAATGAGGGAGGTGAGGTTATTCGGGAGGGTGGGAAGAACAGCTCAGTCTAAAGGTTCCCATATATCTGCGTGGTCAGGGCATCGGTGAAATCCAACATCTTTGATTTCCCGGATTTGCTGAACGTGATCAGCAAATCGGGGATTTTTTAACCTGAAGAATTTCAGATATCCTGATGGATCGGCGTTTCCGACCACCAGATCGACTGTTCTGGTCCCATCGGGGAAACTGATGGCAAATGTATGGGGGGCCCTTTAAGGAGTTTAAGTTAATGTTAAGTTTAAGGACGTGCTGGCACATCCAGGAGGAAGTAGCAGAGAGACAGCTGGAGTTACGAGTGAGGAGAGGGGGGGAAAGGTCAGGGAAGAAGAGAGAGAGAGAGATCTAAGTGCTATAAGCATAGAGATGGTATAGGAGGCCAAAACAGCTGATGAACTCCTCTAATGAGGATGTATAAAGGGAGAATAGAAGAGGTCCAAGAACAGAACCTTTGGGGACACCCACTTGTAGAGGAAGTGGGGTCATGAAAGGAGACTGGGAAAGAACAAGAACAGTCAGAGAAGTATGAGGACAGTCAGGAGAGGGAAGTATCGCAACGACGGAGTGAGTGAAGGATTTGCAGGAGGAGAGAGTGGTCCACAGTGTCAAAAGCAGCAGAGAGGTCAAGGAGATAGAGTACTGGTCCTTAGATTTGGCAGCAAGGAGGACATTGCAGGCACTGTTAAACAATCAATATATAATCGTTCCATCTATATATCTGTATATAATCAAACAGGGGAGCTCTATACTGCATTAAACAAGAGAGATTTGTTCTAGCATTAAAAAATAAATGAAGTGTACCAAAAAGCTCTGTCATCTTCTAGATCATCCCATGATCAGTTTTTATATACAAGATTTCAACAGGCATGCAATGATAAAGGAGAGGGAGATGGGCCAGTCGGACAGAGATTACAGACAGACTAAGGGGGGAATAAACGTGACTAAGTTTTCACTGGTTATGTCTACCGCCAAGATATTCTTGGAGCACTAGTATAACAGTGCATTGGAATGTGTTTCTTTTGTCCACACATCAGGGTTAATCTCACCTCTTCTGATTTAACACGTACAGTACTATTCAGTAATACATGTGAGGTGTGAGCTATAGACTAGAGAGACTATATTTAAAGTTGTAAATGCACTCCTTGCAGAACTTTATTCTACTTTCCTGAAACTAGTCTCTTATACACTGATCATACATCATCTGTCTGTCTCAAGGGAGAAATAACTCCCATTACTGAAAAGATATGACCTGATAGGGAGACACTTCTTGATTTCAGCATAAATGGACCAACAAATGGTGGGGGTTGCAGGTCCTTGTTTATCTAGAGCAAGTCCTGCTTTACCAATGTCCTGTTTGTCATCGAGGTCTGGTGAGCCTGGCTTTAATAGCATGCTTCATTAGAGAGAGAGAGGCTTATCTGCTCGTATAAGATTTTGCTAGTCCTCTTTCCTGATGCGAGAAACAAGATTTAACAGGTAGTTTCTATATTTTATGGCTGCTCTTTTTATTTCAAGATAGTCTCAAAGTCCTGGCTGTAAGTGCAAGTTTAGTGTTTTGCAAAGGGGGGATATGTAGACCACCATTTTATTATTTGTTTTCTCTCGAGTTGTAAATCATTTAAGGTACTTTGATCCAAGGTACTATTTTTCAAGCCTCTGCAGTTGCTCTTTATTTTAGAAGAAAATATTCTTGGGGAGGGGAAGGGGGTAGGAGGAGGGAAGTCGCTCACCCCCTCCCCTCCTTATCAGTTCCTTTCCTCTTGGAGTGTGGAATTATCTGCCTTCCATCTACCACCCTCCAAAGCATTGGAGAACTCCCGTTTTTGCAGTTTAGTTTCAGACTAGCTCCATTACATATTTTATATGGTGTTGGCATGCCCTAACATATAACGTGCAACACCAAAAAGAAAAAAAAGAAATCATCATTATACACACATTATAAGTAGTCCAGAATTGAACCCTTTGTTACTCCAATATTCCAAATACTACACAGTACTTTTTATTCAGGAAAAAAAAACACATGAAAAACAATATTCATATCTATAACATCTCACAATCTTGATGCAAGTATCTAGCCCCCTCATAAATGCAGTAAATTGGCATGACTATTTTGTCATTAAACAGTTCTAACCTCTACTATAATTTTATTTGTAAAACTTTTTTTGAATTTAAATGTTCACTTAGTGGCCCTTCATATAACTAGTTGGACCTTTACTTATTTAGTTAGACTGTGTTAATATCTGCCTGATGGGCAGATGAATTGCAGATTTAGTTTCCATTCTCTTTGTCTAACCTTACTGAGCAAAGTACATTTATTCCTCAGGTGAGAAAGGCAGCGCGCTTCCAGTGTCACCTGAACATGGCAGCAAGACTTCCAAGCTCTCCAGCTTAAAGGTGTGTCCATATAGTTCATCTGAAAACAGCGGAGGAACACTCTCTACCTCACTCAACTTCTGTAAATCTCCCAAACAGTTCAAAAGCATGTGCCATAGACCTTCATCCCCAGGTGAGTAGAAAGTATTCTGGTTTTGTCATGATCTAATAATCCCTTTTACATAAACCTGCAGGACTAAATTTTCCAAATGGTATTCTTTCAGGAGAAGCATATTCTTTGGAGCATCATCACCATTCAGATCCAAGTGCTCCTCCGAACAGTCCAACAGGGCTCTCCTCACAGCAGTCTACATCACCTCACAGTCCTCCCCCTCCGCATCTTTCCACATCTAACATCCCAGCTCCTTATTCACCAACAACACTTCCATCTCACACCACACCATGTAAAGCCACGGTTTGCCACACCTCTGGAGCTCACAGAGGAAGTAATTTAGCAGCATCCAGCCAATCTCTCCTGAAAGTCCATCAAACTCCCCCACCACTCTCTGCCTGTAGCCATCCTTGCAATGGGTACTGCAGTGGAACAAATGCACTTCAGGGAGGCAACACTTCCGGAACCACTACCAGGTAACTGAAAGGACGGCCAGTTAATTATTTAGATTTAAATGCTCTGGTTTTCATTTTCTATGGTCTCATTTTCTGACCTTAAATAAATTTTTGGCCAGTTTATAGTCGGTAGTTAATTAAGTCATAGCTAGTACTAAGTGACTGAGCATTATCAAAAGAACCACCCTTTAGTATAGCTAGATGTGTGTTGTAGCCTTTCTTAGTTATTGTATTTCTTTTCTATTTTCAAGCCGCTAAAATATGGATCTAGGAGGTGCGGGGCAACGATCATGTTTAATGCTTATCTTAATACCTTAGGGATTCAACATGTAGAGGACGCAAATTTTCAAATGTTTCAAGCTGCTCAGCCATACAATCCTGTGAAGGGGATGAGGGTCTGGGGGAAGATGAAGACAGCAGCTCTGAGCGTAGCTCATCATGTACTTCTTCCTCCACCAACCAGAGAGACGGCAAGTTCTGCGACTGCTGCTACTGCGAATTCTTTGGCCACAA
Organism: Taudactylus pleione; assembly: GCA_031769625.1. Lineage (NCBI taxonomy): Eukaryota > Metazoa > Chordata > Amphibia > Anura > Myobatrachidae > Taudactylus > Taudactylus pleione. The sequence continues at coordinate 1,382,618 of JAUIMM010001983.1, read as the reverse complement.
CACGGTGAGACACATGTTTCCTCTATGAAGAGTAATACGTGACTAGTAAATCATGATGTTCATGGGGATTTAATGTGGTTGCACTGTGGTTGTACCATCCTTTTCCTGTTTTTAACAGTGATGTCCACTTATGCAAATGCATGAGGCAGGTCTAATCAATGCACTGTACCTAGGCAACAGTTTTCATAGCAGCATTTGCAATACAATAAACATTTTTACATTGCTACATGAAATTTGATAGGGGCTTTGCACCTTTGGTAATCCTTTTCCCTTCATTCCTTTTTTAAAACTCCCTCCTTCCCTCTATCTCCCCCCCCCCCCCCCCCTTCATTCCTCCTGTTACCTGAAGCTAGATTGCAGTGTAGCTCACATTGCATGTGGATTCAATCAGTCCGGTCCTTCCTGCATAGAGCCCTTTTGGAGATGGGTGGTGTAATAACTGTGGGCTGTATTGTCTAGCATTGAAAATGAGATGATCGAAAGTACAATCTATTCTACTGGTCAAAAGCTGTGTTTTTTTTTTTTTTTTTTTGTAAATTTAACAGTTATGTAAAAAAGTAATTTTTCAAGGTATATGTAATGGGTTTAGAGCTTACAGCTGTTGTAGTATATTGTGGTCATAATAGCGAAAAAAGCTATTAAAAAGAAAGGAATACAGACCATTGTAACCCTTAAAAGTAGGGGTGAGCGGGTTCGGTTTTACTCGGTTTTACCCGGATCTTTTTATTGGCTATCGCCGAACATGTGTTTTGGATAGCGAATAAAATCGAGCCAAATTTGCGGTAAAGTGGCGATAAGAACCGAGTAAAACCGAACCCGCTCACCCCTACTTAAAAGTGTAGGGTTTTCCTTTTAAGAGAAACTGAAATGAAGCCACAGGTGTCAATTAGTGAAGTTTCCTAAATGTCCAAAAGGCACTTGCAAATTTGGGGAAATGGACATGAAGAGGTCTGGCAGACCCAAAGTCACAACAGAATCAGAAGACAAGTTTGAGAGTCAAAAGCTTGTGTGATAGGCGTCTGAAATTACAACAGCTTCAAGCACAGCTTAATACTGGTAGAAGTAAGCAAGTCTCCGTTTTGAACTGTGAAGAGAATACTTTGAGCTGCAGTTTGACAGGTCGAGTGGCAGTAAGAAAGCCATTGCTACGATGGCAAAATAAAAGAGAAATTCTGGCACTAGGAAAATCAGAAAAACATTGCCAGGAACAGAATAGTACAAGTCATGACCTTACTATGGTAACATGTTTGGATAATCAATGTTAAAAGAAATCATCTGCTTTCTAAACCACAACAATTATTGGGAGTATTTGTAGAGACAGTAAAAGAGAAGGTGTCTACTTGTATTGAGACTTGTTAAAATTCAACATCTTATTTATCGGCTTCAGTTTCATCAAAAGGTGCCAATAAGGAGGTGATACCATCTCCTAGGAATGCTGTATTCCACAATAGGCATTTCTATTGGGCAGTGTAACATGAGAGATTATCAGTAGGTTCATGATCAAAAATCCCTACATTTTACAAAGCTTAAAATAAATCTCTGATATAGTGGCCATTTCCTTGATTAAAAGATCTTGGAGAGTCTTTCTCTGAGCCAGAAAGGGTTATGATAACCACAGTCTGTAGCTGCAGGTTGGTGTTCTCTACAATATTCATAGGTAATACAAGGCAACTCTGGCAACAGATTGAGAAACTTTTACAGGCAAACATCCTGGAAATAAGTGCAGTATGGCATGTATCCGTATTTTCCCCGGGAAGTCAGAATCAAAGGTGTATATATATTTACTCAAGCCATTGGGACATCTAACTAGGTGGTTTGTCTCTTTTCTACTTCAGGGTCCATAGGGTATCCACAGGATACCTTGGGTATAGGTGTAACGTCAGTCGTCGCTGGGCACCATAGAGTTAAGCTTTTCAGCCTCCCAGGATGCACTAGGGTCCCCCTCCTATACCCCGCCCCCAAGCCAAGGCACCTCAGTTTTAGTTTGGTGCCCGGCCGGCGTCTGGTGCACCTGTCGGAGTGGGGGCTAGAAGAGCCCCTGAAGCTTTCTTCAGTGCAGCTGTGGCTGCACATTTGAATGTACAGCATGGACAGTCAGTCCTGACGTCCATGCTGTCTTCCCTACACCCCCGCCGGTACCAGAACGCCAGTACCGATCCGGGGATGCTGGTGAGCATCTGGGGTCACAGCTAGCGGTGACCCCAGATGTTCCGGACCATGGCCGGATCCAAGGGGGACAAAGGTAAGCAGCGGGGTCCCGCGGTGGGTCCCCGCTGGTCACATGGTCCTAAGTCCCCAGGCAGGGGGCTCCCTGGGGACTGGCTGCAGCGTGGAGCCAGGCGACCAACCTGCGCTTTCCACTACCCCCTGGGACAGCGGACCGCGGCAGAGCGGTAGCGCTGCGGCGTCCCAGGGGTTAAATGCATGCCAGGGGAGCGCGCCTTCCCTGTCTCACAGCCGGCGCCTCCCCCGCTGCACACAGCCCTCTCTGCATGCTGCCGACTGGTCCTGTGGCAGCGCTCCTCCCCCAGGCCAGCCTCCTCTCTGCTCCTCGGCGGCCATCTTCTCCAGAACGCATGGTGAACGCTGCTGGAAGCGCTGGACGGAAGCATCGTGGTCTGGGTCCCCCCGCATACCTCTCCTCCGCTGTGGCTCAGGTCTGTGTATGCAGCGCTGTGTCCTACCAGGCCCTGTGTCTGTGTAGTTGAGTGATCAGCGCTGTTAGTGCAGGAATTGTTATTTCTCTGCATTGTATGTGACTGTGCTAGCGCTGCCTGTAACTTTTCTTCTCTAAACTGTCAGCTTTATTACTGTCCCTGTTCTTTCTGCTAAAGCCCTTGCGGTGCGGTGCTGCAGGGTGGTCTCTCGCCTATTTAATACTTAATTGGTGAGAGAGGTCACATACGTGGTGCCATCATGTCTGAAAGTGATTTTCCCCTCCGGTTACAGTGTACCACGTGCAAAGTACCGTTAGCGGAGGGGGAGGGTAGCGCGGAGGGCCTTTGCCGGCAGTGTTTGTCCATGGCGCGGCCTATTACGGTTACAGCACCGGTACAGGAGCCGCCCTGGGCTTGTTTCGCTCAGGCGTTAACAGCTTTAGTGGGCCAGTTAGCTCCGCAGCCCGCGTTTACTCCGATGGGTTTGTCCCAGCAGTCTGTGGTGTCGTCACCCATGCAGGGGTTCCCACGACAATTGGTGGTACCTCACAGTCTCCCTATTTCCCCGCTCCCGGGTTCTCAGGAGCCAGCGTGGGTTAACTCCCTGACGAGTTCTGTACAGCACTTGTCGGATGTGTTGCAAGGGGAGTCTGTGATGCGGCCTCATAAAAGGCCGGTGGCGTCTCTGTCCGCTCCTTATGAGGATGACGAAGGGACGTCTGATGATGGGGAGATTCTGGATCCTTACGATCAGGAACCTCTCCATACTAAGGACGCTGATGCTAAGTCCAAAGTATATATTCCTGGACTTATTCGGGCGGTCCGCACAGCCTTGGTGATTGAGGACGAAGTTCCCCCAGCGGCTAAATCTAAGTATGCCTTTTTCAAAGATGTGAAGGGCGATGCCACAGTCTTTCCTCTTTCGGGTCAGTTGGTGGACCATTTAGAGGAGGCGTGGAAACAGCCTGGCAAGCGATACCAACCGCAGAGACGCTTGGCGGTGGCTTATCCGTTCGCGGATAATTATTTTGCTAAGTGGGAATCCCCTCCACAGGTGGATTCTCACGTGACCCGTCTTGTCCGTAGTGCCACATTGCCGATGCCATCCATGTCCTCCCTTAAGGATGCTACGGACCGCAAGATAGAAATCTGCCTGAAGTCCGCTTATTCCCTTGCAGGGGGGGCAGCACGGCCGGCTATGGCCATTTGCTGGGTTGCCAGAGCGATGGAGCGCTGGGCGGATTCATTAGAGGCTTCTTTTGAATCCGACTGTCCGGCCGAACAGGCGGAGTTGATTGGCAATCTCCGTGATTCGGCCACCTACATCAACGAGGCGGCTCTAGACATTAGTACTCTGGTGTCTAGAATTTCTTCAGCAGCGGTAGCTGCTCGTCGCACCTTGTGGCTGCGATCCTGGAAGGCGGACGCAGATTCCAAGAAAGGTCTGGAAGCGTTGCCGTTTACCGGAGAAGTTCTCTTCGGTCCGGATCTGGATAAGATTGTGGCCACGCTGGCGGCAGCCAAATCTGCTTGTCTCCCGTCGGCCGCTGCTCCTTCTGGTTCTGGACCATCGTCCTTTCGGTCATCTAGGGCCCAGGGCAGGCCCAAACCACAGTCGTTTCCTCGACAGGCTGGCCCTAAGAAATCGGTCAAGCCCCGGAAGCAGGCATGGAGTACCAGACGTCCGGCCCCCAAGCCAGATGACAAGCCTGCGGCCTGACGGTCCGGGCCTCCCTTTGGGGGATCCCAGGGTGGGAGGCCGCCTGCTACAGTTTGCCCAGTGTTGGTCGACCACTACGACAGACACTTGGGTTCTGGAGGTGGTTTCCCACGGATACGCCCTCTCCTTCCGGCACAGATCCCCGGCTCGCTTCTTCACCACGGGTCTACCATCAGACCGGAACAAGGCTACGGAGCTGCGGAAGGTATTGCACACTATGCTCCAGGCTGGAGTTATAGTGCCTGTTCCATTCTCCCAGAGAGGCCAGGGTTTCTATTCAAATCTATTTTTGGTACAGAAACCCAATGGGTCATATCGTCCGATTCTCAACCTCAAAGCACTCAACAAGTCTTTGCGGGTCCCGAAGTTTCGGATGGAGACCCTATGGTCCATCATTCTGGCGCTGGAACCTGGGGACTACTTGGTGTCATTGGACATACAGGACGCTTACCTGCATGTCCCTATTCTTTTGCGCCATCAACAGTTCCTCAGGTTTGCAATCCGCAGCGACCACTTCCAGTTTCGGGCGTTACCTTTTGGCCTGGCAACAGCACCACGTGTTTTCACCAAGGTGATGGCGGTCATGGCGGCTTCTCTGCGGCTGCAGGGAGTCCGCATGTTGCCGTATTTGGACGACCTGTTATTGGTGGCAGGATCTCCAGAGCTCCTGTTACGCCACTTGGACCTGACCATTGCACTGCTGCAACGGCACGGCTGGCTAATCAACTGGCAGAAGTCCACTCTAATCCCGTCTCGGAGGATTCTGCATCTTGGAGCCTTATTGGACTCGGGACAGCAAAGGATCTTCGTGACGGAGGACAAGATCTCTGCTTTACAGTCAAGGGTGCGCAGTTGCCTGCACAGCCGCCGGGTGTCCTTACACTCGGCGATGAGGTTACTGGGCTCCATGGTGTCGGTGTTCGACATGGTGGAATACGCCCAGTTTCACTCCAGACCTCTGCAGCACCTGATCCTGTCCAAGTGGAACGGGCTGCCTCAGTCTCTGAAGTCCCAGACGATTGTGCTCACCCCGGAGGTTCGCCTGTCCCTTGCGTGGTGGTTACAGACGATCCACCTCAACAAGGGACGTCCGTTCTGGGTTCCAAATTGGGTCCTGTTGACAACGGACGCCAGTCTTCGGGGCTGGGGAGCAGTTTCGGGTCCACACTTGTTCCAGGACAGGTGGACGCCGACAGAAGCGGAGCTTCCAATAAATATCTTGGAACTCCGTGCGGTCTTCAATGCTCTCCAGCAGGCACAGCGGTTTCTCCAGGGTCGCCCGGTGCAGGTCCAGTCGGACAACGCTACCACCGTGGCCTACATAAACAGGCAAGGAGGAACTCGCAGTCGGGCGGCTCTCGTAGAGGTCTCTCGGATCCTGGTTTGGGCGGAGCGCAATCTTCCGGCCATATCAGCGGTCTTCATCCCGGGAGTGCTCAATTGGGAGGCGGACTTTCTAAGTCGCCAAGACGTTCATCCGGGGGAATGGTCCCTGCACCCGGACGTTTTTCAACTACTGGTGGTCAGGTGGGGTCTTCCAGAAATCGACCTCATGGCGTCCCGGCACAACAACAAGTTGCCGGTGTACGGGTCTCGCACAAGAGACGAAGGGGCGTCTCTGGTGGATGCTCTGTCCGTCCGGTGGACGTTCCGGTTCGCATACCTGTTCCCTCCGGTCTCCCTTCTTCCACGGGTAATCCGGAAATTCAAACAGGAAGGAGGGACGCTCCTGTTGATGGCTCCCGCGTGGCCCAGACGGCACTGGTTCTCAGACCTTCAGGGTCTGTCCGTGGACAGTCCTCTGCGGTTGCCGCTACGACCGGACCTTCTGTCTCAGGGTCCTTGCCTTCACCCGGACCTGACTCGGCTGTCTTTGACGGCGTGGCTGTTGAGACGGCCATGCTGAGGTCCCGGGGGTTTTCCAGCTCTGTGGTGCGTACCATGTTACGAGCTCGGAAACCGTCTTCCGCGAGGATATACCATCGCGTGTGGCATACGTTCTTCCAGTGGTGTCGACCGAGAGGTTATGCACCGCGGGAGTTTCGTCTGTCTCGGATTCTCGCCTTCCTGCAAGCGGGACTAGATCATGGGCTTCGCCTTGCTTCTTTGAAGGTACAGGTTTCGGCCCTATCTGTCTGGTTTCACCGTAGGATTGCTACAATCCCGGATGTGCGCACCTTTATGCAGGGTGTTCTCCGCATTCAGCCGCCCTTTGTTCCACCTGTGGCACCTTGGGATTTGGCTGTGGTCCTGAGGGCTCTCCAAGGACCGCCGTTTGAACCACTGGGCTCAGTGGATCTTAAATGGCTAACAGTTAAGACTGTTTTCCTTCTGGCCATTGCTTCGGCCAGACGTGTTTCTGAGTTAGGGGCTCTTTCTTGTAGACCCCCCTTTCTTGGTTTTTCATGGGAACAGGGCAGTGCTCCGCACTCGGCCCGAGTTTCTTCCCAAAATTGTTTCCCAGTTTCATGTTAACGAGGAAATAGTTGTTCCGGCCTTTAACTCACCGGTTCTTTCCGTGGGTGAGGCCTCTTTGGATGTTGTGCGGGCCTTAAGTACTTATGTTGACCGCACTTCTTCGTTTAGGAAGTCGGACGCTTTGTTTGTCCTCTATGGCTTCCGTAAAAAGGGTTGGCCTGCTTCAAAGCAAACTTTGGCAGCCTGGATCCGTATGGCTATTTCTGAAGCTTATCTTCATGAAGGCCTACCGGTCCCTCCTTCTCTGAAGGCTCATTCCACTAGGTCTGTGGGTCCTTCGTGGGCAGCTCGACGTGGTGCCTCGGCAGTTCAGATCTGCAAGGCTGCTACGTGGTCCTCTGTCCATACCTTCGTGAGGTATTACAGGTTTGACACCTTCGCCTCTCAGGATGCTTCCTTCGGGCGGCGGATTCTCCTTTCTGCACAGGAGCGTCCCCACCCTTAAAGGATACTGCTTTGGGACATCCCCAAGGTATCCTGTGGATACCCTATGGACCCTGAAGTAGAAAATATGAGATATGGTAAGAACTTACCCTTGTTATCTCTATTTCTACGAAGTCCATAGGGTTCCACAGGACTCCCGCCCTGTCGCACCTGTGCTGCAGATGGGCTTTGCTCTGGTCACCGGTTTTCCGTCTCCCTCTGGTGAGAATGTGATTCTTGTATGTGTCCAGATCTTTTTTCTCTCTCTTCCTTCTCCTCCTCCGGCCTATGGCTTGATAACTAACTGAGGTGCCTTGGCTCGGGGGCGGGGTATAGGAGGGGGACCCTAGTGCATCCTTGGAGGCTGAAAAGCTTAACTCTATGGTGCCCAGCGACGACTGACGTCACACCTATACCCAAGGTATCCTGTGGAACCCTATGGACTTCGTAGAAATAGAGATAACAAGGGTAAGTTCTTACCATATCTCATATTTTTTTTTTTTTTTTTAAATCATAAAGGTTTATAGAAGGTTATCAAGGAAAATTAACATAAAACAATATAGTACATGTAAAAACAATACATAACACATAAATCAAGATTTAATAAGAATATATGAAATAAATCCTACATTGATAAAGAAAGGGAGCTGTTGGCAGAGCAGGCTGTGAAGGAGAGTTGTAGGGAAAGGGCAGTGTGAAAAAAAGCTGGGGGTCTCACCAAATTAGCCCTTGACTTGTGGTGGGCATGAGATTTCTACGGGTGGATAAATTATAGAGGCCAAGGGTTAGGACTGCAAGGGGCCAAATTTACTTGGGAACAAAGGAAGAATGGAGGGAGTTGGGGCAAGGGAAAGGAGGCGCAAAGGGGAAATTGATCAATAGGATAGGGTGAACGGGCCAGGGGTGAGAGAAAAGGAAGTCACAGCAGTACTTCTGTTTTGGACAATATGCATGTAGTTTATTGTAGGAATGCTCCTGGAACAGCAATAGCCTCTACCATTTTGGTCAAATCTTCTACACCAGGGCTGGCCAATACGTCGATCGCGATCTACCTGTAGCTCGCGGAGCTCTCGCCGGTAGATCGCGACCAACTTGCTGCAGCAACTGGAAACGCTGGTCTCTGAAGCGATCAGAGACTAAAGAAGCTTCTGATCGCTTCAGAGACCAGCGTTCTCAGTGATGTAGTGCGTGGGTGACGTCATGACTGGTGGATCTAGTTAGATCCAGTTAGCGGCAGGCAATGCCAGCGCGTGAGTGCGGACCAGCTTGAAGAGAGGTAAGTACTGCACCAGGGAGGGGGAACCAGTACTGGTGGCACATCATATGGGGCACTACTAGGGGCATTACTGGGGGCACTGCATAAGGGGCATTACTGGGGGCACTGCATAAGGGGCACTACTGGGGGTACTGCTTAAGGGGCTCTAATACAGGGGGCATTGCATAATGAGCACAACTACAGGGGCATTGCTTGATGGGCAAAAATACAGGGACTATTGCATAATGGGCTCTAATACAGGGGGCACTGCATAATGGGCTCTAATACAGGGAGCCTTGCATAATATTCTCCAATACAGGGGGCATTGCATAATGGGCTTAACTACAGGGGAACTGCATAATGGGCACTACTATAGGGGGGCATTGCATGAGGGGCACTACTATAGGGGGCATTGCATGAGGGGCACTACTACAGGGGGCATTGCATGAGGGGCACTACTATAGGGGGCATTGCATGAGGGCACTACTACAGTAGTCGCTGTATAACGGATACTACTGTGGGCATTATACATAAGGGGCACTACTGTGTGTTGTAACATGAATAAGGGACACTACTATGTGGTGTAATGTGAATAAGATTGTGCTGCTGTCTGGAGTAATTAGAAGTGGGATACTGTGTGATTTCAGCAGGACAGACTGCACCTCCCTTGCTGTTAGGCCATATCCCCTTTTCACATACCACTCCCCCTTTTTCGGGCTAGGTAGATCACAAAAGGTTTTTAGTTTTTAAAGTAGATCACCAAGTCTGGCCATCCATGTTCTACACCACCACCAGATTCTACATTCCAATCCAAATACTTTGTCACTTACTGCATAGAGATTGGACAGGGAGTTGTTAAATAAAGGAGACTTTGGCATTTTAGATACTCCTCAGAGCTAGAAAACAATATTTATCCTCTTCCTATTATAGGAAATGGAAAACATAAATTTTCTGGTGTAAAGGTGAACGTTTGGATCCTGATTCTTCTAGTATTCCACAGATCCTGGATTTTATTTAGGATGCGTAAGCTGAGGTTCTTGCTGTTACTACTCTGAAAGTTCAACTGAGGACCTGACTCTGAGTCGCATGTAAACTGGTCGCAATTTCTTGCCAGCTCCCAGCAGTCAGGAATCCATGAGATCATCCACTTGTATTCTGAGATGGCCACATCTATCCGACCACACCGCTCCCGGCCCTCCACTTGCAAGAGCAACTGTCATCACTGTTATCTGCATTTGCACCACCTTCATCCTTGATGCGAGATCCCTCTGAAATTGGATGCATCCCTGCATACGATCACCTCTGAATAGCATACAACTTTGTTTACACTCCCATGGAACGCTTCTCCTAATTGTAAACGCCCTATTTCCACATAGGACACCAATGAGAAGAGTCTTAGGGGATGTGTTTCGAAATGCTGACCGCCGACTTCCCGATAGTGAAATCCTGGCATGGGACTAATGATAGGCGTCTAAATACCGACGCCTATTAATAGCCCCACGCCGAAATCCCGATGCCCGGCATACAGAACGTTGGTAAGCCGGGCGTCGAGAGGTGATGGCCTCTCGACGCCCAGGGGTTAGGTTTAGGGACTTCCAGGGGGGGTCTTAGGGTTAGGCACCCCCCCACGGATGGTTAGAGCCAGGCTAGGGGAAGGGGGGGTTAGCGGTTGGCACTCCCGGGTGGAGGTTAGGTTTAGGCACCCCACGGGAGGGTTAGGTTTTGGGTGGCAGGGAGAGGTGGTTAGGATTAGGCACCCCTGGGGAGAGGTTAGGGTTAGGCACGGGGGGGGGTTAGGGTTAGACACCCCTAAGAGAGCGTGGGGGGGGGGGGGAGAGGAGAGGGTTAGGGGTCTTGCTTACCTCTGTCGGGATCTTTATGTGCCGGGCCTTCCAATGTTGGTATTTCATCTGCCGAGCTTAGGTCCGGCGGTAATTCATACCGATGGGGGGGGGGGTGTTTCATAGGATGCGGTAATTATCCTGGCTGTCGGGATGCTGGCGCACAGAATGCCTGTGCCGGAAAGCAGACATCGATCAGAATCCTGGCGCCAGCATCCCGACAGTAAGTGTTGGGGTTAGGGGGAGGGCCAGGGGTTAAGGTTAGACACTATGGGGAGGGTTAGGCACTAGGGAGGGAGGGTTAGGTCTTCGGTAGCAGGGGGGGGGAATTTAGGTTTCGGCTGCGGGGATGGAGGGGTAGGGGAAGGGTAATATACTTACCTTCATCTGTCGGCACTGTGACTCAGTCGGTATGCCGACGTCAGGATTTTGACCGCTGGGATCCCTGTCACCGGCATTCCGTACCCAACCCATTTTCATATCCATCATTAAATTAAACACAACCAATCAATGACAAAGAAAAACTGTTAACTACCCTGGATCTGGTCAGGACAATCTGTGCCTTATAAGAACAAAAGATATTGGTTGTTCTTTCTGTAAGAATTAAAGACCAGATTCCATCCAAGAACACTTTTGTAGGGTGGATCGAAATTGTCACTGTGCAGACCTACATGGGGAATGAATCTATGTTGCCATAAGTAATAGAGATGCATTCTTTAGCAATGGTGGCAACTTCCTGGACATGCAGGGCTCAAGCTTTAGCAGATGATTTAAGAAAAGCAGCAGAGCGATCGTCCCTTCATACCTTTATCTGACATGATCTTCTGGAAGGTTAGGAATCATGATTCAGCCAAGGGTTTCTACAGGGTTAGGGAAATCTTCATCTTCTGGTATAAAATGGATTTCCTACCTCTTTTTTTCACTTGGACTGGTTATTGCTCATTTCCAGGAGGATTTGGTGGCTTTTCTCAGGACTAAACCATCTTTTTAACAAAAAGTGGTATTTCTGTTCCACCTTAATCAGGACATTGTGATTCTGGCTTTAGACTAGGGGTGAGCGGGTTCGGTTTTACTCGGATCTTTAAACGGCATTTTATTGGCTATCGCCTATCATGTGTTTTGGATAGCCAATATAATAAATCAGAATTTGCGGTAAAGTGGCGATAAGAACCGAGTAAATCCGAGCCTGCACATCCCTACTTTAGACCAGGTAAGAGGAAGAGTAGGTATGTTTGCTCACTGTGTGTTGCAAGGGCCTTTAGGACCTAGGCCTTATAGGACACAGGAATTTTGGAGGACAGATGAATTATGGTTCTTTACAAGTCTCACAAAGCATGGTAGTCCAGTATCTAAACAGACCATTGCTAGGTAGATTACTTTGGTAGTTTGTCAGTCTTTCATTGGGTCAGGAATGCTTGCTTTTGTACTTTATTTGTCTACAGCACATTCCACCAAAACATTGCCTCCTGGGTGTCACTTTGCAGATGTGTTGGGCAGCTACCTGGTCTTCGGTACACACCTTTTACAAAATTCTAGATTAGCACCGCAACTTCTGAGTGTTCCCTCCCATAGAAACTGCTTTGGAATTTCCTAGTGTACCACTATCCCCCAATTGGAGAATAAAGACAATAGGATTTTTATACTTCTGTTAAAGCCTTTACTCTGAGTTCATTGGGGGACAGTAGATGCTCACATTTATGATTTTGCTGATTTTTGATTGTGCAATCCGACCTTGTCTTTTTAGGTTTTATTTTGTTCCCTGGCACAGTTTTAAATCCTGAATGTCATTCTTAAAATTAGTTTTTCCTCTGTTTGCTAAGCCCATATTTGTGTCTCGTTTCCTCTCTGCCTTTATATCAAAATCTCTCATGTTGGCGATTACAAAATACTGCATAATAAATTGCAGTAAAATATTTTGGAATAGTATGTCCTGTTTGGTGTAATTTCCTACATTTATCTATAAATATTCGACACACACACTTTTGTCCAGCAGCAGTGTCCTGGAAAATGTTTTCAAATGGTGTAAAGTACAGGAAGTTTACCAGGAGTTCCTTCTAACTGAACCTTTCTATAACATCTATTTTATAAATGAAAAATGTCTTACTGTCTCCTTCAGCCGCCTCCAGCTCCTACAAGTCGGAATTATCCAGAGATGCGTGAAAAACTAAGATCGCGTTTAACCAAGAGGAAAGAGGAGGTCCCGCAAAAAAGACACTCTCCCGGGGAACAAGCTGTGGACCACCGTGATGTAGATGAACTTCTAGACTTTATCAATAATACAGAGTCCAAGACAACCAGCAGTAACAAAGCTGCCAAGAGAGCACGACACAAGCTTAAGAAAAAGGTATAATATCTTTGTAACTAGATGCCTTGTGTGTTCAAAAGCAGAGGGAACGGTCATATTTATCCTGCTTCTTTATAGCTACCAAATGATATTGGATCGACTCCAAGTACTATTGCATCTATAGTGTTCACTCTAGGTCTGGCGCCGGACCTAGAGAAACGGCACTCCGACATGTGCCCGAAAAGGGGATGTGCCTTTAAGACACGCCCCCTTTTCATCACTCTTGGGCGCGTGCCTGGCACTTACGGACATACCGGCCTGCCCCCAAGTTCTCCCTTCTCTGTGAATAGATGCTAGGCGCATGCTCCAGCAATCTGGGCCCATTCCAGAGATTTATTTTCTTCAAATATTCCAAACCGTGTGGTCTATTTGTGTTTTTCAAGAAAAGATTAGGAAGTTTCTCAGACATCAGGGGAAGGAGGACTCACTGTATATAGCTTTCATTGGTGTTTATTTTCATGTTTAACCCTGTTGACTAGTAAGTTTACCCATTTCTTATGGCTACCATTATATTTCAAGGAAATTAAGTTAATGATACTATACTATATAAGTCCATCTGGCGGCTCTATTTTCTTTTGAGCCCATTGGGACAGAAAGTTACACATTGGAATGGAGTCTCCCATATCAAAAATGCTTGGGACCAGGATTTAGGATATTGGATATTTTGGATATTGGATTTTTCCATATTTTGGAATATTTGCATACTATAATGAAATATCATGGGAATGAGGCCCAATTGGATCTAAACACTAAATGCATTTCATTCATATACACACAGCCTGCAGGTATTTTTATACAATATTTTCAATAATTTTGTGCATCAAGCAAAGTTTGTGTACATACATGAAATTAATTTGTTTTATAAATACCTAATACACACAGCCTGAAGATATATATTTTTTTTAAATAATTTTGTGCCTTAAACAAAGTTTGTGTATATTGAACCATCAGAAAGCAAAGGTTTCATTATCTCACTCATGCTAAAAAAAAATCCTTATTTCGGAATATTTGTATATGGGAGATTCAACCTGTATTTCCTGAAAAGCCTCTAACCATTGGATTTCCGTTACCAAGTAAAGCATTTTAAGCAGTGAATATTATACTGTATATCCACCTTTAAAAATACATTCTATTACAATCTTGGTTTATTTGTAATTCCAATTATCCTAATTGGAGGACGTAATAATTTTTGATATCTGTTCCAAGCCCAACTACAGATCTAGGAATACATTGAGAACAAATAAAACCAGGAGAGAGTTGATGAATATTCACCGCACAATAATATATGCGTGTTAATGGATCTTTCTATAGGCATAGCTGATGATCTTTAATTGCAAGTGCTTCTTTCCTATTGGTTCTCTATGGATACTTGTTAAGTCATTTCCGCTCGCAGCAAAAGGCACCCATTAATTAAAATCCAGTAATAGTGTAGTATTTTATTGGGGATTTTAAGCACCATCGCATTTAACCATAACATGAGTATATTATAAGTTGTACTTCCTGAACCAGTTGGTTCCCCTGATCCGCTAAATCCCAGACAAGAGCTCCCAGCTTGTTCCAAGGAAATGTTCTAGATGCCATGAACAAGGAGACATACAGTGCCCACAGAGTAAAGCTTGAGTTATTCTTAAAGACACTTATTCCATTTCTATTATTGCCAGTAGTTTATCTATGTACAAATATATCTATATTATATTTACCTTTTGGTACTAATGACTATTATTTGCATTTGGTTTTCTTGTCCTAAGTTTCGTTGTTTTGATTAGGGATTAGAATAAAGACAAAAAAAGCATCCCACATCTGAGAACTGCATGTCCATACATGTATGGAGCAATTTCAGTGTTCATATGTGACTGCCAAAATAGTTCTCCAGTCATCCATCTCTCTCTCTCATTTAATGTTTAATAATAAACCATTTCTATAAGTGTATACAGAATGCATTCCACAAGACCTCTTAAGGTGTCCAGTGGTCTCTGGCACCAAGACGTTAGCAGCAGATCCTAAGTCCTGTAAGTTGCGAGTTGGCTTGGACTTGTTCTTCCAGCATATCCCACAGATGCTCAATTTGGATTGAGATCTCGGGAATTTGGAGGCCACTTCAACACGTTGAACTCTTTGTCATGTTCATCAAACCATTTCTGAACAATGTTTGCAATGTGGCAGGGCGTATTAGCCTGTTAAAAAATTCCACTGCCATCAGGGAATACCATTGTCGTGTAGGGGTATACTTTGACTGCAACAATATTTAGTATCAAAGTACCATCCACATGAATGCCAGGACCCAAGGTTTCACAGGAGAATATTGACCAGAGCATCACACTGTCTCTGCCGGCTTCTCTTTGTCCCATTAGTACATCCTGGTGGCATCTCTTCCCCAGGTATATGACTCACATGCACCTGGCCGTCCACATGATGTAAGAGAAAACGTGATTCATCAGACCAGGCCACATTCTTCCATTGCTCCGTGGTCTAGTTGTGATACACATGTGCCCTTTTTAGGCGCTTTCGGCGTTGTGCAGGGGTCAGCATGGGCATTCTGACCGGTCTGCAGCTATGCAGCCAGATACGCAGCAAGCTGCAATGCATTGTGTGCGCTGACACCTTTCGATCATAGCCATTGTTGATTTTTTTTCAGCAAATTGTGCTATAGTAGCACTTCTTTGGGATTGGACCAGACAGGCTAGCCTTCGTTCCCCATGTGCATCAATGATCCTTTGAAGGCAGTTCACCAGTTGTCCTTCCTTGGACCACTTTTGATAGGTACTACCCACTACTGCATTTCCCGGGAACACCCCACAGGACCTGCATTTTTGGAGATGCTGTGACTCAGTCATCTACCCATCACAATTTGACCATTGCCAAAGTCGCCCAGATACGTATGCTTGCCCATTTTGCCTGTTTCCAAGACCTCAACTTCAGGAACTGAGTGTTCACTTGCAGCCTAGTATATCCCACCCCTTCACAGGTGCTCTTGTAATGATGTAATCAGTGTTATTCACTTCACCTGTCAGTGGTTTATTGTTCTGGCTCATCGGTGTACAGTGTGTGAGTAGCTTTGTAGTCTTCAATCTATCAACCTGCACCTGTCACAACCCATGCAGTTCCTCTTTCCTGCCTGGGATGTCACACACTCTGTTCTGGTGCTTCTAGCACACATCTAATGCAGCAAACTGCTGAGATACAGACCAGAGTGAGCTAGAAGCACCAGAGCGGAGAGTGACACCCAGGCAGGTAAGAGTTACTGCACAGGTTGTGAAAGGTGCATGATGCTAGAATGAACACTAGCTTTGAAAAGAACATATGACAAGTTAAAGTTGCAAGTTTTTGCTAGAAATAGGACATAATTGGCTTGATAGTGTAGTTATTTTTTCCAATAATGTATTTTTATTGAATTTTGCATAAACCTAAAAATAATAATGAAAGGAGGAATTGGGGAAAGCAAAAAAAATAAACGAAAACTGGAAAGGTTAGGGAGGGAATAAGGGTACAATACAAAATGCACATACAGGCATAAGTTACAAAAATTAACTACACCACATACATGGTATCAAAGACAAAGCACACCTAAACATTATTCATATCTAATACATTTAAATGTCTGTTCAAAAATGAAATATCACAGGACTCACTGGATAACTAACCAGAGGAAAAATCAGATTACGACAATAAATCTACCCCCTCCCCAGCATAAACTCATGCCATCTAATCCATTTAATTTTTGGTGAGGAAGCAGACGTAAAATAGGGAACATTTAGGGTTTCCATTAAGAACGCATAATGACCTTTATGAACAATCCTATATAGAGACTGTGGATGAGGACATTTCCAGAGTTGGGCTATTGCTGTTTTGGTAGCAATAAGAATATGACTCAAAATATAGCTATGGGAATACTGCACGTCTGTCTGATAATCATGGAAAAGAGCAAGCGCAGGGGAAGGTTGTATACGAATGTTCAAAACCTTATATACCATGTCAAATACCACGAACCATAAAGAATGTAGAGATGGGCACCCCCAGAAGATATGATAAATGTCACCGACTTCCATGCAGTTGCGCCAACAAAATTTATATATTGAGTCGGCCAGATGGAGTGTAGCTTACCTGGGGTAAAACATAAACTGTGAAGGATATGGTATTGCAGTTCTAGATGGTTATGGCATTTAGACAATTGATGTGCCTTTAAATAAAACGTTTCCCATTGTTGTGGTGTGAAAGTAATATGCAAGTCCATTTCCCACATTAGTTAGAACTTTAGTTTGTCAGGGATATTAGACTAAGACACTGCGTATACCAAAAACGAATATATTTGATGTCCTGGATAGGACTGCGTATGGGACCACATAACCTAACCACACTAAGTACCCAATGTCTGATGCGATAATAAGGGAAAAAGTCTGCCGGGGAAAGATTACACTGGGCTTGTAGATGCGAAAAGGGAACAAAAGAGGAGTTGCTTAAAAGGTCAGCAATACACATGAATCCCCTTGGAAGCCAGTGCATGACCCTAATATCTGGGTGTAGGTGGGATAATGCACATTATCCCACCTAATGGTATAGGTGGGATAATGTGCCCACAGGCAGCGTAAGGCATTGAGATCTGACTATAATGGGATCCCATAACTTAAGGGAGTCCATAATTGATTGGAGGAAGTGAGCGAAATTGGACTGGGGTCCAGGGAAGATCTTTCAATGGGAAGTCCTGTAAAAGTGTCTGTTCTTGGTCAACCCATGGTTTAGTCCAGGGTCTTCAAACTTGGCCCTCCAGATGCTGTGGAACTACACATCCCAGCATGCACTGCACATAGTTTTAGCATGCTGTTATATCAAAAAGGTGGCAGTGCATGCTGGGATGTGTAGTTCCACAGCAGCTGGAGGGCCAAGTTTGAAGACCCCTGGTTTAGTCCCTGGAGGGAGTACCAAGTCGCTCATTTGAGAAATCAGACAAGCAGAGTGATATGCAAATAGGTCAGGGACATCTAACCCCCTGTTGCATCTGGGTCTAGAGAGATTGGAAAACGCCAGTTGAGGCAGTTTATTCTTCCATATGTAGGATACCATAAGCTTATGCAGACTTTAAATAACTGATTTAGGAATGAGGTATGGAATAGTGCCGAAGAAAAACATTATTTTCAGTAAAATCATCATTATGAATGCTGCTAAATGACCCAAACCTGAAATCTCGAAGCCAAGCCAACATTACACCAGGGGACTAATGTAATAGAGTGAGAGTTTAGAAAATGTGAGAGTTTAGCAGTAAACTCTCACATTGGTCGAGTTTTATCTTCAAAATGGGAAAACACCTGGCTGAGAGTTTTAAATCGTGACAGTCTTTTGAGTCTAAAAACATGCGAGTTTGAATGTTCTTGGACTTTATTACATTGGCAGAGTTTAAAAAGTGAGAGAGTTTACTGCTAAACTCCCCCATTTTCTAAACTCTCACCCTATTGCATTTGGCCCCAGGTCTGTGACATGTCTTAATACATGGTCAAAATTAACTTCTTTGCATTTGCCAACTTTATTCGGAATAGAAACATCCAAGTAAAGTTTAGAATCCTCCTTCATAATATGGATAGTTCTGTTTAAGGACAGCGTAGTTATTGCTTGAAAACAATTCTCTTAATTAGATTTTCGAGGGCTTGATACATGTACTTGAATAGTTGCAAATGTTCCCATAACAAAAAACACTTGGAATTGTGTTTTATTATGGGCTAGGAAGTGACAATCCATGGGAATTGTTCGCTGTATTTAATTGGCTCTTAATACTTTTTTTTTTTTTTTTTAATAGAAAGCACTTCAGGAGGCTGGTGCTCAGAAACAATCTGACATTTATGGTTCATCTGTTGAAGACACACGGACTCCAACTTCTGGGGAAAAGATGTTCCAGTGGCCTCAGATTGAGCTGGAGCGAGTGAACAGTTTTCTTACCAGCCGGCTTGAAGAGATAAAGAATACCATCAAAGACTCTATTAGGGCCAGCTTTAGTGTCTATGATCTTAACCTTGATGTCAATGACTTTCCCAAAAAAGCAGCTGTGTTGGAACAGAAAAATTTGCTATCCCACCTTAATGGTTCTTCTGATCTCCAAGAGATTGATCTTGATTTGTCCCCTCTTACTCTTGATGTTTTAAAGAGTCAGGACGCAAGCTTTCCAGAGGATGATGACAATATTCCTTCCCAATCTGTAGAAAATGGTGGTGTTAAAAGGCTAAGTGCTGTTCCTAATCTTTCCCGTATGATATGGGTTCAATCTCAAAAGAGCTCAGAATCTGGGCAAAGTTCTGCCACTGTCCCAGATTACAAGGGTTCGTGCAGCTCTGAAAACCAGAGACTTCATGAACAGTCAACAGCTGGAAGTCGTGCAAAGAAGAGCAAAAAGCAAAACCTCCAGACACGAAAGTCTGAGCATTTTACTGGAGATACTATGGTGGACAAAATAACTGTTCAAGGAGCAAAGACACATCTGAAACCACTACTTGAAAAAACAGAGGACATTTCAAAACAAGGACCAGATACTGTGAATTCTGAACCTTTAAGGCCAGAAAAGGTTAAGAGTGAGCCAGATGGATTTCAAAGGACTGATGTAAAAACGTGTAGTGGGGTTAAAAACAAAGCCAGAAAAAGTAGAAACAAGATGGATAAACCCAGTATCTCAGTTGGTATGTTTCACCATTGCCTCAATGCTGATTAATGTGTCAGAAAATGCTTTGCGTTGTATAATCTGTTTTGTTTAATTGTAGTATATACTATTGTGCCGGGCTAACCGATTTGTCTTTTTATTAGTTATTTGTTAGCCTTTTATTACATTTTGCATCAACGTATCTCTGTTTTCCTAGATGATGTGTTCCTTCCGAAGGATCTGGACAGCAAGGAAATGGACGAGACTGATCGAGAAGTAGAGTATTTCAAGAGGTGAGATTGATAACCTTGAGAGGATGACAACCCATGGCCAAAAAATTGTAATATGCCCTGTTTACATTTTGAGCTTGGGCTGTTAGGTGTCATCATGCCTTTATGTAAAATAAATGTCCATATTGCAGAAAATTAGACAAATGTATTCAGCCATATCATCTTGTGCTTTCCTAGGTTTTGTCTGGACTCTGCCAAGCAAACACGCCAGAAAGTGGCTGTGAACTGGAGTAACTTTAGCCTGAAGAAAACCACTTCCAGCATGTCACAGTGATGCCTACACTCTTACTACATTTCCCTCCTGTTCTAACTCAGACAGACATCATTTATCCCATACATCTGCCCTCTGGTTACCCACTTTTCCATTTTGCAAACTTACAAACTTGTTTTTTTGGATTTTAACAATGCATCCACGCTGATTTTTGTTAAAGCAAAGATGATGACCAAAATATGTTTTTAAGCCGTTGCCAACAGGCCCTCACTGTTGATGATGATGTTTTTTTAATCATTTTCAGCATCGTTTCCAGATTAGACATGGCACTACTGATGTCTGCATGTCCTCTCAGAAAAACAAATACAAATGTTTGGATTGTCTTGGATCACTTTTCTCCTCACCTAGCATACAAAAATAGGTCACCGCATGGAATAATTAACCTGTTCAAGTGACAGACAAAAATTTAATTTAAATTTGGGACACAAACATTTAGGGGATTTGTCCAACTGCCACGTCTCATTTTACTTTTTCAATACAGGACATGACCAAGGATAAACTGCAAAAAACATTGTTGTAGCTGGTATGAACTGTGTGTTAATTTTTTTTATGAAATCAGGATGAATTGAAACTTTTTTTCCTTTGTTTTGGTCTAAGATGGTATTTGCCTCATTTTACATTTTGTATATATATCAGCGTGTTCACATGTACATTTTAATAAACTTGAGCATGTACTGTCCAGTGAAGAAAAGGACCATCCTCACATCCAAGATGATAAATAATGAAAGTGGACACTTCTGTCTACTGAGAACTGTTGCAAATTGTACTGCTAACCCCTTTACCGCTTCATAAATCCAAGACTGCAGTGGTGGGTAAAACACTCACTTTAGTTCTCTACATGGATCTTCAGTCCTGTAAAATCCACAGTTAACTAATCATGTATTCTTTCAAAACATGAAGTCTTAACTTTTGCTCGTGAGAAGAGATGAGTTTATGCATAATGAGCTTTACAGCATTTAACGGAAAACTCTGGTTAGAAATGGCTGACTCTCCTGTTTGTCTAAGTTTTAAAGGACAGAAGCCACAAATGACTTTTATATATTCCTACATCCAGAAATCATGTCCCTTTTATGAAGTGCTTGCATCACTCCTGTTTCTCTACTGTGCATCTTGTATGAAGCCCTCAATAAGGTGCAGTGGGGAGGTACTTGACCATTTTAACTAATGCACTCTTTTAATAGTCCCATTTCCCCTGCAATGTGTATTACCCTTGCATCTTTTTTATCAACCAAAATATTGTATCTGGCTACAGTAGAGTGAGACAGACATAATGTCGCTTTTTGTTTCTTTTCTTTCTCCAATTTTTTTTTTTATGGTATTTTTATCTGACAGCTGGTGCTATATTCGAATAAACCGTGGGACTCTGGCCTTGTGGATAAACAAGTCCAATTCTCTGGATTCGACATTGAATTTTATTAACGTTCTGTTCGCCAAGTGTATATTGGCTTTGCTGTGTTTTTATTTTTATTTACTTTTTATACTGTGAAAATCTTTCAGTCAGAAAGATTAAATGACATTTGGACACAGGTATAATTGAGTCGTGTCTTTATTTTTTTTTCTCTTTAACTTGTCCACAGGAACATTGTATGATGTAAATATATAGGGGAAATTTCACCTACCTGCACTGGGTTATTTGGTGGGGTTTTTTTTTTAAATAAACTTTTGCTAAGAGAACTAGCCTATTGGTAATATTTAGATTTACTGCTGGTCATCCAATCTAAAAAATAATTTATAGTTAAGTCTGGTAAATTTAACAAATATTTCTGATGTTCTGCAAATAAGTGTCAGCCCAAAATAACTTCCCATCAGCTTTTGATGGCAGATCAGGTATTGACAGCATATGACTAGGCATCGTCTGACCTAACTAGTGTTGCTCTGTATGATCCTGGCAACCTTTACAGATCTATGAAATTTGGCCCTACAAGTGTTTGTACACAAATCTGACAGAGATTGGGCCTCTGAATGTCTGTTTTAGCAATCAAATTGCCCTGGATATAAACCTCTTTTAATATATGTGAAACTGCATTTATGCATCTAATCTCAAACGTGCAATTTTCCTTGTACTTGTATTATATATCGATGTATCGCCATTCTGTGCATTAGGAGTGCAATACTGTACTTGGAAATGCACAGGCATGCTGTCCACCCAGAAGACATTTTCTTCTATCTGCTTAACATTGTACTGTATTGTCTGTGGTAGGACCCCTTGTTTTTTTTGGGGGGGTTTTTTGCTACGTCTGAAAAATACTTAAGGTGTAACTTATACACTTGATATTATTATTTTCTATATTATAAAGGGTCATTGAACTACAGTACCAATCAAAAGTTTGGACACACCTTCTCATTCAATGGTTTTTGTTTATTTAAATTATTTTCAATATAGAAGATTAATACTGAAGACATCAAAACTATGAAAGAACACATGGAATTATGTTGTAAACAAAAAAGTGTTAAACAAATCAAAATGTTTTATATTTTAGATTAAAGTAGCCCCCTTTTGCTTGGATGACAGCTTTGCACACTCTTGGCATTCTCTCAATCAGATTCATAAGGGTGGTCTCCTGGAATGGTTTTGAATTAACAGGTGTGCCTTGTCAAGATTCAATCTGTGGAATTACTTGCCTTCTTATTGTGTTTGAGACCATCAGTTGTGTTGTGCAGAGGTAGGGTTAGTACACAGTGGACACCACTATTTGACTACTGTTGTAATCCATACTATGGCACCAACCACTCAACTCAGTAAAGAGAAACAACAGTCCATCATTACTTTTAAGACAAGAAGGTCAGTCGATACGGAAAATTTCAAGAACTATGAATGGTACATTCATGTGCAGTTGCAAAAACCATCAAACACTATGATGAAACTGGCTCTCATGAGGACCGCCCCAGGAAAGGAAAACCAAGAGTTACCTCTGCTGCAGAGGATAAGTTCATTAGAGTTACCAGCCTCAGAAACCACTACTTAACAGCACCTCAGATTAGAGACCACATAAAGTCTTCACAGACTTCAAGTATCAGACAAATCTCAACATCAATTGTTCAGAGGAGACTGCGTGAATCAGGCCTTCATGGTCATATTGCTGCGAAGAAGCCATTACTGAGAATGAACAAGAAGAAGAAGAGAATTGTTTAGGCCAAGAAACACAAGGAATGGACATTAGACCAGTGGAAATCTGTACGTTGGTCTGATGAGTCCAAATTTGAGATTTTTGGTTCCAACCGCCGAGTCTTTGTGAGACACAGAGAAGGTGAGCGGATGGTTTCTGCATGTGTGGTTCCCACTGTGAAGCATGGAGGAGGAGGTGTGATGGTGTGGGGGTGCTTTGCTGGTGACACTGTTAGTGATTTATTCAAAATTCAGGGCACACGTAACCAGCATGGCTACCACAGCATTCTGCAGTGCAATGCCATCCCAACTGGTTTGCGCTTACTGGGATCATCATTTGTTTTTCAACAAGACAATGACCCCAAACACCTCCAGGATATGTAAGGGCTACTTGACCAAGAAGGAAAGTGATGGAGTGCTGCGTCAGATGACCTGCCTCCACAATCACCCGACTTAAACCCAATTGAGCTGGTTTGGGATGAGTTGGAGTGAAGGAAAAGCAGCCAACAAGTGCTCAGCACCTTGGGAACTCCTTCAAGACTGTTGGAAAACCATTCCAGGAGACTACCTCATGAAGCTGATTCAGAGAATGCCAAGAGTGTGCAAAGCTGTCATCCAAGCAAAAGGGGGCTACTTTGAGAAATCTAAAATATAAAACATATTTTGATTTAACACTTTTTTTTGTTTACAACATAATTCCATGTGTTCTTTCATAGTTTTGATGTCTTCAGTATTAATCTACTATGTTGAAAATAATTTTAATAAACAAAAACCACTGAATGAGAAGGTGTCCAAACTTTTGACTTGTACTGTACATGACCTAATATCTCTGCTGCAGACGGTCACTCCATCTTGCAGTGTAATTTTAGCTGTCCATTCACTCTTCATGCATGTTGTGTCGCATATTGTATATTTGTAATTTATAGAAATATAGATTCTCTCTTAGAATCACAAATCAATGTGATTTATTTGGTTATGCCACAAGAATCGTAAAAATTAATTGTTCAAAGCAAAACGAGCAGCTTTCTAGTATGCTGAGCCCCATGAGCTACAATATTGCAGTCAGACTAGGGGACAATTGGATTTCTGTTATTATTTCACCATGGAAAGTTGTGTCCATTACCTTAATGTGGCTTCAAGTGGGTAGATTTTCCAGATGTTACTGACAGATTTCTTTTTTTTTCTATGTATATTACAAATTATGGATCATTCCATTAGCCCTGTTATAGTTATTAAAACAATACTTTCTTTGCTTGCAGCCTTTTACATAGTCATTGACCTACAATATTTGCGGCATATGTTCACCCTCTTCAGCCATTCACCCTGATGATCCTCGTTCTCCTAATGTTCCAAAACTGGCATTAATGGGTTAATCCTATTAGGTGCGATGATCTCGCGGTTGCAAGTCTATCGTGGCAGCGGGCACACTTTACGGCAGCCTGGATTCGCCTAATAATGCTCACAGCCCCATAGGGCTCAGAGCAAAATTATGCGCATCCAGGCTCGGGTTGGAAGGGTGCGAGATTTGGTGCAATTGTCGGCGTTTAAACGCCATGTCAACAGCACATCGCACCCTTTGCATCTAATTGGATTGACCCCCAAATGCCTGATTAGAAGCCACTATGTGGTAAATACAATGTATAGGAAGCAGTGATCTCTCTTTCTGGTGTTTTCGACGAAAATAGGAGGTTTTCCGGCTTCTCCAAAATGTAAGAAAAGGTAGATCGGAGAGAAATCAGATGATGCTGTTGTCATATCGTTATGGGCATTTACAAGTCCCATTGCTGGCTGACCTCTTCACTCATGCCCTGTCTGTTCAGAAGAAGTTATTGCAGTTTTGCAAGATCTCACACATGCACGTAACTGTGCATCTTGGTAAAATCAGTGGGGCAGGTTTAAAATGAGCAGAGGGATTTAGATTTGGGAGGGGTGTGTCCAAACAAAGCTAAATTACAGCGTAAAAATAAAGCTGTGCAGCATTTGTGGGCTACAAGCAAAAACATCCAGTATTTACCCCAAAAGCTTTTTTTTTTTTTTTTTTTTTATGTATATGCACCCCTTACATTACAACACTGTTACTTGCTCTAACTAAAGGCCCCCATACATCAGAGATTGATTGCAGCAATCGTGCAATTTGCAATCGATTGTGTATAAAAATCTGTCCCTTTTTCAATCGATTGCAGAATTGCCACAATCTATTGAAAAAGGGAAAGATTTTTATACACAATCGATTGCAAATTGCACGATTGCTGCAATCAATCTCTGATGTATGGGGACCTTTACTTTATTAGGCCCTAAGATATCCTGAGTCGCTGCGGTTAGTGGCAATGCAGGATGTCCCTGAGTGCTGAGAAAGGGGCAGTGTTAGTACACTGACCTCTATATTCCAATGTTTTCTCAAAATCTTAGATTTGATAATTACCAGTGGAATAGCTTGAGAGGAAAAACAAAGGTATTCTCATTAGAATCCTTAGATCACTTTCTTTGTACCGTCTTGCTGAAGTTCTTGATTAGTCCCCCCGTTGTCATGTCTACCAATTGTGCAGCAATTAAGCTAGTGGCAGAATTATTACAAAAGTTCCCCAAAATTTTGTAGAGTGGCAGACCTTATTTTTTTTTTTTTTTTAAAAGGCAGATGGTGACTAATTGTAGTATTCCTATTGATTGGCTCCTGGTATTTGGTATATTCAAGGGTAGATTAAGAAATACAGTAACATCAAAAACATTAATGGACATTGAGCTGAACTTATCATTGGTTGAGTTACTCTACTATGACATGACCATATTTTTAAATTTAAAGATTTTTTTTCTGTTTTTACAGGTGTCCAGAAGAATCTAGTGCCCACTTATCTTCGAGGTTTTTTCTTAGCCATATAATTTAAGGCTACAACAACAGCATTCCAAATCCAGAGAACGTGCAATCATCGATGAAACACTTTTAGTACAGGATGCTGATGAAGTATTTGGTGAATATGTGCTGGCGTTTAGCACTGTCCAAGTACATATTGGCATAGGTTGGTATTTTTGAACGAGATTAGATGCCATGACACTTGTAGAACCCTGCACTGTTTAAAAATTGTTACTTTCACCTCACCTTCCACTTGTCACCTTCACATCTGTTGATTACATTCGTGGCTTGGTGAAGATGTTATTTTGATCCAATCAAACGTTCTACAAATAAGAGGAAGATGGACTATTTATAATAGTGAACATTTTAAAGCTTTGATGATCATGGCCAGAGAACCCATCGTTTTTCTTAATAAAAAAATAACCCAGCTTTGGCCAAAGAGGAAGAATTAATAAAGCCTGCAAAAGATTTTTCTTTATTCTGACATTGCTTGAGTGAAAATGGGACAAATAGAGAGGCCCAAGGGTCTGAGTTGCTTAGGCTGACATGATGACTTGTGCAGGCTTAAACAGAGTTGCCCATTTAACAAAGGGCTTACATCATTGCCCTTTTTCCAGAGTGTTTTGAAAGCAAATGTCCACACTATCGCACATGGAAATCGGGTTGTCTGAGGAGGTAGGCAACTCGTGAGGCTAATTGGTCTTTAATTCAGACTGAAAATATCTGCCAGAGAGTTATTGATTAAGTTATTTATATAGTGCATACCTATTATGCAGCACTTTGCAGAAAATATTTCAGTCACATCAGTCCCTGTCCCGGTGGATCTTAAAACCTATAGTCTATGACATGGCCACACTAGGATTATTTTATTATTTTTTTTGTCAGAGGCCAATAAACTTATAAGTATACTTATGGAGTATGGACTAACGATACTGGATTTAAACCTCTATACGCTCCTGCCTATACCTTCTAAATCCTGCCTATACCTTCTAAGATTGATGCTATTTGCCTACGCAGTCATACAGTAAATAAATACCTTCATACTTTGAGTAATGTGTTTCCAACGCACAAAGGTTATTATTCAACATAAAAACAGTAGGTTACACGCTGTGATCTAAAGACAATTTAGCACAAAGAAATCATAGAGACCCAAGGTACAGTTATACATACGCACGTGCACTGGGACCAGTTACTGGCATCAACAAGAAACCTCCATCATCAGCATCAGTAAGAAGACTCCAGATTGGAGTCAGTACGCACATTTATACCCTTACGGGGATAAGCTACACATTAGAAAAGTTTGGCATAGTTCCATTGGTTCCCAGTACGCGTGCATCTGTTACAGGACATTTAACAGGTTGATTCAAATGGACACAGATCAGCCTCCGACAGGCTTTTGTCTCCTTTTTCCCGCCGCATGCAAATCTAAGCTGCTAATATTACAAAGTACATTTTAGTGTTTTAACTCTCTACAGTCCATAAGTTGAGAATGCATGTTGCGATTTCACCGATGATACCGGAAAGCTGTTGAGACAGAGTAGATCAGTACAACACTAAACACGGTTTACTTATCATGTACCAAACCTTAGATATCAAAATAGTCTTTATTTCACAACATTAGTAATAAATGAATAACCCTTGAATATTACACTTTGGAGCTATGGAACCTTTTATATGAGTGTGCAGTATGTAAGGATGAGGGGTTTAGGAAAAGAAGCTAGTTAGTTAGGGAAGATGCGTATGCATGAAGCTAATAAACCATTCACCTGCAGGATTTTATGCATTCGCTAATGTGCGTCATGTTAACAGCGCAACTGTGTGTATTTAGTGTGTGTATGGGATATGGTGAAGTATGCAATCGCATGATGCTAATAATAGCATCACCGTATGTACTTAAGTGTGAGTTTCTCTAAAATGGCGCTGGGCGGCCATTTGCAAAATGGCGTCGTGCAGATCTCATTTTCTAAGATGGTGTCTTGTGGCCATTCGCAAGATGGTGTCGTTCCAATCTAATTTTAAACTGATTCTGTCTCAGCCAATTATCCAGCTTCGACAAGGAGGTAACCGGAGCACCCAGAGAAAAACCCCACATAAACACATAGAGAGCATACAAACGCTACACAGAAGTGCCTTGGATAGGAAATGAACTAATCACCAAAGGACTGTGAAGCAGTAATGCTACCCACAACATTCTGCCCAATGTTGTAACCAGAATGTTGTTCCATTGATGCCAGAATCCTGGAAATGCACCACATACTGGTCTATTGTACTGACAGAGCCAAGGAACCCCTGAGGTTGCAGAAGAGGCGTGCCATGGCTCATTGAAAATTCTGTGAAAAGTTTCCAGAAAGGAAGCGCAGTTATGAAACAACAAGGCAAGACATTTCCAGAGTTTGATTTGAAAGCTACAAGATTCTATAATCAACTGTGTCTTTTTAATTGAAATTAGATTGCACACTGATTAAGAAACCCATTACTCATGAAACATCTTGGGGTCAACAACATACTCAGCAGACGTGGTACTCAAAAGATCGAATGCAGATGCCTGTAAAGCAGGAGATGCTGGTGGAGGACAGGTTTAATCAGCATGTTCTGGAGGGTGTTTGAGTGAGTTGAGAGTCCTGGCAGAAATACCATCAGCTGCGCCATGGTAACTTCTTGCTACTCCATTCTAGCCACGCTATATTGCTGCTGCTATCTTTTAGATATTGAATTTCCTGCATGAACCATTTTGGGCTAGATTTTACTATGGGGACTTCACAAGATTGTAATTTACCCATTTCAGTCAGACCAGTTTGATGCTTCTTACTCTGGTGGTGCAAAGTTTAACTGGTACAGGGACCATCACTTTGCTGCTTGTTCTCAGTAGAACGAGATGAGATTCTATGGATACAAAGATGTTACTCATGGCACACAAACAAATATTAGTAAAAAAAAACATTTATTACAAAGTAATAGAAAAAGTTAATTATTAACACTTAATTTGCTTGTTAGATCATCTCCTCAGAACATAAATGGTTTCCTTCCCAGGAGCCCCTCCAACACTTTGGAGCTGGATCTCCTACATCGAGCAATAGGCTGATTGTATACTGACAAATTATAGCTTATATAGGGAAATAACTCATACATAAGCATTTTAACAAGTATAAAGGTCATGTTTGGAAATATACATAAATATTAATAGACAGTAGGGGGCACTGTTGCCTCAATTCTAAATGTTGGCAATCTCAATAACTGTGTTTATGGTGTATGTACTCCGATAAGATGAAGGTAAGACCATGTTGACTCAGGATTAAGTATGTCTGGTCACAGAGAACTTTGTCCTTTTCTTAGGTTCTTTCTGTCAAAAACACCTTATGCAATGTCTGACCATTATCTATTGCTTGATACATTTATAAAATCACTACACACAATATGGCTTTCAGCAACCATTTTCTGCACTCCCATTACAATCCACACTTGGTTTATGATGTAGAAGGCAACATTCATTTATCTTTCTAATACTAAGGTAATACACATTATCAGGTTGCATATAACAAATCCCTGTGTGTAAAACCCTCTTGTTTTAACATTCCATTACCATTACATTATTTAACCATTCTTTGACTTTTCACGATACATGTACAAACACAATCATCTGACACTTGAACATTATTGAGTCCTTGATGGTATCTGAAATTGTCCTGTGTGAGATCACACCAGATTCCAGTTGTTGTAAAAATCAATATCTCCCCACCCTTGCACTGTGGGTGATCCCATGCAATTTAGCAGTCTTCTCCTGTTGTCATCGGGCACAGGGCTTCATTCAGAACCGCTCATAAGCGGCCGCTCGTTCGTTCCGAGCGATGTTCGCACATCTGCGCATGCGTACGGATTGTAATATGCATCCGCGAACCAGTCAGTGCGTCCGAAAATCGTGTGCTCGCTAAATAACGAATGCCTGCTATTTTGAGTGGCAGGAGGAGGCGTATGTGGGTGGTAACAGGGGAAGGTGCTTGAAAACGGGGAGTGGAATTCCGAACGCAGGTGTGCCTAAAGGTCAAAACGGGCGTTTCAAGGGTGTGCATAATTAATACAGCAGCGTCATTGACCACGTCACTTGGTTGTTTTATAGTCAGAACTGCTCGCAAGATTGCGGTAGGAAAAACCAACCACAAGAATAGCGAGCAGTTCATACGCCGTTCGATGTACTCAATTAATCTAATAAATAGCGGACATGACGTATGATGCGAGCGACCAGGGGGCGTTTTTTTTTAAATTAAGACCGCAAGTTTTGTTCGCTCGTTCAGACATAGAGGCGTGAACAGACCGCAAAGAGCGAACGGTTAATTTGAATAGCCAGCCCCTTTTTCTGAACGTGCGAACGCAAATAGCGTCCGGCTCTGAATCAGGCCCACTGTCTCTGATATAGTAGATAAGAAAGCTTTGGTATCACAAGCCCAGGATAAACATGAGGGACATTATCTTTCTTGATAATACATCCTGAAAGAAGGAAGAAACGGTGAGTCTCAATATCTAATACAATATAATCAGTCCTATAGATTTAATTTTCTACTTAAATGTTTGTGTATTTGCTTAACAGCAAAATCTACACCTTAACCTTGTTAAATCTTACTAAACAAACAGTAAACATTTTATTTAATCAGCTGCTGTACTGTAATAAACAGATAAACATCCTAATGTAATATCTAATCTATATATCATAGAACTTTTCAGTTCCCTAAACAAAACATTCACACTGGCAGATTTGTATATAGTAAGAAATGCAAATGAATTCAGTGTACTCCGTGCTGTGTTTGCTCGATGTTTGTCTTTGTCAAACGTGACAGCTTTCTGCATTGTCTCTGTCCATCGTTTGGAATAGGGCTTGCTGGAATGTAATATCAGCTCCTTCATAGCTCACAAGTCTTTGCACAATCATTGCTGTGTCTGCGTACATCATTCAGGCTATGGGCATGTGTATTAGCATGTACAGAGGGTGAGAGACAGTCACCAAAGAGTAGATGTCCACCGCAGTGCCGCAGAAGTTTGACTCCCACGTCCACTGGGCACGGCCAATGAAAGCTATCTGCCACACCTGTCCTGCTCATTTTTCTTTGTATATATAGCACATGTCTTAGGTTCACTTTTCCTTGTAGTTCCACAGCTGACCTGTTTTGCATTTCTCCATGATGTTTCTTGCCATCAACTGTGTCATGGGAATTTATTTTCTCTGGGCCCAGGCATACAGGCCTTCTGCTTGTCTGCGGCCACACTGCACATGAGCCCATGCTCCTAGATTGTACAGTTCTCTTTGCTCTTCAGGGGTAAGCGCCACTGTTCTACCTTGAACCTGTACATCCGTCACTTCATTGCCTTCTAGTCCAGTGTGGGCATTGACATGGCCCACGGACACAGGCCTACGATTGCACAGGGCAGTGCCACCCCAGATAACTTGCTGGAATGCTGCTGCTGTCCAGGAGTGTCCTTGCATTGTCAGTGTGGCTGATTCATCTGTGAACAAAACAAATTGTAACTGGTCTTTTAATTTGGCATATGACTCTGCCACCTGAACTGGTCTCCCACCTATTTGCAGTAGGGGGTAGCTCCTTTTCTAAATGTGTCTGTCTGACAGTATGAAAAGATGGCTACATCGTTACAGTCAGAGGGCCTGATTCAGACCCGCTCGCAAGCGGGTCGATGTTGGGCCAGTGCGCATGCGCACGACGGACCCGGCTCTGTCGTGCGCATGCACGAGACCCGGATAGCGATGGGCAAGCCGTCGCTATGTGTCTTGCTACAAAGGTGGCGTGCTGTCGATGGTGAGTGACAGCACACCCCCTTTGGTGGGTGTGCCGGGGGCGTGGCGGCCAGACGGAGGCGTTCCCATGGGAACGTCTACCGTCTGGGTCCGGCCCCACTGACATCACAAGTGATGTCAGTGGGAGTGCTTTTGGCTCTGATAGAGCCAAAAGCACTCCAGGGCTTGCGGAAGACGAGACCCTACCACAAGGGTCTCGTCACAAGCCCGATGGTTGTGATGGTCTTGACCATCGCGACCATCTTTTTGGCTGCTCGCTATAGCTGTGGGTGGTCACCCACAGCTATGTGAGCGGCCAGGAGGCCGCTCTAAAATTCAGAGGGACATCCTGATTCAGAGCGAGCGCTCTGTCAGAGCGTCCGGCTCTGAATCAGGGCCAGAGTCCATAACAGTTCAGTATTGGTGCAAACAGCACTAGAATCCAGTCCTGGTATCGTTGGCAATAATGGTTTAAACTTTACAAGCCCAGCAGACAGCTGTGATATAACTGGTTCAATGTAAGGGCATTGTCGTTTCATGCATATCCTTTCTTGTAAGTACCATCGCCCATGTATCGAAGTCTGATTTTGCATCCCTCTGTTATGCACAATCCATTCCTCTGCTTTGAACTCCTCAGCAATTGACCTGTCAGCTCTGGTAACTGCTGTTGGTAACTGTGCATCTTTCAGCTGATTTAAAACAATTGACTGACAGGGTTTTATCAGGAAATGCACTGGGCTCTGATCTTTCTTACTAGTACTCACAATCAGCTTTTCTGCAATGCAAAACACAGTGTTTACAAATTTTGCTCTGTTGTCAAACAGCATTTCCCCAATCAGTTTGTTTGTTGGTGCAAGACCGTTGTGCATTGCCATATGTGATGGCTCACTGGTTATCAGTATCATTGTGTTTCCCACCACTACTGTCTCATCAATAACTGAGAACCCATACATGTAATTTGCAAAGCATGCATTTTCATCATTGTGAAACTTCACTGTAACTCTCTGGGAAGAAATATCATCATGGGGGCAGTCTTCTGTCTCAGACAGGATTGCAGTCAAAGTCCATACCCATATCTCCCACCCCCTGGCCCTTGGTAATTCCCATTCATCACTGGGCATCATAACCACTCCCCCATCATCACTTAGCCCTTTTCTAATGGGCACTCAGGCAGTTCCTGAATCTTGTTCAGTTCATCACAAACCAATGGCATGTTGTCAGAAACTTTCTACTACATCTTGCACACATTTGTTTCCATTCAATTCAGAATCAAACTCTTGTTCTAACAATGTGTGACTATCAAGATCTTCTGTAATATCAATACATCTCTCAATTACAGATGTGCTTGTAAAGTGCTCTGTTTCTTTCTCACTAGCAGCTGCTGCTAAGTAATGAACCCCCTCACTGCCCCTCCCTTGTGAATTCATGGGACAATATGGATCAGGTTTTCTCTCTATCTGTGAGATAGGCTTGCTTATCACTGATACATTCTTTTGCATAGATTTTACACTCCCTCCTCCCTTCACAACATCTACGGGACTATGCAAAATTTCACTACTTTTACAGTCATCAATAACAGGCACTGAAAACCCAACATTATGCTTTCTCTGGAAATGAGCCAGCTGATTTTCCAATTTATTTTTTAGCAAATTTGCATATTTCTTAAAAATCTTAAAATGCATTTTTCCTTGTTTGTTTCAGTAACACAAAGACAGTAAACAGACAACATGCACATATACTGTGACATACAGTATACACTGTGACTGATCAGGTTACACCTCCCTCATTAAAATGAGACAGAGGAACATTCCTTCAGGACAACACTGAACCATGAAGGCAATTTACAATGGGTTTGCAAAACCCTAAACCATCGGCTACACATTCTAAGTAAATTTATGACTATTAACCCTTTATATTCTACTTCTGACTAGGGGTGTGCACCGGCCACTTTTCGTGTTTTGGTTTTGGATCTGGATCTTTCTTCGTGTTTTGGATCTGGATTGGTTTTGCCAAAACCACCCTTCCGTGTTTTGGGTTCTGGGTTTTGTGTTTTGGATCTGTATTTTTTTGAAAAAAAGCATAAAAACAGCTAAAATCACAGAATTTGTAGGTTTTTCTGCTACTATGCTATTATTAACCTCAATAACCTTAATTTCCACTCATTTCCAGTCTATTCTGAACACCTCACACCTCACAATAGTGTTTTTATGTCCAAAAGGTTGCACCGAGGTAGCTGGATGACTATGCTAAGCGACACGAGTGGGCGGCACAAACACGTGACCCATCTAGGCGTGATACTGCAGTGGCAGACAGGATGGCAGTGTGAAAAACTAGGCCCCAAACTGTACATAATGCAAAGAAAAAAAAGAGGTGCGAGATGGAATTGTCCTTGGGCCCTCCCACCCACCCTTATGTTGTATAAACAGGACATGCACACTTTAACAAACCAATCATTTCAGCGCCAGGGTCTGCCACACAACTGTGGCTGAAATGATTGGTTCGTTTGGGCCCCCACAAAACAAGCTGGCAATTAATGTGTCCCTGCACAAACTGGCTCTACGGAGGCAAGATGTCATCCTCATCCTCCTCATCCACCGATTCCTCACCCTCTTCAGTGTGTACATCCTCATCCTCACAAAGTATTAACTCGTCCCCACTTGAATCCACCACCACAGGTCCCTCTGTATGTTCTGGAGGCTGGTCTCCCATTTTGATGAACATCATCTTCTCCACATTCTGTGGAAGCAACCTCCTACGCCTTTCGCTGACAAGGTTCCCGGCTGCACTAAACACTCTTTCGGAGTACACACTGGAGGGGGGGCAACTCAGGTAAAATAGAGCCAGTTTGTACAGGGGCCTCCAAATTGCCTCTTTTTCCTGCCAGTACAGCTATGGACTGTCTGACATGCCTACTTAGATGCTGTCACCGATGTAATCCTCCACCATTCTGTCAATGGTGACAGTATCATATGCAGTGACAGTAGACATGTCAGAAATTGTTGCCAGGTCCTTCAGTCCGGACCAGATGTCCAAACTTGGTCCTGCCTGCCCTGCATCACCGCCAGTGGGTTGCTTAGGATACCTAAGTTTTTTCCTGGCAGCCCCAGTTGCGGGAGAAAATGAAGAAGGAGCTGTTGACGTGTCACGTTCCGCTTCAGCTGACAGTGTGTTCACCAGCAGGTCTTTGCACCTCTGCAGGCTTGTGTCGGCCAGAAAGAGAGACACCACATAGGCTTTAAACCTAGGATCGAGCACGGTGGCCAAAATGTAGTGGTCCGATTTCAACAGATTGACCACCCTGGAATCCTGGCAAAGTGAATGAAGGGCTTCATCCACAAGTCCCACATGCCGAGCGGAATCGCTCCGTCTTAGCTCCTCCTTCACTTTCTCCAGCTGCTTCTGCAAAAGCCTGATGAGGGGAATGACCTGACTCAAGCTGGCAGTGTCTGAACTGACTTCACGTGTGGCAAGTTCGAAGGGCTGGAGAACCTTGCACAACACGGAAATCATTCTCCACTGCGCTTGAGTCAGGTGCATACCCCCTCCTTTGCCTATGTAATAGGTGGATGTATAGGCTTGAATGGCCTTTTGCTGCTCCTCCATCCTCTGAAGCATATAGAGGGTTGAGTTCCACCGCGTCACAACCTCTTGCTTCAGGTGATGGCGGGGCAGGTTCAAGAGTGTTTGCTGGCGCTCCAGTCTTCGGCACGCAGTCGCTGAATGGCAAAAGTGGCCAGAAATTTTTCGGGCCACCCAAAGCGTCTCCTGCACGCCCCTGTCGCTTTTCAGAAAATTCTGCACCACCAAGTTTATTGTGTGAGCAAAACATGGGATGTGCTGGAATTTGCCCAGATGTAATGCCCGCACAATATTGGTGGCGTTGTCAGATATCACAAATCCCCAGGAGAGTCTAAGTGGGGTAAGCCACTGGGCGATGATTTCCCTCAGTTTCTCTAAGAGGTTGTCGGCGGTGTGCCTCTTACTGAAACCGGTGATACACAGCGTAGCCTGCCTTGGAACGAGCTGGCGTATCTGAGATGCTGCGACTGGTGACGCTGCTGCTGTTGCTGCGTAAGGTGATACATCTACCCAGTGGGCTGTCACAGTCATATAGTCCTTAGTCTGCCCTGTTCCACTTGTCCACATGTCCGTGGTTAAGTGGACATTGGGTACAACGGCATTTTTCAGGACACTGAGGACACTTTTTCTGACGTTTCTGTACAGTCTCGGTATCGCCTGCCTAGTGAAGTGGAATCTAGACGGGATTTGGAACCGGGGACACACTACCTCCATCAATTGTCTAAATCCCACTGCACTAATGGCGGATACCGGACGCACGTCTAACACCAACATAGCAGTCAAGGCCTCAGTTATACGTTTTGCTTCAGGATGACTGCTGTCGTACTTCATCCTCCTCGCTAAGGACTGTTGGAGGGTCAATTGTTTAGTAAAAGTAGTGGTGTTCCTACTTCCTCTCTGGGATGATGAACGTCTCCCAGCAGCAGCAACAGCAGCAGCGGCAGCAGGAGGCGTAGCAATGCAGGATCCTTCGGAGGAATCCCCGATAGGAGAGTCAGTCATGCCAGTGACATGGCCTGCAGGACTACTTCCGATCCTGACTAAGGAGGAAATTGACGAGGAGGGAGTTGACGGTGTGGTTTGCAGGCGCTTGGATACAACAGGACAACGGGATTTAGGTGTCCCTGGACTGCTTACGGTCTTAGCCAAAGTTTCTGAACTTGACAGTAACTTATTATGAACGCGCTGCAGGTGCCGTATAAGGGAGGATGTTCCTAGGTGGTTAACGTCCCTACCCCTACTTATTCCACCTTTACATAAGGTACATATGGCAAGACAGTTGTTGTCCGGATTTGGATAGAAATATTGCCAGACCAAAGAGGTGGAATGTTTGGTCTTCTGCCCAGGCATGACCGTGATGGGCTTTTTCATCCCACGGACAACAACTGTCTCCCCCGGAGCCTGATTTAAACAAACCACATCACCATCAGAATCCTCCTCGCCAACTTCCTCCTCAGCGCCAGCTACACCAGTATCCTCATCCTGTTGTACTTCAACAGTGACATCTTCAATTTGCATATCAGCAAGTGGACTGTGGGTGCTCCTTTCAGCACTTGCAGGGGGCGTGCAAATGGTGGAAAGAGCCACCTCTTCCCGTCCAGTGCTGGGAAGGTCAGGCATCGCAACCACCACCACACTTGGACTCTCCTTGGGGATTTGTGATATCTTCTTAGAAAGCACAGTTCTTTCTTTGTGCTTTTGCTAGCTTAACTCTTTTGATTTTTTTTTAGTGGGAG
Organism: Taudactylus pleione; assembly: GCA_031769625.1. Lineage (NCBI taxonomy): Eukaryota > Metazoa > Chordata > Amphibia > Anura > Myobatrachidae > Taudactylus > Taudactylus pleione. The sequence goes on along the minus strand of JAUIMM010001983.1, from coordinate 1,345,675 downwards.
GAGGGCTTCCATCGTCATGTGAAGCTGAACCACTAGTCATGAACATACTAGGGATCGACCTTAGCCGTTCCTTGCCACTCCGTGTCGTAAATGGCATATTGGCAAGTTTACGTTTCTCTTCAGCTGATTTAAATGTTTTTTTCAAGGTCATTTTCCTGAACTTTGTCATTTGGGATTGCATGTGCCCTCTATTATGACATTGGGCATCGGCCTTGGCAGACGACGTTGATGGCATGTTATCGTCTATGTCATGACTAGTGGCAGCAGCTTCAGCACTAGGAGGAAGTGGTTCTTGATCTTTCTCTATTTTATTTTTATCGGAGAAAGTGCGCGGCTAAACACAGAAAATATTTTTTTATTTTTGCTGGAGAGTAGTGCACTTTGTGGGTTACACCAGCCTTTAAGAAATGAGCCAGCCAGCTCTTTACTTATGGGACACAGGCGCACGCTTGGCGCTGCTCCTTTGTTGATGTACGTGCAGCTACTGCGCACACAATTCACAAACACAGAAAATAATTTTTTTTGGGTTTGGACTGGAGTGTACTTTGGGGGTTACAGCACCCTTTAACGGTCAAGCCAGCCGGCCCTTTACTTATGACACAGGCGCACGCTTGGCACTACTTTGTTGATGCACGTGCGGCTACTGCGCACACAATTCACAAACACAGAAAATAATTTTTTTTTTGGTTTGGACTGTAGTGTACCTTGGGGGTTACAGCACCCTTTAACGGTCAAGCCAGCCGGCCCTTTACTTATGACACAGGCGCACGCTTGGCACTACTTTGTTGATGCACGTGCAGCTACTGCGCACACAATTCACAAACACACAAAAAATATAATTTTTTTAGCACTTGGGGGGAGCACCCCTGATGGACAGAGCACCCCCTGGACAACACTACAGCACCCCTTTAGGACTGGGACACTGCACAGGACTTTGGAGTGGACACAGCCCCTATGGAGAACTGACTGCACAACACAGTCCAGCCAGCCCCTATGGACTTTGAAGTAGTGGACACAGCCCCTATTAACAGCAGCACAACACAGCCAGCCCTTATGGACTTTGAAGTAGTGGACAACAGCAGCACAGCACAACACTACTCTGCACTACACTACACAGCCCAGCCAGCCCTAACTCCCACCCTCCCTCTTCACTGTCCACAGCCGAGTGAGAAAATGGCACCGACGCGGGTACCTTATATAGGTTCCAAAACCCGCGAGACTCGGAAGGCGGGATGATGACGTTTTGCCTCGATTTCAGATCCGAGTCAGGCGGGAAAAGTCAAGCCTGACCCGGATCTGCCTCGGATCGGGGGGGCTCGGATTTCAGAAATCCGAACCCGCTCACCCCTACTTCTGACACCATTAATGTTCTCGGTGGAATGAGATAAGATTCTTTGGATACAAAGGTGTTAATCAAGCCTTACAAACCAATATTAGTTAAAAAGACATTTATTACAAAGTAAAAGAAAAAGTAAATTATTAACACTTAACTTGCTTGTCAGATCATCTACTCAGAACATAAATGGTTTCTTTCTCAGGAGCCCCTCCAACACCATGGAGCTGGATCTCGTACATTGAGCAATAGGCTGATTGTATACTGACAAATGACAGGTTATATAGGGAAAAATCTCATACATAAGCATTTTAACAAGTATAAAGGTCATGTTTGGAAATATACATAAATATTAATACACAGTAGAGGGTACTGTTGCCTCAATTATGAATGTTGGCAATCTCAACAACAACTGTGTTTCTGGTGTACTCAGATAAGATGAAGGTAAGACCATGTTGACTCAGGATTATGTATATCTGGTCACAGAGAACTTTGTCCTGTTCTTAGGTTCTATCTGTCAAAAACACCTTATGCAATGTCTGACCATTATCTATTGCCTGATACATCTATAAAATCACTATACACAATATGGCTTTCAGCAACTATTTTCTGCACTCCCATTACACTGCTTTTACCATGTAAGTTGCAGTCTCCCATGTCAGTATCAGACATAACCGTCAGGAACAAATGACAGAGACCCTTGCAGAGTGAACAGATGACAAAGGCAAGAGGATATCTGAGATAAAAGAGCAGGAAAGGAGAAACTGGGTTCCAAAAAGCCATAAGAAGATCCCAAGTATAAGGAACAGGCCAAATCTTATGGTGCATACCCATGGGCAGATTTAGTAGGACAATATAAATGATAATGATATCGTTCATATTGTTCATTTTTTGGCCCCTTTCAACCCCCAAATGACAGACGATGCACAGGCACGGATGGTCGATAACGACCATCGCCCGTGAATGCAGTACAACCTGGTCTATATCGAATAGGTTACTATAGGGACCCAAGATCTTTGATTGCGGGTCGTTTAGGGGTTGGTGCTGTGCTGGATGTTCGATAACGATCATCCAGCACATGCAGGACGATCAGACAATATCTTTATTGTTGTCTGATCTGAACGTGTGTATGCACCATTAAAGGTGCACCTGAAGATCAACAACTTACTGACTCCCAAACCTATAAAACACTGATGAGTATGCCAGTGCTTAGTATAAACAGATGTGAATAAAGAAATAACTGGGAAATACAAAATTCAGAGACATCCGTCAACAAATAATCCTATTTTAGTATTAAGGTCTAGGTTCATGTAGTTGGCAGGCTTGCTGCATCTATACTGAACACATCCACTGGAACAAAAGAAAGATTATTAAGAATTTTAGAGAATATTTAGAATTTCAGAGTATGTACAATCACTGCAAACACATTTTTGTCTGTCCTTACCTTCTATATACCTTTATAAATACTGTGCAGACCTGTCAGCAAGCCAAGATCATGGCATGTACATAGTAAAATTAGCAATCCGGGTGCAGGTGCTGGCATTGGGCAAGGTGAGGTCAGGACAAACAATCAGAGATAAGTGGCAGGCAGTGGGCAAGAGGAAGACCAGTATTAGTCTGAGGTCAGGGCAGGAAGTAATTGGCTAGAGAAGGACCATGTAATGACCAGACTAGGTCAGGTACCTAGCGAAAGTAAAGTCCAATTAGCAAACCAAATTCACTGCAGGATAGAAAAGGAAAGTGGAAAGGAAACACCGAGCGCAGCAGGTGTAGAAATCAGCTTAATGAAGGTGTTCCCAAACCTAATAAACAAGCATAAGAAATAAAAGTAAACCAATCTCATACACTTGCGCTAAATTATACTTAACATCCTCAAATTCAGTTGGTATGTGTTCAAATATCCTGGAGTGTCTCCCTCATAGGAGATCAGTCCATAGAAAACATAAGAAGGAAAATATATATATAGTGAAGTACAATTTCAATATGCGAACAAAAATAAATGAATAAAACAGATCATGGGGAATCCTCTCCTGGCTGCAAATGAAACAATTACTGAATGGAGGTGAGAACTGATAACGGACAGTTCTTAAGAGCATAAGATGCATTTGTCACCGTAGAGGGTCCGGATACTGCATGTGATGCTCTGTCACAATCACCGGGTGTTGAGACCTCTGCATGCCACCTGATGTCCCCGTACCAACGTGTTTCGACCCCCGTTCTGGGGTCTTTTTCAAGGTAAGATCCAAAAAGGTGCATCAAATTCACTGCAGGAGAATGAAGTAGAATAAAAAGGCAATTCAGGTCACAGCAAATACGTACATGCAGGAATACAGAAACTAGCACAGAAGGAGCTATAGAAAGCCGGGAGAACCAATATGATAGAGTCCGGAGGAATTACAGGACCAAGAACAAGTCAGCAGCACCTATGCTTTTCCTTGAAGCAGATGAGAAGCGACTGCTTAGCAACAAGCACAAAAATGAGAGCAGCAACCGTGCTGGCTCTGTAACACAACCCTATTTGCATATATATATATAATATATAAATGATAGTAGTAGACTGGCACTCTGTAAAATTATGTCCACTTGCTCCGGTGCCCACTGAGTAATAACATTCCAACAAGCAACAAGCAGTAGCACTCGGAGTCATCCAACGGTTGTAAAAAGGTTTTTACTGTGAGAGAGTCACATAACCAAGTACCAACGTTTCGGGACAAACAAGCCCCTTTGTCAAGGTGAGTTAAACAGAGTGTGTAAAGAACCTTACCTTAAATAGGAGAAGAAGAGAAACACCCGCCCTGTGCTTGCGGCTGGCCGCTGCCCGGGACAGGCCGCGTGAACGCCCTGTCCCGCAAAGATTACTTCAGAGCATCAGGCGTCGAGTGGTAGTCATGACTACCAAGGCACCCGGCCTGACGTGGCTCTGTGGTCCGGCCGTCAAAGTCTAAAGATAGGGATGCATGTAGCTAATGAAAAAAGCATGCAGTGCAGAAGAGAAAATACACCTAAAGTGTGCAGTGTTACAGTATAACATGGAGCGGGGAGATACATACATGACTGATCTAATGTCTCTAATCCCAAAAGTGTTTAAAAAGGCTGGATAGAATAAAAGCACTACAGGGGCCTACCATAGAGAGAAACAGCTGTACCGCTACCATATATAGCATAAAAGGAAGCTGCTAGCGTGGAACCACAGATCCCAAAAGAATGTGAGGGATGCACTTTAATGTCAGAAAAGGGTGGATATAAAGAGCGAAATAGTGACTAGTCATGCGGAGGGAACATTAAATGAAGTCCACCCTTTGCAGGAAAATGCTTGATAGTAGATAAAATCGAAATGGTAGGTATCATAGTAGATTGATCCTGAGATGTTAATATAGAACTAATTAAAGACATTCCACGAGATTATCTCATTTAAACTGTGCGGGCTGATGGTGTTGAGATGGAAGATCCACCAAGCCTCCTTCCTCAATAGGTCTCCTGCTCGGTCTCCACCCCTTATGGATTTTGGAATGTGGTCAATAGCCATATGCCTTAACATGGAGAGGGAATGTTTTTTGTCGGCAAAGTGTCTGGCCACTGGTTGGTCCGATGGTTTGCCAGACAGAGCCGCTTTGATGGCCGACCGATGGAGGGCCATTCGTTCCCTCATGGTTCTTGTGGTTTTGCCAATATAATGGAGGCCGCATGGGCACATGATCAAGTAAACTATAAAAGTGGATGTGCATGACAAAACAAATTTAATGTTGAATATGCGGTCCGAATGCGGATGTTTGAATGTAGTACCAACCACCATGTTGCAGTAAGTGGTACAACCAAGGCATTTATAACACCCCGTGGATCTAGACAAAAATGTGGAAGAAAAAGGGGGGGTCCTTCTTAACCGAAAAATTGGTGATATCCGTATGGACCACCCAATCCTTAATATTCTTGCTTCTCGTTAAGCACGCCATGGGCCTCTTGTTCTTAAAACAGGTTAAGCTTTTGTCCGTGGAGACTATAGGCCATAGGGCCCTGGTTGCTCTCTGGATGACTCCACTGGAGGTCGAATATGGGCTCTTCCATGGGATTGTTTCCTTGGTGTTTCTCTGTCTAGGATGGAGTAACGACTCCCGGGACATAGACATAACCTCACCCTTCTGGATGTGCAATAAAGAGGAATCATAGCCTTTCTGCTGGAACTTCTCTATAATGGTATCTAGTTCCAATGCCAGTGATGAACTGTCGTTAGTAATTCTTGCCACCCTAATCATTTGGGACTTCGGTAAGCCTTTCTTGAGGGCTTCCAGATGGTGGCTGTTAGCCTTCAACAGAGTCTTCTTGTCAGTTGGTTTGGTGTAAACTCTGGTCCTGATGGTGCCATTAAGAAGAGACACCTGTCCATCTAGAAAATTCAAGGTATCTGGGCTGTATTGGAACGTGAACTTTATTGGTGAATCGCGAGAGTTCAAATCTTCCATCAACTTAAGAAATGCAGTTGCCCCGCCTGACCAGAGCATAAACAGGTCATCGATGTAGCGGGTGAATGCTACAATGTGTCTGGTAATCTCCAAATCAGAGAAGAACATCAGGTGCTCTTCTCTGAACATGAACACATTGGCGTAGGAAGGCGCCACATTACTTCCCATGGCACACCGTTCTTCTGTAAGAAGAACTTGCCACCAAACAGGAAGTAATTCCTGGTAAGGGTGAGTTCGAGAAGGTGAAGGAACAGCTGGTGATTAAGAGATGACATCCGTGGTTTGTAGAAACTGTTTCATGGCTTCTAGGCCTTTCCTGTGTGGGATGCTGGTGTAAAGACTACACACATCCATGGTGCAAATTATGGTGTTATAATCGATCTTCTCAAGTAATAGGAGGAAACTAGTCGTCTCTTTGAAGGACCCACCGCTTCTGCAGCGACACAAGGAGCAGTACCCAAGCAGTCAAAAAACTGGGGACGCCCACCCGCATGGGGGGTCAACACTTGAGGATCTACAGGGAAAACATGCAAGAAGAAAGCCTAGTGTATAACCTGTCCTCGAGACCCTTCTCTCCTGTAGAGATAAGGGTTCTCAACAAGGGTCTTTCTTTCATCCCCACTAATCATCACAACGACCTAGCATGGCATATAGCTTTGCATCGTTTCAGCCGTAAGCTCCGATTACAAGAATTTTTTCAACACAATGAACCAACACATCCCCCACCTTTGCATCACGAATTTATGAAGAAGAGGTCTAAATCTTAATTTGATCCCACCTCTCTGAACCCTTCCTTAGACATTATAATTTAAATAAGGAGGAGTGGCGCACTTTGAAAGCGATCAGCGATAACAGGGATGTGGTGATCCGCCCTGCCAATAAGGGGGGCGGCATTGTGATCCAGGATCTTACCGATTACAGTGATGAAATTTATCAGCAATTGGCTGACGACAACACATATCAGAAACTTACGTCTGATCCCACCTCCGAGTTTAAACAGGAACTCGATGCCCTACTCATTAAGGCTGAACAAGAAAACCTTATTACAGAGCAATTACTCAAGGCACTTACACAAAAACACCCCGTGGTTCCTATTTTGTTTAAAGTACCAAAGATCCATAAGCGTATCAATAAGCCGCCAGGTTGCCCGATCATTTCGGCTAGAAACTCAATTTACCAACCAGTGTCACAATTTTTGGACAGTATTTTGCAACCTCTCATCAACATCCAACCAACTTACATCAAAGATACGACTAGTTTCCTCCTATTACTTGAGAAGATCGATTATATCCCTGATAACACCATCATTTGCGTCATGGATGTGTGTAGTCTTTACACCAGCATCCCAAACAGGAAAGGCCTAGAAGCCATGAAACAGTTTCTACAAACCACGGATATGTCAACTCTTAATCACCAGCTGTTCCTTCACCTTCTTGAACTCTCCCTTACCAGGATTTACTTCGTGTTTGATGGCAAGTTCTTCTTACAGAAGAACGGGTGTGCCATGGGAAGTAATGTGGCGCCTTCCTACGCCAATGTGTTCATGTTCAGAGAAGAGCACCTGATCTCTGATTTGGAGATTACCAGACACATTGTAGCATTCACCCGCTACATCGATGACCTGTTTATGCTCTGGTCAGGTGGGGCAACTGCATTTCTTAAGTTGATGGAAGATTTGAACTCTCGCGATTCACCAATAAAGTTCACATTCCAATACAGCCCAGATACCTTGAATTTTCTAGATGTACAGGTGTCTCTTCTTAATGGCACCATCAAGACCAGAATTTACACCAAACCAATTGACAAGAACACTCTGTTGAAGGCTAACAGCCACCACCCTGAAGCCCTCAAGAAAGGCTTACTGAAGTCCCAAATGATTAGGGTGGCAAGAATTACTAACGACAGTTCATTACTGGCATTGGAACTAGATACCGTTATAGAGAAGTTCCAGCAGAGAGGCTATGATTCCTTTTTATTGCACATCCAGAAGGGTGAGGTCATGTCTATGTCCCGGGAGTCGTTACTCCATCCTAGACAGAGAAACACCAAGGAAACAATCCCACGGAAGAGCCCATATTCGACCTCCAGTGGAGTCATCCAGAGAGCGACCAGGGCCCTATGGCCGATAGTCTCCACAGACAAAAGCTTAACCTGTTTTAAGAACAAGATGCCCATGGCGTGCTTCACGATATCCATACGGATATCACCAATTTTTTGGTTAAGAAGGACCCCCTTTTTTCTTCCACATTTTTGTCTAGATCCCCGGGGTGTTATAAATGCCTTGGTTGTACCACTTGCCGCAACATGGTGGTTGGTACTACATTCAAAAATCCGCATTCGGATCACATATTCAACATTAAATTTGTTTTGTCATGCACATCCACTTTTATAGTTTACTTGATCATGTGCCCATGCGGCCTCTATTATATTGGCAAAACCACAAGAACCATGAGGGAACGAATGGCCCTCCATCGGTCGGCCATCAAAGCGGCTCTGTCTGGCAAACCATCGGACCAACCAGTGGCCAGACACTTTGCCGACAAAAAACATTCCCTCTCCATGTTAATTCATATGGCTATTGACCACATTCCAAAATCCATAAGGGGTGGAGACCGAGCAGGAGACCTCTTGAGGAAGGAGGCTTGGTGGATCTTCCATCTCAACACCATCAGCCCGCACAGTTTAAATGAGATAATCTCGTGGAATGTCTTTAATTAGTTCTATATTAACATCTCAGGATCAATCTACTATGATACCTACCCTTTCGATTTTATCTACTATCAAGCATTTGCCTGCAAAGGGTGGACTTCATTTAATGTTCCCTCCGCATGACTAGTCACTGTTTCGCTCTTTATATCCACCCTTTTCTGACATTAAAGTGCATCCCTCACATTCTTTTGGGATCTGTGGTTCCACGCTAGCAGCTTCCTTTTATGCTTTATATGGTAGAGGTACAGCTGTTTCTCTCTATGGCAGGCCCCTGTAGTGCTTTTATTCTATCCAGCCTTTTTAAACACTTTTGGGATTAGAGACATTAGATCAGTCATGTATGTATCTCCCCGCTCCATGTTATACTTTAACACTGCACACTTTAGGTGTATTTTCTCTTCTGCACTGCATGCTTTTTTCATTAGCTGCATGCATCCCTATCTTTACACTTTGACGGCTGGACCACAGATCCGCGTCAGGCCGGGCGCCTTGGTAGTCATGACTACCACTCGACGCCTGATGCTCTGACATCATCTTTGCGGGATGGGGCGTTCATGCGGCCAGTCCCGGGCAGCGTCCAGCTGCAAGCACAGGGCGGTGTTTCTCTTCTCCTATTTAAAGTAAGGTTCTTTACACACTCTGTTTAACTCACCTTGACAAAGGGGCTTGTTTGTCCCGAAACATTGGTACTTGGTTATGTGACTCTCTCACAGTAAAAACCTTTTTACAACTGCTGGATGACTCCGAGTGCCACTGCATGTTGTTTTTTATATATATATATATACACACACTGTGTTTGTATATATATATATATATATATATATATACACAAACACACACAAGATGGACACATAACCTGTTTACACATATGGAAAGAGGATATGTGGAATCAAAGACTCTAATCCAGAATGTGCCCAGTAATGGATCAATAATTTGGTGTTTAGGATTGTAACAACCAACATGACTGGTTTTATCCGATGAAGATACCTATATAGCTAAACTGGACATAGAAGCAGCCACTTAATTATTTCATACTGAATTTGCAGGACTCAATTTAGTATATGAATTTGTTCTTCTAAGATTGTTATAAATTTGTTATTAAGGGACTAATCTTTTTTCTGATTGTTCCAGTCAGGCTGATTACAGATCTCACCATTTAGTAGGGCTGTATTATTTGCTTTCTCTTGCCCCATAAAACCCTTTAAGGTGTGATAATACTGGTTGGCCTACTGTTAAGCGGTATATCATTGAGTGCAGAGTCATGCCCACAATATGAAAGAGGACACAAAGGGATGCAGACACATCCCCCTAAGAGTCTTTAATCCAGAGCCCCTTAAAACGGGTACAGAATAGACGATGTGTGTACCCAGCATCACCAGACCAGATTTCATGACATCGGGCGGCAGGTACACACTGCATGATCTGGTGTACGATTGCCCGATATATAGTTCCCCCGCCGCATCCAGAAGCATGGTATTGGTCCTCGAATCCTCAGATTGGCCTACACTGCAGGCCGACCTGAAGATGCGGCGAATGATGCACGGGAGCATGCAATAGTTTGTACACACTAGACAATTTGTCATTCTGATTCCCTGGAAATTGGCAAATCGTCCAATATATCGTCTAATGCAGGGGTAGCCAACCTCGGTCCTCGATAGCTACTAAAGGCCCCCATACATCAGCAATTGATTGCAGCAATCGTGCAATTTGCAATCGATTGTATATAAAAATCTTTTCCTTTTTCAATCGATTGTGGCAATTCTGCAATCGATTGAAAAAGGCAAAGATTTTTACACACAAACGAATGCAAATTGCACGATTGCTGCAATCAATTGCTGATGTATGGGAGCCTTAACAGTTCACGTTTTCCAGACCATCTTGCTAGTGTACAGGTGTAGTCAGGGTTATTGCAGGGTTAACCCCGGCAGCTCCTTGGTGTAAAAGGGGAGAGGGTTGGATCGCCGGGTCGAGTGACCCGGCAATCCAATCCAGGTAAATAGCAGGGTTTAACACGGGAGTAACCCGTGAAACCCTGCTGTGTGTACGGTGCACTCCAGGTCTTGATGACCTGCAGTGCGCCGCAAGCCGGCCAATTGGTCCGGCTTCAGTGGCGCTTGGAGATGACGTCATCTCCAAGCGTCCACTTTCATGCCAGAAAAGCCGGGTCTATGCAGACCCGACTGCGGTGTGAGCGACGCCGACTCGGGAATATTCCCGAGTCGGCGTCGGCTAAATTCCGGGTCTTATCCGGATAGGAACCCATGTTCCAACTCCGGGTCAAACCTGGAATTTTGGTGGAAAAGGGTGTTGAAGCTGGATTACTGGCTGAGACAAGATCAGTTTAAAATTGAATCGCAGCAACGCCATCTTGCGACTGGCCACCAGACGGCATCTTGGAAATTAAATCGCAAGACGCCATTTTGCGAATGGCCGCCCAAGCGCCATTTTAGATAAACTCACACTTTAGTACATGTGGCGATATTACTATTAGCATCATGCGATTGCATCTTACACCATTTCTCATACACACATTAATACGCACAATTGCGCAGTTAACTAGTCGCATATTAGCGAATACATAAGATCCTGTATGAAAACACCGAATATTAGCTTCATGCACACGCATCTGCCCCAAGTTAACTAACGTCTTTACTTCAAACCCCTCATACTCACACACAAGGTTCCATAAGCTTTAAGGTATAAGATTCAAGTATGCACATTTACTATAATTGCTATGAAATAAAGATTATTTTGTAACTAAGGTTTTATATGTAATAAGTAAGCCATGTTTGGTATTGTACTGATGCGTACTCTCTCAACAGTATTCCGGTAACATCGATGTAGAGATCGCAACAGGCATTCTCAACTTATGGACCGCAGAGACTTCAAGCAACAAAATGTACATTATATGACCAACTGTTAGGATTTGCATGAGGTGGGAAACCAGAGACCACCAGTTGTTAGAGGTTGGACTGTGTCTATTTGAACCAACCTGTTAGATGCCTTGTAACATATGCCCTCTCCTTTAGGACCAATGGTATTAGCAACAAACTTCTCTATTGTGTTGTCTATTTCTGGGGGGGTATAAATATGTGTGCTCTGACCCTGGGTTTCTAGTCTTCGTGCTGAATGCTGATTGACGAGGGGTTTCTTGCTGATGTCTACATCTGGTCCAGAGCGCTGCGTATGTATAACTGTACTTGGGTCTGTATAATTCCTTTGCGCTAAATTGTACTTATAAGTTAACTAGCGTGTAACTGACTGTACTTTTACTTGAATAATACTTTGTGCTTTGGAACCACAGGTTCTAGGTCTGGGGTCTTTATTTACTGTATAACTGCGTACACAATATAACGTCATCCTTAGAGGTTTATAGGCAGGATATCAGAAGGTATAGGCAGGGGTGTATAGAGGTTCAAAGGCAGTATCGTTAGTTGGGGGCTCGTAGTGAAGTCACTTACCCACTCACACGGCACATACGGTTATCGATATCTCACCAAAGGGTGGAGTGGCCACATGCAGGGTTTACCTGAAACCGCTCGGTGCTGAGAGATCGCTACCCATTTTTGTGTGAACCAGGGATGCTGACTAGAATCCAGGGACAAGAGAGGAAAAAGTTTGTTTTCCTTTGTTGATAGACCCTAACATTTAAAGGAGTGCCGCAGTATTGAACACCTGGCTGAGTCGCAGTTTTGTGCACAGTAAAGATGCACTTTGTGTACGCAGCTAAAGGCTGTCATACGGTTGTGTGGTAGTCGCATTATTGCGTATGCGACTGGTCGCAAATAGCGTATACGTACTTCCGGTTGTGCTACCAAATGTATAAACAAAGCCATTGAGTTTACATTATCAATTGTTGCTAAATATCTGGGTTAACGTGTATTTTTCTGCGCAGGAAAAAGGTGTGTAACTGTGAGTGTTTGTTTAGGGTGTAACACGGGACCTAAATGTTAAGGGTATCGTAGGACCCTTAAGTGCTAGGCACAGGAGTTGGCCTAGTGACTCGGTAGCAGCTTACCGTTTACTTTACACAAAGCAGGTGTATGGTTTGTTATTTTTGTTAGGGTTCGGCCCCCAGCGTGATTATAGCGTTCAGTAATCAATGTGTGTGATCTGTTAGGCTTATTGAACACTATAATTGAACCACATAATCTTGGCTAGATTGTGATTGTGAGCTGTGGGAGAGTGGACGAAATCAACTGGAACACAAAGGGTACTTTGCTGCCCCCTAGCAGTTGAGAAGTAGTCAAAAAGGGATTGTTGAGCGGAAGCGGCCTTTACTTCCGTAGGTGAGTGGAAGCGTCTAGAGGTCCTCCATAAGGTTTGCGAATACGCCTTTTTTCCAAGACGTTCGCAGGTAAGTGAAAGTATCTTGACTGTCTTTCACCAGTTTAAATCTTTATTGAAAAACGTAGGAGTTGTCTCAGAATGGGAGCCACGCAAACAATAGAGATGTTAGACAATGATGTGCTGCTAATGGAAGCGCCGCTTGGATCGGCCCGTCGTATTATGCATACTAAGTACGGTACTTATGCAATAAGGTATTGTGATGTATGGTTTAAAATGACGATGAAGAGTGTTAGACCGTTTCCCAGAATTGGTAGTTTTGATAAAGATGTATTAGATAATGTCCGGGATCACATCAGTCTGATGCGCTCCCGAGAGAAAAAGGTCAAATATTATGAATGTTTAAAGTTGTGGCAGCATGAAGGAGAGGCGTGGCTTAAAAATGCACAAGCGACGCAAACTAGCGTTGCGAGTGCATTGCCAGAAAATACATCCGCGACGCTGAATTGCAATGCGGGCGAGCCGCAAAATGGCGTGCACATGCAGCAAGGTAGCATTGCGGAAGGTATTGCCAGCAGTTCACGCGCACCATCCCCCACCTTATGTGGATGGAGGTGCAAGTACAGTTATCAAAAATACCCTTAAAAATGTAACAAGCAATTTGTACCCTCTCTTAAGCAACTATAAAGAAAATGTTCATGATGTGGATAATGAGCCTATTGTAATGTCTGCCATTTCCCATGCTGTACAAATGATAGATGCTACGCCAAGACAATCACGAGTGGTGCCGCCATCTCCATCGGTAACAGCAAGGGAAGTGCTAACACCCTCTGCACCCATAGAGGAAGTTGTTAATACCATACTTAGCAGCAACAGATTAAACCCCCAGCAAGATAACAAGGTCAAAGGTAGCAGCGCTACCAGTCTGCATCCCATTCGGACAATAACTGTTCCGAATGGAAATGCAGATGCGAACGGTGTAGTGCCCACGAGGGAAGTGGTAATGCATTGTCCTTGGACAAAAGCAGAACTAAATTCCATCATAAATGATTTCCCCGATCCCAAAAAGGAACTAGCCAAATGTCAAAGATTTTTGAGGAATTTGGGTAGTTCTCTTGAGCCAACTAATAAAGATTGGCGGGTGGTGTTAAGGGCCTCTCTACCACGCAATACCGACGTGACAAAATTTATCACGGATTGTGTATTGGATGGTGACGTTCCCTTAACAGACCAAGTAAACTAAGATACCATTTCCCGCATTGTAACTCAATTAGGTATATATTTTCCAGTAGTAGTTAACTGGAACAAAATTTTCACCATAAAGCAAAAGGAGAGTGAATCTGCATTTGCGACCGGGCTCTGCAGGCTATCACCCAGTACACTGGGATAGAAGATATTAAAGATAGCGCTCACCACAGGGCAATTATAGTCACGGTACTCATGGACGGTCTTAAGGAAAACTTAAAGACTCGGGTTCAGACCTCACAACCTGGCTGGAGGGGAGTCACAATAGATACACTCATAGAATCTGCCATAGAACATGATAAGAACATCTCAAAGAAGAGAGAGACCCACCCAGAGCGAAAAATTAATGGCTGTCAGTATTGAAGCTCTGGAAGGAACGACGGTAACATCACAGCCAACAGACACACTTGCATCTACACACACACCTGAACAGTTATATGCCCTCACTAATCCCACACAACAGCAAACACAGCTCTATTCTACTAACCCAACACAACCACAGGTCCCACACTACTCACAAACTTCATAACCCCCACAATACCCTTATCCTCCATATCCCTACCCACATCCACCACCTTTTCCCCCTGCTCAAACCTCACAACAACCCGTGTCTTCATCCGATCCACGAATATGTTTTAATTGTAACCAGCCAGGACATTTAATTAAAAACTGCAGAGTAAAAAGGGTAGGACCCCCAAACCAGAGAGTACCTGGATATCCCCATAAGGGATATGCACAGCGAACAGCAAATGTCCAGCAGGCACCAGCTCCAATTGTGGCCGTTAATGCTTTATTGGAGAATGGTAGCCAATGCTAGGGGTCAGGTCATACCTGTAGTCTACAGATAGTCAGGTTAACGGGAAGTACTAGGGAAGAACCGGTCATGATGGTTGATGTAGCTGGTACTGAATATCCTTTTCTTGTAGACACAGGGGCGACCAGGTCAGTGATAAAATCTCCCGTTAATTTACAGGTGACCAACGAGACAGTACCAACAATGGGTGTAACAGGTAAAGTGGAACATTATCCTTTAACAAAGTCCACAGAGGTTACTATTGGGCTGTTGCATACCAGGCATTCTTTTCTTTTGGCTGCTGCGGCTCCTACTAACCTGCTGGGAAGAGACTTGTTATGTAAGATGGGATGTGTTATATATTGCACCCCTGATGGTGTATTTTTAGATATCCCTGAGAGAGTTGCGCATGAGGTGCGGCATATGTTGGACACTCCCCAAAGGATAATGTATCACTCTACCTGTTTGAATGAAAATCCATCCCAGGTAGATCAAATGTTGTCCCAAATTCCAGATTCCCTTTGGACTAAGGATGGACAGGACACTGGATTAATGGCAAATGTAAGCCCCGTAATGGTAAATTTAAAAAGCGGTAGGCAAGCTCCAAAAATTCCCCAGTACCCACTAAAACAGGAGGTAGAATTAGGGGTTTTTCCAACAATTGAGCGACTATTGCAACAGGGAATTTTAGTCCGTACAGCTAGTGTAGTCAACAGTTCCATCTTTCCGGTGAAAAAGAGTGGTGGGAGGGGTTATAGGCTGGTACAAGACCTTAGAGGTGTTAATAAGGTCGTAGAGAGCTAGTGCCAAATCCAGCTGTCATCCTGATGCAGATCCCACCAAATGAAACCCATTTCACTGTCATTGACCTCTGTTCTGCTTTCTTCTCTGTGCCTCTTCACCCTGTCAGTATCTATTCGCAATTACATACAGAGGTGTGCAATATACATGGAGACGGTTTCCCCAAGGTTTCATAGACAGCCCCAGTATCTTCTCCCAGGCACTGCACGACTGTTTACAATCTTTTCAACCTGCCAATGGATCTGTTCTAATTCAATATGTGGATGATTTATTGCTGTGTTCTGATTCGTTTATGTCATGTTTGAATGATACTAAACTTTTGTTGCTTCATCTCTCGCATACAGGACACAAGGTGGCTAAGGACAAACTACAGCCGTGCCAATCCAGTGTAAAATATTTGGGACATTGCCTAACCCAGGGGTTAAGACATCTCACCAATGATAGAATCCAGGCCATACAGAACATGACACTGCCGCAGAATCAACAGCAAATTTGTACCTTCTTGGGAATGTGTGTATACTGTAGAATGTGGATCCCAGGTTTTTCTATTTTGGCCTTGCCTTTACAGGACTTAATCTCTTCTTCAAAGCCCGATCGTGTCATACACACAGAGGAATCAGAGCAGGCTTTCCTTAATCTTAAAGCTAGTCTGACAAAAGCACCTGCATTGGGAATACCTGATTATGAAAAACCTTTTGATTTGTATTGTACGGAAGCCGATGGTTGTGCTGCAGGTGTCCTTACACAAAAACATGGTGATGCCAGTAGGCCCGTAGCATACTACAGTGTCCAAATGGACACTGTGGCGAGATCACTCCCCACCTGTTTGAGAAGTGTAGCAGCTACCGCTCTATTGGTGAATAAAAGTGAGGACGTAGTATTGGGTCATAATATGATTGTATACACTCCCCAAGCTGTATCTGCTCTGCTGAATTCTGCTCAAACCAGACACATCTCTTCGGCTAGGTTTACCAAATGGGAACTAGCTCTAATCGCACCTGCAAACATCACTGTTAAATGTTGCAGCACGCTGAATCCAGCAACGTATTTACCATATGTACAACATGATGTACAAAGGGTGGAAGGAGACGAGTTGCTGGCAGGGGGTGAGTTCAGCGGACATAATGATAGACACGATTGTATGCAATATCTGAATTAGACCTTTACTGCTAGACCTGACATACACAACACACCTTGAGAGATTGTAGATGTGACTTTCTACACGGATGGGAGTTGTCATAGACAAACAGACACAGGTGAATTATGTACAGGTTATTATGCTGTTGTAAATGACACAGACATCATAGAAGCTAAATCTCTTGGTCCTCCTCACTCAGCCCAGGTGGCAGAGTTAGTAGCACTAACTAGAGCGTGTGAACTAGCAGCAGGCAAATCTGCTAACATTTACACTGACTCGAGGTAAGCGTTCGGGGTGGTGCACGATTTCGGGGCTCTATGGCATCTGAGAAATTTTATGACAGCAGCAGGCACACCAGTTGCACATTCCCGACACATAAAACACCATTTAGAAGCAATCCAACTGCCCAAAGCAGTGGCAGTAATCAAGTGTAAAGCCCATACATGTGAGGATGATCCGGTGTCATTGGGCAACAACAGAGCCGATGAAGCTGCAAAATGGGCAGCAAGGTTAAAAATGTTTTCTCCCACTGAAAAAATTATGTCTTTCCAAACAATTGATATGCTGAAATTAATTGAGATGCAAAATTTGTGTTCAATTCAGGAAAAGTCCATTTGGAAGTCCAACGGATGTGGGCAAGAGTCCTCCGGACTCTGGAGGGACGGACAAGGTAAACCAGTAGCCCCCAAGGCATATTACCCCAGCCTGGCTGAGGCAGGTTTTTCTTCACAAGCATAAAAGATAACAATGTCCTGTCTGACCTGCTTGAGGAAGAACATAGGGAAAGCGATCCCTACCAAACCGTCCCACATTCCACCGACTGATGGACCTTTCCAGGTGATACAAATTAATTTCATCCAATTACCACCCTGCAGGAATCTTAAGTATGTATTAGTGTGCACTGATGTATTTTCTAATTGGGTTGAGGCCTACCCAGCGGCCACTAATACTGCTGCATTTACTGCCAAGAAAATAGTTCAGGAATTTGTATGCAGGTACTGTATCCCTAAAATCATTGAGAGTGACAGGGGTACTCATTTCATAGGTGATGTTTTTCAAAATATGTGTAAGCTGATGGGTATTAATAGTCGACTTCACACCCCCTACCGACCGCAAGCCAGTGCCAAGGTAGAGAGGATGAACGGGACTATTAAAAATAAGTTGAGTAAAATCATGGCAGAGACTGGACTAGGATGGCCAGAAGCGTTACCTTTAGTCCTACATAGTATAAGGACCACTCCTAGACTCCCTCTAAATCTGTCCCCATTTGAAATACTGTTCGGTAGACAACCTCATTTGATTATAAGTCCACAGGAAGACTTGAAGGGTAACAACGAGGTAACTGTAAAGTATCTTATATCAATGAGTAAGCAGTTAAAAGAACAGCAGCAGAAACTGAAATTGTTATCCAATGATATGCCTGAAACTAACTGTCATGATGTTGAACCAGGAGAATATGTTATGATCAGAAATTTCTTGTTGTTTGACTGATCAGTGGGAAGGTCCGTACCAGGTGCTGCTGACAAGTACTACATCTTTGAAGGTGGCTGAGAGAGATACCTGGGTCCATTCCACTCACTGCAAAAAGGTCAACCAACCAGTGGAGAAACGAGTCGGAGACAAGGCTGATAGCGTGGACCTGTCGCTCGTGAGCTTGTTCAGGAGGATTGAAAAGGTCGTAGTGAGATACCTGAACTAAAAGAAATCTGCAGGTCTTGTTGTGGCAATGGGCGGGCCTGCTGTTTTCATTTTCATGTTCTCTTTTAGAGTGTTCACCATCCTGGTCGGTTCGGGAATGTCTGGTTTCTGTGAAGGGGGACCGATTGTGGAGAGGGGAGTTGATGGCAGTGCTGATGGAGTGGAGTCAGAAGGAGTGCAATGCCAATCAGGGGAGTGTCTGACCAATCTTAGTACTGTTATTGTTAAGAGAGCTGTTATTCCGGATACTCGGGGACGGTGTGGAGGTTTATCATCTGAAGATTTCTGTATTTGTGAGCTTTGTGGGTCCCTAGTTGATGAGAATTGTATCCAACGGTGCCAGCCTAAATATAACCCGTACTGGGGTGGGTATCCTTTAGAGGATTATCATAGCATGGTAGGCAAAGTGTTAAATCAAACTGATTGCTGGGTGTGTTCACATGTGCCACAGGGACAGCATAATGTAGGGTTGGTGCCATTTCCGCTGAATATCACGGAAATTTTAGAATTACAGAAAGGGAAGACATTGGATGGAAAATTCCTCTCATCCAAACCACCTCATTTCAAACTCTATCAATTCCAACTAGATAGATCACTTTTGTGTTTGAACATAACCAACCCTAATAAACCCGGGAGTTGGGAAGTGACAGGGAATAATCAGACGATGACCTTCTCACAAAGAGCTGATAATGAGTCCATAAACCATGATCTGTTATGCTCAATTAAATCTAGTGGGAGACATTTTAGGTACTGGTATGCATTGAGTTCCACCAAATAAATTATTGGTAAGGTGCCAGATGGTTATTGTGCTAAAATAATACAGCCAGAGACTTGCATGTACCAGATGGAAGACCCAGAAATAGGATTGTTTGCAAGGGAAATGTGCTTAATGATAATGAGGCATACCATTCCTTATGTTCTCCCTGATAATGTATATTTTATATGTGGAAGAAAAGCATATAAGTGGCTCTCCCCGAGTTCTGAAGGTTTGTGTTACCTGGGAAGAGTAGTCCCAGAAGTTATGACCCTCACAGATGTTTAAATGCTTGGTATACATAAAAACACACCATCACCATATCTTCACACGCAATATGAACACAGAAGCAAATGAAATATGATACCTGGTGACGTGCATAAAACCACTCAGTTAATCAGTGAGACAACTGGCTTTCAAGTTTTAGTCGCATTGGATCCCACCAGGATCTCTCGGGGTACATTAAATTTTAGATATATTCAGGAACTTGCTAAATTAATAGATAATATCACCAAGATGTACGATGACACATTCAGGTATACAGGGAGAGTTTTGCAAGCATACAAGAAAGAACTGGTGCAATACAGGCTAGTGGTAAATTATTTAACTGCTGTTACTGGAGGGTATTGCGTAACGTTGGCCACCCAATTTGGAGTAAAATGTTGCACCTATGTCACCAATGATACCAGCGACCCTAAGGAAGTGATAGTCCGGAAGATGGATGAAATTCTGCAGCTAAAATGGGAATTTCGTAAGAACCATAATGCTTCAGTGGCTGAAGTAGGGGAGAAGATAGAAGGATGGGTTTCATGGCTGAACCCAGTGAAATGGTTCTCAGGTCTAGGGGAATGGGTCCAGGAAGTGATCGCCAGCATTGGCAAATTCTTAATCCTTATACTGATTGTCATCATAATAATTGGCATGTGTCCGGTGTGTTCCTATTGTGTTGAAGTGTGGAAAATTTTAAAATAGAGTAAAATGAAAGAACGAAATTATGATGGTGGTCAGTATGAATACTGAGGTAAATACAGAACTGCATTACAACCCTGAACTAGGAAATACCTTTAATGTATTATATTTAGACATGCATAGAATGTATTATTGAAATGTTATGTTAAAACACCTCAGATAATGTAAAGTCTCAAATTTCCCCTTCAAGACTGCCTTTATAGGACTGGTGTATCCCCACACCTTTCACATGATCTTCCAAGATCTGCGGTGTGCGTATAATCGTAGTTTTATGTCCCCACTCAGAGACACATTATTGATGGATTAACAACCACCTTGTGCCATCCCATAATAACACTAAATAGTATATAAATGTAAGTCTAAAGATTATATTTTAAAATCAGATTGTGATAGCATGTTGTTCGCTATCAAAGGGTGGACTGTCGAAGCTGGATTATTGGCTGAGACAAGATCAGTTTAAAATTGAATCGCAGCGACGCCATCTTGCGACTGGCCGCAAGACGCCATCTTGGAAATGAAATCACAAGACGCCATTTTGCAAATGGCTGCCCAAGCGCCATTTTAGATAAACTCACACTTTAGTACATGTGGCGATATTACTATTAGCATCATGCGATTGCATCTTACACCATTTCTCATACACACATTAATACGCACAATTGCGCAGTTAACTACTCGCATATTAGCGAATACATAAGATCCTGTATGAAAACACCTAATATTAGCTTCATGCACACGCATCTGCCCCAAGTTAACTAGCGTCTTTATATCAAACCCCACATACTCACACATTACATATTCACATACAAGGTTCCATAAGCTTTAAGGTATAAGATTTAAGTATGCACATTTACTATAATTGCAATGAAATAAAGATTATTTTGTAACTAAGGTTTTATACGTGATAAGTAAGCCATGTTTGGTATTGTACTGATGCGTACTCTCTCAACAGTATTCCAGTAACATCGACGTAGAGATCGCAACAGGCATTCTCAACTTATGGACCGCAGAGACTTCAAGCAACAAAATGTACATTATATGACCAACTGTTAGGATTTGCATGAGGCGGGAAACCAGAGACCACCAGTTGTTAGAGGCTGGACTGTGTCTATTTGAACCAACCTGTTAGATGCCTTGTAACATATGCCCTCTCCTTTAGGACCAATGGTATTAGCAACAAACTTCTCTATTGTGTTGTCTATTTCTGGGGGGTATAAATATGTGTGCTCTGACCCTGGGTTTCTAGTCTTCGTGCTGAATGCTGATTGATGAGGGGTTTCTTGCTGATGCCTACATCTGGTCCAGAGCGTTGATTATGTATAACTGTACTTGGGTCTGTATAATTCCTTTGCGCTAAATTGTACTTATAACTAGCGTGTAACTGACTATACTTTTACTTGAATAATACTTTTTGCTTTGGAACCACAGGTTCTAGGTCTGGAGTCTTTATTTACTGTATAACTGCGTGCGCAAAATAACGTCATCCTTAGAGGTTTATAGGCAGGATATCAGAAGGTATAGGCAGGGGTGTATAGAGGTTCAAAGGCAGGATCGTTAAGGGGTTTAACACATTTGAAAAGAGCCACAGGTGATTCTGGGAAGAGACCTGGAAACAATGCACTGTTGGTAGCTCTTAAGGACCAGGATTGCCGACCCCTGGTCTAATGTGTACCCAGCTTTAGAACTGTGGGAGGATCCCAAACTCGGCCCTCAAGGAATGAAAATCTGGTAAGGAATGGGAGTAAATGATGATTAGCAGTTTGCTCCTAAATGCCAGAAAACAGATGAAAACGGTCGTCAGACAAGTTTTTTAAATGTTTGATCTAAACGATTTGTTCAAACAACAGTTTTTGTACATTTTCCGGCGTTTGGGAGCAAATTGCTGATTGTCATTTGCTTTCGTACCTTACCAGATTTTCATTCCAACTAATCAACTAGTTGGCTGGTTGGATGTACAGTAAGTTGGTCTAGTGTGTGGCCAGCTTTACAGTCCAGGTTTAATGGATAACCATGCTTGGTCAAGGGTGACTTAATTAGTACCTAAGTCTTCGGGTATAGCCATCTGTGCTCAACCATGGATAGCCTTAAAACCTGGACCATTAGGGTGCCTTGAGGACCGAGTTTGGGAACCTCTGCCTTACACAGCAACTTTCCCTATAAATTACACTAAAAAGACATTCATCTGTAAACTGGTGTTCTCAAAGTGTTAAAGTGTCCTGTGTTCAGTAAGCCGCTCCCCTAAGTTCCCACAGCAGTGACCATCCTCTGTACACTACACTCCCCATTGAATGCCCTGTCATGTAGCAACTACACTGCATAGCACCAGCTGTCCACACCAGCCATCCCCCCTGCACTGAATGGTGTGGATGTGAAACTAAACGGTTGCGGCTATATCCCCTTCAGCTACAGGACCCTGACGTCACACAGCCCACCCCATACTAACAGTGAATGGGTGGGGCAGTGACGTCACACACAAGCAATACCTTGTGTCTCCCCTGTGCTTACAACGTGCCCTAATTCTTTTGTTTTTGTTTTCGTGATGCATGTGACGTCATCACTGCGCGCCAGAGACCGGAAGCAGCTGTGTCACCGGCACCGCGGCCAGCAGCAGCACAGTGAGAGACGACAACATGGAGACTAACAGCAGCGGTGAGAGGAAGGTAAGTGGCCGGTTGGTTACACATAGGTAGCAACAATGGGAATCTGAGCTTACCTGCCCTGGACTTCAGCCATAGCTATGGTCAGATCGGAGCATGCTGGCCTATTTATGAAACACTTTCCCCGATATACATACGGCAACAGCTGTTTCTATGGTTCCTATTTCTCAAATAATATTTGCTGGATATTACCCGGAAACAGCTGTTTTGGGGGTTACTGGCAAATATTAAGTATCCTGAATTTACCATGGAGGGACCGTGGTAGTCAGAATTTGTGGTTACAGCTTTGTATTGAAGTCCTGGCATGAATATATTGATTTACCCAAAACTATCCCTTATTGCCACCAATAGCAGCGATAGAGAGATGTTTGGTGCAGTTTGCTCTCATTAATAAATAGAGTCGGACTGTTCACATCCATATGGTGAAGTCTGTCATGTTTTGTCCAAGTAAGGACACTGGGGCAGATGTACTAAGCTCTGGAAAGTGATAACTTGGAGTGATAAACTACCAGCCACTCAGCTCCTAACGGTCATGTTACAGGTTTGAAAAATGACAGGAGCTGATTGGTTGGTAGTTTATCACTCTCCAATTTATCACTTTCCTGAGTTTAGTACATCTGCTGTTTTTTTTATTAAACTGCTTTTATTCCTATGTCAGTAAAATTGTGCTTAGCTCAGTGGAAACAGTGATTCTTGTAGTAGGGGTGCTAGAAGCTATAGCAAACAATCCGATATTAGCTGTACTATGGCCAGCCTGCTTTATATTCCCCCATACTAATTTGACTTTGTTTATGTACTTGATGGCAGATTGTATAAACCATCACTGTTGATGTGGGATTTAAAGTGCCATGTGTTACCTTTTAATAGAAATTGCTGCTTGTGATCCTGGGGCAAACTATAATTTTGAAAATAAACTCCTTTATCAGGGATGTAGTCAAGATGTCAACACAGTAAGTTAAGGTTTTGCTGCAATTAGGGTTAGGCTAAAAGTTGACTTCTTCCTGTCGACATTTAGACAGCACAACCTTTTTCACAAAGAGCTTTTTCCTATGCTGCTTTATACTTGGAGCTTTTTTTCCCCACATACATACAAAATTCATCTCAATGACTTCTGGCATTTACTGAGTGAAGTGATACAATAAGTATGTAAACCCTGCTTTCCAATTTTAACCTTGTGGTCCGCATATATGCAGGTCATTTTGACCCACTGCCTGTTTGCTACAAACCTAGTTGGACTGTAAGTAGCTTAGACCAGGAATGTGTACCATTATATGTCTGTCAGGCATTATTATATAACTCTCTGTCCTATATTCTTGTAAATTTTGTACATCTATACTAGTCCAGTTTTATGATTAGTTGCTTTGGGTAAGGATATCCTACTTGGGAGGAAAAAAAAATAGAACACTGTGCTATGTAACATAGTTGTAGGCCACAAGGGGAATAGCAAATCAAAATGCCATCATTGTATTCCTTTATGATTAATTTGGATATGGGCTGTTCGTTGTCTTTAAGCATGATGACCTGTATACAGACTCATTTGATTTTGAATATAAAATACATAGCCCCTAACTGATTGACCAGTTTATAATGCAGTGCCCCGTGTGATATCTAGTGTATAATAATGCCCATTCTGGTGGCCAATATAGAATGTGTAATATTGTACCAGATACCTGCAGTATTATTCTACTCTCCAGTAGCAGTATTATGACCAGTATTGTACACGACATACTGCTCCTCCCTAGCTCGCAGCTGCAGCTACTCTGTATCTAGTACAGTCCAGTTACCATGTTGGAGGAGACATTTAAAAAATAAGAAGGATGCAATGTGCTGTATAAAGAACAACCTTACCAAATTCAGATTATCAGCTATATCTACAAAGCGACGGCTTGGAGCTAAAAATTTAAACCGGCTCTAACATTCGGTGCTGCTTTAAATTTTTAGCTCCAACTCATCAGATCATCAGAAAGCTAAGCTGCTGCTTCGTAAATACATCTTTCTCCTTTTTAGATAAAATGACATCCACAATACAAGTGAGTTCTGGTACAACTGTAGCATCTTCCATGCAGCTTTATCAATTCTCTATGGCTCCTTTTATTCTTGTTTGCAGTACAGCCCCACTTCAATGATTATTTTGTTTTTGTTTTACCATTTATTGACTACATATGATAAAGTCAGGGGATGTGTACTAAGTGTTCTCCAGGAGACTCGTAGATGAAGAGAGCTGAAGTATTCTATACAGATATAGATCACCAACATCCTTAATCCTTGCTATTCATTAAGCAGTGTATTATCAGTAACATTCTATCCACCCTCTGTGTGACTCATATAAACTTCATATTTTGACAATGCAATATGCCTGCAAGATTGCATCTAAAAGTCTTGTACAATTCCAGTATGTAACCCAGTGGTTCTCTGGTTCTCATCATTGTGGTGGTAAAGCTGCAATTCCTTTAGAAGCAACCTGAAGTGAGGATGTAATTGGGTACTAAATTAGTATAAGTGTAACAAGGGGATTTTTTTTATTTGAATAATTATCCTAGTTTTGGAAGGTACAATTATAACTTTGAATATTAATTTTATTATTAAAATAGTAATCTGTCAATGGACAATGCATTAGTACAAATGAATATAAAGCAAAATATACTGGTTGGTTGTTGATAGCATAATGGGTAGACTAGATAAACCAATAAGATATTTTATTCTTCGTTCCTCCAAGGCAGCCATAATCTTGGGTAATGATCTCTCCTCCTAGGTTAGACAGGTGGGGGACCGCCCACCTGGTGTATATATCCCAGTGGTGTCACAAGGGGGGTGCGGGCCGCACCCGGGTGTCACCCGCCGAAGGGTGACACCAAGGTGCAGACTGGCACTCCCCCACAGTGACAGGAGCCGGGTGCTGCACTGTAGTATTAAGTGCAGCACCCGGCTCCTGACACTGAGGGAGCCGGCACGCACCCCCTGCACCCCCCAGTAAAGAGCAGGACCACGGGAAATGGGGCCGCAAGACCACGCCCCCATCCCGCAGGGCCACACCCCCAGACCAAATGGCCACGCCTCTTTTCGGGGGGGCGCGCGGCTTTGCCGCGCTTACAACGTCCCTCCCCGCAGCGGATGACACCGGTGGGAGGGACGCCACTGATATATCCCAGCTCCTCCTCTTCCCCCTTGTCTTTTTTTCCTATCTCCTAGAAAGAATAGTGTATGGAAGTTTGTTGTTTTTTGATCCATATGATTTTCCTCATATTGGGGCAAATTCAATTTAGTGTGATGATAAATAGCCGCAGGAGGGAGCTCCCGCAGCTATTCAATACACCGCGCTGTGTGCCTTGTCAGGAATTGGTTAAGTCAGAGAATGCTGGTTCTCGCGACTTAACCTGGGTGTTAAGGCGCGGTAACTAGCATTCTCTGACTAAAGTGCCGGGCACGCGGCTGTTAGCACTGCGCTAAGCTAGCAAACCGCTGTATGTCCGGCACTTTTGTTGGATTTCTCCTCGCATCCCCAGGGCGGTTTAGAGAAGAAATCCTTTAGCCCGTCCAAACAGCGCGGTATATTGCATAGCTGTGGGAGCTCCCTCCCGCGGCTATTCATCATCGCACTGAATTGAATTCGGCCAATGGTAAGCTTAGTGATGAATCTCCTGGAGCCGTGGTCTGTGGCAGGGTGGCACCCCAGGGATAACCCTTCCGGAGTGTTTAAAGGCTGGGTGCGTGGCAGGTACAGCATACTGGAAAGCGAGATTGGCACTGCTGCTTCTAGTCAGACCTACCGGTGAGGTCCTGAAGCTCGCTCAGTGGAGAATCAGAGCCAGTAACAGCCCCCATACCAAGCAGGTGGCGGTAAGCTGGTACAGTATATACATTGCATCCGGAAAGTCTTCACAGCGCTTCACTTTTTCCACATTTTGTTATGTAACAGCCTTATTCCAAAATGGAATAAATTAATTTTTGTCCTCAAAATTCTACACACAATACCCCATGATAACGTGTAAAAAGTTTTTTTTAGATTTTTGCAAATTTAATAAAAAACAACAAAAAAAACCCCAAAGAAATCGCATGTACATAGATAAGTATTCACAGCCTTTGCTCAATACTTTGTTGATGCACCTTTGGCAGCAACTACAGCCTCAAGTCTTTTTCAATATGATGCCACAAGCTTGGCAGACCTATCTTTGGGCAATTTTGCCCATTCCTCTTTGCAGCACTTCTCAAGTTCCATCATGTTGGATGGGAAGCATCGGTGCACAGCCATTTTCAGATCTCCCCAGAGATGTTCAATCGGATTCAAGTCTGGGCTCTGGCTGGGCCACTCAAGGGCATTCACAGAGTTGTCCTGAAGCCACTCCTTTGATATCTTGGCTGTGTGCTTAGGGTCGTTGTCCTGCTGAAAGATGATCTGTCCTCCCAGTCTGAGGTCAACAGTGCTCTGGAGCAGGTTTTCATCCAGGATATGTCTGTACATTGCTGCATTTATCTTTCCCTCTATCCTGACTAGTCTCCCAGTTCCTGCAGCTGAAAAACATCCCCACAGCTTGATGCTCCCACCACCATGCTTCACTGTAGGGATGGTATTGGCCTGGCGATGAGTGGTGCCTGGTTTCCTCCAAACATAACGCCTGACATTCATGCCAAAGAGTTCAATCTTTGGCTCATGAGACCAGGTAATTTTGTTTCTCATGGTTTGAGAGTCCATCAGATGCATTTTGGCAAACTCCAGGCGGGCTGCCATGTGTTTTTTACTAAGTGGCTTCTGTCTGGCCACTCTACCATACAGGCCTGATTGGTGGATTTCTACTGAGATGGTTGTCCTTCTGGAAGGTTCTCCTCTCTCCACAGAGGAATGCTGTAGCTCTGACAGAGTGACCATCTGGTTCTTGGTCACCTCTCTGACTAGGCCCCTTCTCCCCCGATCGCTCAGTTTAGACGGCCGGCCAACTTTAGGAAGAGTCCTGGTGTTTCCTGTTTCCGAACGTCTTCCATTTACGGATGATGGAGGCCCCTGTGCTCATTGGGACCTTCAAAGCAGCAGATATTTTTTGGTACCCTTCCCCAGATTTGTGCCTCAAGACAGTACTGTCTCGGAGGTCTACAGACAATTCCTTGGATTTCATGCTTGGTTTGTGCTCTGACATGCACTGTCAAGTGTGGGACCTTATATAGACAGGTGTATGCCTTTCAAAATCATTTCCAATCAACTGAATTTACCACAGGTGAACTCCAGTTAAGCTGTAGGAACATCTCAAGGATGATTAGTGGAAACAGGATGCACCTGAGCTCAATTTTGAGCTTCATGGCAAAGGCTGTGAGTACTTATGTACATGTGATTTCTTAGTTTTGCTTTTTTTTTATTACATTTGGAAAAATCTCAAACCTTTTTACACATTGTCATTATGGAGTATTGTGTGTAGAATTTTGAGGAGAAAAATGAATTTATTCCATTTTGGAATAAGGCTGTAACATGGCAACCAGAAAGTGACCTTCCATGCTGCATGCTACAGTGCAACCAGAAAGTGACGGGAGGTGACCTAGGACGCAGCCAGACCAGGATGCCTTGCGTAGCGGTCTGCACTTTTGCTCAGCCTATCGAAGGACCTTAACATGGTGTCGCCCACCGAGAAAAAGGATCTGCCTTTGGTCCTACATTTGTACTAACAGTATGGCATTCAAAAAACAGATAGTCACCCAAGCGCAATGAATTTAGAAGTGTAATAGTGTGAATAGTTCCTAAATAACGTAATCCTGGGTACAGTTCTTTATCCCTTTAAGGGAAGTTCATTGAAAGAGAGGTAGGATATAAAGTTGATAATCCAAATAGTCAGCTGAGTTAACTAGGTAAATAATTCCTCTAGTTACACTAAAGATGCTTCTCCTTGTCGGAAGATATGGGTGTACAGATATACACCTAAAGTCGCTAAAATCACACTTCCTGGGAATAGAACTCCGTTGTGCTTCAGCAAGTTCCAGTGTCTCTGAAAAGTCCCTGCCTCCTGGATGCCAGCCTTTCAAGGATACCCCCTACGCGTTTCGACCCTTAGTTTGTGTCTTTCAAGGTGTAAAGTGTAGGTGGACTGAGCTACTTTATATACCCTCCCTCAAATCCTGATTGGGTCATGCCCAACTTTATTCAACAACATAAATTTCCTCCTCAATAGGACATTGTTTAAGCAGATCTTATACATACAGTTGGTAAAAGTCAATACCAATAAATTATATATATATATATAACGTTTAAATATAACTTAATAAATAACTCTCCTTGTTTCCGTGGAACGCAAACTGACCTTATTTCCGGTCCGGCGGTGACACGCATCGTCACTTCCGGTACCGGATGGACAGAAGCACAGTGCAGCCTGCAGCTCCCAGTGGAAATGGCACATCGCCCAGAGAATTCCCACCTCAGGTGGAACGCAAACAAGCCCAACTTCCGGACCGCCGGTGACCCGCATACATCACTTCCGATACAAGACGGAGGAGAAGGCACCCCAGGCTCTATTTGACTAAAAGTTATTTCTCATCGTAAAGATACCATAAAAACAGGGTGTACTCTGTATATAATCAATGTACGAGAACCTCTTAAATTATAAAAGATCATAAAAAAACTGACATAACTGCAACTCCTGGGTATGATATCATCAACTATGGATATAGGCCCTCATTCAGAGCCGTTCGCTATTTGCGGTCGTTCGTTTAAAAACAAGGGGTGGCTATTCAAATGATCCGTACGCACATTGCAGTCTGTTCACGCCTCTAAGTCTGAACGAGCGAGCAAAACATACGCTCGTTTATTTGTTAAAAACGCCCCCTGGCCGCTCGCATCCTACGTCATGTCCGCTATTTATTAGATTAATCGAGTACATCGACCAGCGTATGAACTGCTCGCTATTCTTGTGGTTGGTGTTTGCTACCACAAATTTGCGAGCAGTTCTGGCTATAAAATAACCCAGTGACGTGAACAATGACGCTGCTGTTTTAAATATACACACCCATAAAACGCCCGTTTTGACCTTTAAGCACGCCTGCGTTCGGATCTCCACTCCCCATTTTCAAGCACCTTCCCCTGTTACCACCCACATACGCCTCCTCCTGTCACTCAAAATAGGAGGCACTCGCTATATTGCGTACCAACGATTTTCGGCCGCACTGACTGGTTTGCGCATGCGTACTAAAAACCGTACGCATGCGCAGATGTGCAAACATCGCTCGGAACGAGCGTACTGCCACTAACGAGCGGCTCTGAATGAGGGCCATAGTTCCATGGGAGAGATGGTGAATGAGAAAACCTATATTTGGATTTGTTGAAGTACTGTCAAAGAAGACTGCCTTTGTATTACAAAGTACAGCTGGAATAAACCACAAATATGTCTCTGGCTTGGTGGAAAATTGGAAAACTGGTCAACTGTTCTATCGCAGTCACAGTACCTGATATTAACAACAGATGCAAGGTAGCACACTTGTTACAGCACATAGTGCAAGGATGTTGGACACCCAAGAGAGATTGCTTTCTTTAAAACAGAGCGGAAAGCAGTATGGAAAGCAATAAGTCGTTCTCTGAACCACTTGTAAGGAGATAACCTAAATTTTTCTCAAACAACTTGGTAGTGGTGGCCTTCTTGACTGCCAGGGTGGTACCAAAAGCTGGCCTCTAATGAGCATTTGCCAGGCTGAGAAAATATTACAGAAAACTTGTTCCGGGACAATGAGAGCTGAATACACAGGTATTCCAGGCCATAGTAATGATTTGGATGCCCAGACATAGACCTGATGGTAACACGCCTGAGTACAAACCTGGGGGTGTTCATCTGGATTATGTATCCTTACCATTCTCTATGGTAACTGAGGAATGAGGAAAATCAGGGAAGCGCATGCGTAGGTAATAACAATTCTACCTTACTGGCCAAAAAGAGCAGTCTTCTCAACCGCTCTAGAAATGGCAATAAAAGAGCCATCAGATTGGGTCTATTGCAACAGGGGCAATTGCTCCATTCAAATCTACTGAGCTTGACTTACTGGTATGGAGATTGAGAATGAATTGTTGAAACAATTGTCAAGAAAAAAAGCCTCCTCCTTAAGTATACTATTGAATCGGGAAAACTTTATTTCCTGGACAGGTTATAAATTAGACATTCTGAAGACAGAACATAACAAGTCTTGCAGTTCCTGTTCAATGGATTTATGAAAGCTCTAGCAGTATCATCAATGAAAGTAAAAATATACGCTCTGAGCGTCCTTCTGGACAAGAGTCTAGCAGAAGAGGACTTAGTCGTAAGATTCTGTCAAGTCATAAAGAAAATTGTCAACAAATTAGATTATTTATAACCCCTCTGATCTAAAATTATATATTGAATGGTTTGATGTCATCACCATGGGAGTCGGAGTCCTTGCAGGAAGCTTCCTTGAAATTCCTGATATGGAAAATCATAGTAATCTTAATTACAATTACCTCAGCCAGGAGAATGAGCAAATTTCAAGCTCTATGGGTATCAGGCCAGACAGAGGTGTGCTAAGAACAAATTGAGGCTTTCTGCAAAAAGCAATATCCTCATTCCATCGAAATCTGGAGATCACACTGCCATCTTTTCCCTCAATCTATGAATGACTTGAAAAAGAAATTGCATACATGATATATAGTCAGAGAATATCTGACTACCTAGTCAGAGTAAACCTATTTCTGGAAATGAAGCACTTGTTGGTTCTTCCAGCAAGAAAGTTTTTAATACACCAACTAACACACCATTGGAAGATGGATTAGAAGATTGATCGTCTTCATTGTTAGAAGAAAGGGCGTAAGGTAAGTTCTTAAGGCACAGTCGACTAGTGCAGTATTAATCTTATATGGTGAGGAAAGCTCGGAGGTCAATAAAAGACACCTGTACACAACCAGCAGGGTTATCTATGCATACTTTTATCAAGTCACTATGCTTTAAATATTATGGACGCTCACTTGGAAGTCAGGTTCTACAAAGGACAGTGAATAATTGCACTTGTATACCTTGAAGTCTGACTGGTTATTATCCCTCCCTGTACTCTGCTTTGGTACATCCCAAGGTTATGGCTGCCATGGAGGAAAAAAGAAGAAACATGCGGATTATATTTACCAATAATTCAATTTCTTCAAGTGACTTCATGGTAACCCATACAAACCCCCCATAATTGTGTTTTGCACAAGGTGGACGGACCGTTCAAAATTTTTTTTAAAAAAAGTTAGTTCTGTGTAATTTTTATTGATATAGATGAATACATATCTTCTTGTTTCTTAAGAGACTGCTGGTTCCTAAATTCTTCATTGTTTTATCCACACACATTCATTTGAAACATTGGTATATGTTCACTAATGTACCATGTAAGTTTTTCATAGCTGCTGCGACATACAGAATAGGGATTACATATTACAGATTATATTCACTTTTAGCTCTACAGATGTAAACTAGTGACACACACGTTTATACGTTTTAAATATATGTTAATTTGTTTAAAATGTGCTGTATACTATCCATCATTCCCTAGAGAGTTCATGCAGAGGAAGAAGAGACTGCACTTAGCGATGATGAAGACTATGTGCCTTACGTACCAGTTAAGCAGAGGAGGCAGCAGATGGTAAATCTTTTAATTTTCCTAAAGTGGCTCATTTATCTCCATATTGATGGTAGTTAACTTTTACTGTATGCCAAGCCATTTTAGTGGGTCTAGCTAATCCTGTTATGTACATACCTATTGTGTGCTACAGCCAAGGCTAATAAACATTTTAAGATATCTATGTTGGACAAGGCACTAATTTACTATTCTGTTTCTTTAAGAATAATAATTTTTATTTGTAGAGAACATTAAAATAGTGAAAAGAAAATGCATCCATAAAACCTTAACACAGTGGGTCCCAAAGTTTCTACAGTGACTACAGTTGGGGAACAGCTGGAAATGCCAATAACTTACCTATTGGTTTCTTTCTTCTTATGTGCAGCTTCTAAAGAGGATGCAGATGCGCAGGAAGGGAGTGATTGAGGAAGAGCAGAAGGACAGTGGTAGTGACCATCGGGGGGATGAAGATGACATTCCCTTGGGACCCCGGTCAAATGTCAGTCTTCTGGATCAACATCAGCACTTAAAAGAGAAGGCAGAAGGTGTGTATGGGGGCGCCTCTGGAGACTCTGTAAGCAATACCTGCTTTTTGTGGTTCTCTGTTAAATACATGATGCCTGCTATTTATGTACATGGTTGGTATGCTCATTACTCTAATTTTTTATTACAGCTAGAAAAGAGTCTGCAAAGGAGAAGCAGCTGAAAGAAGAAGAGAAGATCTTAGAGAGTGTGACAGAGGGGAGAGGTGAGCAGTGTGTGGCACATACATTAGCACTGCATTCCCACTAAAGAGTACACAGTCACTAGGAAGAAGTACTCTATGCATATACCTACTTGTCAGTATAGATTGAATATAAACTAATTCTGTAGGAAGCAAATCTTTGCCAATATAATATATGTATATCGTATATATTATAATATATTTTTTATATCAAATCAGCCCTGATGTCTGTAAAGGAAATGGCAAAAGGTATTACATATGATGACCCAATAAAGACCAGGTAAGCCTATGTGTTGGAACAATTTCTCTGCATTGAAATTTATACTGTAAACTATTCCAGAATCCTTTTTACAATGCTTTATAAACAGTTTCCTTTTTTTTTGTACAGCTGGAAGGCCCCACGCTATATCTTAGCAATGTCACAAGCGCGTCATGAACGTGTCCGGCGAAAATACCATATTCTGGTTGAAGGTGATGGGATTCCTGCACCCATAAAGAGTTTTAAGGAAATGAAGCTCCCCGCAGGCAAGTAGAAGTTATGAACCTTTCCCATATTGGATTAGTACAAGTAGAAGTTATGAACCTTTCCCATATTGGCTTGCCTTGGTACAAGTACAAGTTATGAACCTTTCCCATATTGGCTTGCCTTGGTACAAGTAGAAGTTATGAACCTTTCCCATATTGGCTTGGTACAAGTAGAAGTAATGAACCTTTCCCATATTGCCTTGGTGCAAGTAGATGTTATGGACCTTTCCCATATTGGCTTGGTAGAAGTAGAAGTTATGAACCTTTCCCCTATTGCCTTGGTACAAGTAGAAGTTATGAACCTTTCCCCTATTGCCTTGGTACAAGTAGAAGTTATGAACCTTTCCCATATTGCCTTGGTGCAAGTAGATGTTATGGACCTTTCCCATATTGGCTTGCATTGGTACAAGTAGAAGTTATGAACCTTTCCCATATTGGCTTGCCTTGGTACAAGTAGAAGTTATGAACCTTTCCCATATTGGTTTGCCTTGGTACAAGTAGAAGTTATGGACCTTTCCCATATTGGCTTGCCTTGGTACAAGTAGAAGTTATGAACCTTTCCCATATTGCCTTGGTGTAAGTAGAAGTTATGGACCTTTCCCATATTGGATTGGTACAAGTAGAAGTTGTGAACCTTTCCCATATTGGCTTGGTACAAGTAGAAGTTATGAACATTTCCCATATTGCCTTGGTGCAAGTAGATGTTATGGACCTTTCCCATATTGGCTTGGTAGAAGTAGAAGTTATGAACCTTTCCCCTATTGCCTTGGTACAAGTAGAAGTTATGAACCTTTCCCCTATTGCCTTGGTACAAGTAGAAGTTATGAACCTTTCCCATATTGCCTTGGTGCAAGTAGATGTTATGGACCTTTCCCATATTGGCTTGCATTGGTACAAGTAGAAGTTATGAACCTTTCCCATATTGGCTTGCCTTGGTACAAGTAGAAGTTATGAACCTTTCCCATATTGGTTTGCCTTGGTACAAGTAGAAGTTATGGACCTTTCCCATATTGGCTTGCCTTGGTACAAGTAGAAGTTATGAACCTTTCCCATATTGCCTTGGTGTAAGTAGAAGTTATGGACCTTTCCCATATTGGATTGGTACAAGTAGAAGTTGTGAACCTTTCCCATATTGGCTTGGTACAAGTAGAAGTTATGAACATTTCCCATATTGCCTTGGTGCAAGTAGATGTTATGGACCTTTCCCATATTGGCTTGCCTTGGTACAAGTAGAAGTTATGAACCTTTCCCATATTGGCTTGGTACAAGTAGAAGTTATGAACCTTTCCCATATTGCCTTGGTGTAAGTAGAAGTTATGGGCCTTTCCGATATTGGCTTGGTAGAAGTAGAAGTTATGAACCTTTCCCCTATTGCCTTGGTACAAGTAGAAGTTATGAACCTTTCCCTTATTGCCTTGGTACAAGTAGAAGTTATGGACCTTTCCCATATTGGCTTGCCTTGGTACAAGTAGAAGTTATGAACCTTTCCCATATTGCCTTGGTGTAAGTAGAATTTATGGACCTTTCCCATATTGGATTGGTACAAGTAGAAGTTGTGAACCTTTCCCATATTGGCTTGGTACAAGTAGAAGTTATGAACATTTCCCCTATTGCCTTGGTGCAAGTAGAAGTTATGGACCTTTCCCATATTGGCTTGTCTTGGTACAAGTAGAAGTTGTATCTGATTTTGGTGTTGGCCTCTCTCTGGCACCACTTATAGTGAACAGACAACATATTTATCCATTGTTTGATTAAATAAATATCTTGGTTATTGGATCATTCATTGTATTGGCAAAAAGGCAAGTTTTATACTTTAATTTGTGGTTGATTTAACTAATTTGACTTACCATTGTATACTGTGTTGTCATCTATTATAAGCATATATGAGAGGTCCTCAGCCAACCCTCCCTTACAGTACATGCTGCCAATTTGTATTATTATTAATCAGCCAGTTTCTGTTGTTCCCTCATTCTGTGCATTTTAAAAGGATATATTTCAATTGAATTTGTGCAATTTATTCTGTAACATATGTGACCTGATTGCTCACTGATATGCTGTAGGGCTCCAAACCAGTCACATCTGTCATGAACAAAAAGAAACTCCTGGCACTGTTATCTGATAAATGAGTGAGGGGATGAATTGTTTAGTTTAGTTTTAAGAGAAGATGGTTAAAAATCCTCTGGTTTTAGGAATGTGCTTTTAACCCGTCACTCTTGTATTATTGGCAGTAAACAAGAGTGCAACATGTAATATGTACATAGCTTCAAATTGAAAGCGGTGCCACAATTTATACAGAAATACCTTATTTCAAGCTCCACTAGTGTTCTTCCGATATATCGTTCAATCGTTCATTTTATCTGCTAATGGATAGGCCCCTTAACTTTTTATATATATTATATTATATATTTTTTTTCTTTTGTGTTTCGCTTCATATTTTGTTTTTAAGTACAGTTATTTTAAAAGCAGATGGTTTTGGTACATTACAACATGGTGCTGTAATATGCTGGCCTGTAGGAATGTTTCTCTAATACTTTTTCATTTTAACAACAGCTATTCTACGTGGTCTAAAGAGAAAAGGAATCCAGCATCCCACTCCAATCCAGATTCAAGGGATCCCAACAATGTGAGTGAGCATGTTCCCTATTTGTGCTTAATACCTAGTGTGGTGGTGAGGTGTTAAAGACCTGGTGTTGCACTAACTTTGTATGTCATATGGTGAGACTAGTATGATATATATCTGTTTTCTATTATAAATCCTGTCTAGCTCTGTGTTTGACTGAGACAAATATTCTCTTGCAGCCTATCTGGAAGGGATATGATCGGCATTGCTTTCACCGGATCTGGCAAGACTTTGGTCTTTACCCTACCTGTTATTATGTTTTGTTTGGAGCAAGAAAAGCGATTACCTTTTACTAAGAGAGAAGGCCCTTATGGGCTTATTATTTGTCCATCGGTATGTACTTGTTCAGTGATCTTTATATTATATATATTAATCCCTGATTGGAGCAGATTTAGCCAAAATGATGTGATGGACATCATCCCTGTCAGAAATACAGGAATACAAATCATGTGTACTTAAGGTGTAAGCAGTTGAAGGTCAATCACTGTTTAACTATTATTTTTTTTTGTTTGTTTTAACGAAGAGTACCCAATAAAGAATCTGCTGGCCTCTCTTTTGTCAGAACTAATAGATTCAGTGAAACCTGGGTTTATTTGTGGAGTAATAGAATTGCCTTGTTGAGGCACACCACTTCCAGATGAACTATGAAATGTTTGCTAACCATATCACCAACTGTGAATTATTATTAATAATTTGATGTATGAGGTCACGTGTGGAGATTAAACAATCAAGGCTACTTAGAAGCCCAGCTCAACTTTTCTAACTTAGGGTATTAAGTTTGCAGCCTATACCATTATTTGCCTCTTTCATTTGTTGAGCACTGTTATCTGTTTTCTTCATGTAGCGAGAGTTGGCTCGTCAGACACACAGTATTATTGAGTACTACTGCCGCTTGCTGCAGGAAGACAACTTCCCACCCTTACGTACAGCACTGTGCATCGGTGGCATGTCTGTCAAGGAGCAGATGGAAACGATCAAACAGTGAGTTGCAAATTCGTATTCCCAGTGATAAAGCAAAATGATTTCCAGATTGCCATTAGTTTGTTTGTTTATTTGATTTTCTTTTTCAGGGTCCATAGGGATCCACAGGGATACCATGGGAATATTATAGCTGGGGAGATCTAGGCACCAAACAGTTAAAGCTTCAGCTCCCAGGATGCCTCGGGTCCTCCTCCATATATATTCCGCCCCATTGATACTTTTGCCTCTCAGGATGCTTCCTTTGGACGACGAGTTCTCCTTTCTACTCAGGAGTGTCCCCCACCCTTGGGGAACTGCTTTAGGACATCCCCATGGAATCCCTGTGGATCCCTATGGACCATGAAGAAGAAAATGGGTTATGGTAGACTTACCTAGATAACTCCTTTTCTTCGAGGTCCATAGGGTCGACAGGGCACCCACCCTGACGCCCCTGGCTGCACGGGTAATTTTTTCTTTCGATCACGGATCCCTCATCTTGTATCAGAATGTTTCTGGTGTACAGTTGCTCTTCCTTCTCTTCTTTCCTTCTCCTGCCTTGAGGCTTGTTAACAAAACTAAAGGCCTGTGGCTAGGGGCGGGGTATATATGGAGGCGGACCCAAGGCATCCTGGAAGCTGAAGCTTTAACTGTTTGGTGCCTGGATCTCTCCAACCATAATATCCCCATGGTATCCCTATGGACCTTGAAGAAAAGGAGTTCTCTAGGAGTCTACCATAACGCAGTACTTAAGAATGCTCTTTATAAATATCTTCTCAACTATATGGGTGCAATCCAATTAGGTGCAAGATGGCTTATGAGAGCAGTTATCACAGGGAACTCACAACTGCAAATTGTAGTCGCTATCCAATTTCAAACTCTGTAAATCGCTTTATCTTGTGCATACTCCCCTGAGGGTGTGAAAAGGTAGGGAAAATATTGTAGGGCAGGGATCTCATCTCCAAGTGCAAGTTCTCCCTATGCAGTGAACGGGATCCGGGTCGCCTCGACCCGGGTTACCCGTTCACATCACACCACGAGCCGGATTGAACTCATGTTCAACCCTTCTCATTACCTAGGTTGAAATGCCGAGTCGCTCCACCCGGAATATTTCAACTGGACCCTTTCACACTCCTTAGTAACTCTGGTTGCTGCACATTTATGTGCAATAACCCGGGTTACTTGATGGCAGTGTGCAAGGGGTATGAGTGTGCTATAGTGGAATGTTGTAATGAATGATGGCAAAATACGCCTGCTGTCAGAAGGACATATCTGCCACAGGGCTAGTGACATGGGTTCGATTCCAACCAGTTCATAGTCTGTGTGGTGTTTGGAGGTTATATTAATGTTTCAATGGTTTCCTCCCACAATCCACAAACATACTGGTATAATATAATTTGCTTGTGGTGATATTTATTTCTTAGCCTTATTTATATAGCACCCACTTATTAGGATGCGTCTTAAAGAGTGTTCAATCATTTACATCAGTTTCTGTCCCAGTGGAGCATACAATCTGTATTGCCTAGCATACAAAAAAAATGCAAGGGTTAGTTTCAGTAGAAGCGAATTAAACTACTAGTATGGACTGGGAGAGAAAATCCATCTGGAAAGAAACTCATGCAAACCCAAGGCGAGAATATGCAAATTCCCCACAGATGGTGCCATGTTTGGAATCGATCCTATGACCACAGCACAGTGGTAAATGGCTAATTTAAGGGGAGCTTAATCATATCTTCTAAAGAGGTCAATTGGAGAAGATTCTCGTAGTAACCAATCATATACTGGCTGTCTTTTTATCTAGTACATTCATTAAAATGATAGCTATAAGATGATTGGTTGATATAGGCAATTTGCCCTCTTTAGAAGGTGTGATGCTTCTCCCCCCCCCCCCCCCCCTTAGACTGCAAGTTTCAGAGGCGCAGAGACTGATATGAATGAAAGCACTGAGTAATTTGGTGACACTATACAAATAATAAATGATACTGTTTTGCCTCCTCTCTGCAGGGGTGTGCACATGATGGTGGCAACCCCTGGCCGACTTATGGACCTCCTGCAGAAGAAGATGGTTAGTTTGGACATCTGCAGGTACCTGGCTCTGGATGAGGCTGATCGTATGATTGACATGGGATTTGAAGAGGACATTAGGACAATATTTTCATACTTCAAGGTTAGCCACTTTGATGCATTACTTCCACTTCTGCAGTTGTTCCAAATGACATATGTAAAAGTATATTGGTGCTAATCTGGAAATTATAATTGTTCAACCTAATAGTACGATTGAGAAGCATGAAGTTTCACTTACAAAAATTGCGGTCTTGTATTGAATTGTCTAGTTTAACTTCTACCGAGAACAAAGCAAAATATATGAAATGGAGAAAATATGACTTGAATCAACATCCAAACCTGAAAACAAAACTGGGATACATAAATTACCAGTAAATTCTCAAATCGTATTCTAAAAAAGAACCATTGCTTAACATATTGTCCTGTTTGCAGTAGCAGATTTAAAGTGCCTCCATGTAGCCATATTTGGGAGTTAGCAACACAAAAAAGGGTTTAGCTGTCTCTTTAGTGCTAAGCCTTTCTCCAACCACTTCCCTTTAAATACACAGACCATACTGTGCACTCCACTCCAGGATGTGGCTCCCCCTTCAAGCAGAGCAGTATGAAGATAGTATCCTGACCTTCGCTATAATTTCAACAAATTATTGTGCAACACAGTCCCACCATAATCGAGACAGTTGGAAGACAGCCTCTAAATCAAGAACATTAACATTTAAAATATATGCCTATTTTTCCTAATGACTCCCCAACATTACCTTAATAGCACCCCTATTACATCAGTAATTACCTCCAACATTACACTATGAGCAACCCTATTACATGACTAAATATTCACACACACTACAACAATCACCCCCTCTACACACACATATATCAATCCCATCCCCTACATTACAGCAATGCTCACCATAACCACTTCTCCATATTACAAAAATTACACCAAACCCCTCCATATTATACCAATTCCCAAGCACACACAAACATGTAGGTGTCTGCCTAGTACGCAATGCCGACTCCAGGGTTCGGAGCACCCTGTGCCGGACCTTGAGAAGGCGCCCTAACATCGCGCGTGACCAAATTTGGGGGCGTGGCCTCATTACCATAGGCCATGCCCCCTGTGTGACGTTATTTTGAGGCGTGCCCGCATGGCATGCTTCCAAATAACGTCAGGCTGGGGGTAAAGTCACTGGCTGGGCTTCCCCCAGTCCTCTCCCGTCAGTGAATGGTTGCCGCGCGCATGCCCGCGGCATTCATTCACACTCCGGGGATCCGGCACCGCAGCACGGCTGCGGCGGTGGGGGTCCCCGACCACCTGCGGGCCACTGCGGCCCGCGGGTGGAACAGCGGGATAGTACTGTCCCGCTGAAATCGGGATGCTGGGGAGGGGTGCCGCCCCTCTACGACCACACTTGTCGAACACCCCTAGAGCCGGTCCTGCTAGTACGTTTAGCTTATAATGACAAACAAAATTGCCAAAAAAATAGAGCTTGACTGTGGTTATGGTTTGTATTTTTGAATACTGGTTTGTTATGGCTATGCTTATTTTACTACCCTAACCATTTTAAATTATAATAGATCCATTGATACAAAGTGTTACCACTATATATTTGTATAGCATTAATTATTCTACACTAAATACAAGTATATGTATTACTAAAATCTATTTTTTCAGCCCATATCCTATAATGCCCATGTGGGTTAGATGTCCCATTTTGTACAAGAATAAATAAAAAGATTACTAACACTCTGGAGCATCGCTATGTGGGCCTGATTCAGCAGTGCACACAAGTGCGCTGCTGATCGCAGATTCCCGATTTATCGGAAATGTGCGCAGGACCCATTCTGCGAGTGTGGGGAATGGGTCCTGCGTAGTCGCACGCAGGCATTTAAGTGGCAGTGCAGGGGAGGGGTCGACCAGCGTTCTCAATGGTCGCGATGATGATCCCAGCCTGCGACCTCCAAAGCAGTGCTGGGATCGCAAATTCAGCAGAGGGTGTCATACACCTCCTGCTGCATTTGCATAATAGTAAGGATCACAATTGCAAAGCTGACTGCATACTGCTTTGCAATTGCGATCCTTCCTGAAATCAGGCTTGTGACTCCACTGGGAGCTGAAAATGTTTGGGCATTTTGAAGATGATTTTCTGTGCTTCTCTCTACCTGAACAAATAGACCAGTTCTTCACTTATCTTTTCTCCTTATCTTATGTAAATAGGGTCAGCGGCAAACACTGCTTTTTAGTGCCACTATGCCCAAGAAGATCCAGAACTTTGCTAAAAGTGCCCTAGTGAAGCCCATCACGATTAATGTTGGTCGAGCAGGCGCTGCCAGTTTGGATGTGATACAGGTGAGGGTCCTCAGGATTTCCTTCCTATGACTGTGAGTGAGGTGGATCTGTGTTATTTGCCTCATAAGTTTATTCTAGACACACCTAGTTACACAAGGCTTTACTGACATTATAATTTTAGCTGCAGTTTATAAATGCATATAAAAATGCTGTAATGTTTGTGCCAATTTTTTGAATTTTATCAATCATATAACAAGTGTTATTTTATAACCGCAATCATTGTCTAATGTACCAGGTGCGAACGCCACAATAACAATAACATAAAAAGTAACCACTATACTCGCTCACCCAGGCCCTGAGAGATTGCTAATTGATCCATTCATGGAGGAACCATGTGTACAGAAAAAAGGAGATTTATGTGCTTACCTGTTAAATCCTTTTCTTCGATTCCATAGGGAACACCGGCTTTACACTGGGTATAGGCGTGCCCAGACTCCTACTTACCAGCCTATACCCAGCGTAAAGCCTGTGTTCCCTATGGAGGAAGAAGAAATAGTGGTTGCCATTTCCAGTATTGGTCGGCTACACTGATGTATAATATTGTAGGACATTTCTTGATAACTAGCAGCTGGGTAAAATGTCCGTAGCTTCTGGATTTCAATAATTTAAGTATCTGGATCAATTTCAGTTTTTTTTGGTGTTTTTTATGTGTGTGTTTATGGATATACAGTACTGAGCAAAAATTATAGGCAGGTATTGAAAATGCTTCACAGTAAGAATGCTTTAAAGAATAGAAGTGTTAATAGCTTATTTTTATCAATTAACAAAATGCAAAGTGAAGCGAACAGAAGAGAAATCTAAATCAAATCAATATTTGGTGTGACCCCCTTTGCCTTCAAAACAGTATCAGTTATTCTAGGTACACCTGCACAAAGTCAGGGATTTTGTAGGATTATAGTCGGGTGTATGATTAACCAATCATACCAAACAGGTGATAATGACCATCATTTTCATATGTAGTTTGAAACACAGTCATTAACTAAAGCAGAAACAGCTGTGTAGGGGGCTTAAAACTGTGCGAGGAAACTCTGCTACAAAGGTGAGGTTGTGGAAGACCGTTTCATGTCACAGGTCATACACTATGGCAAGACTGAGCACAGCA
This sequence comes from Taudactylus pleione, assembly GCA_031769625.1. Classification (NCBI taxonomy): domain Eukaryota; kingdom Metazoa; phylum Chordata; class Amphibia; order Anura; family Myobatrachidae; genus Taudactylus; species Taudactylus pleione. The sequence continues at coordinate 1,302,928 of JAUIMM010001983.1, read as the reverse complement.
ACAAGACACAATGTAGTTATACTGCATCAGCAAGGTCTCTCCCAGACAAAGAGTTCAAAGCAGACTGGTGTTTCAAGATGTGCTGTTCAAGCTCTTTTGGAAAAGTGCAAAGAAACTGGCAACGTTGAGGACCGTAGACGCAGTGGTCGGCCAAGGAAAGTTAGTGCATCAGATGAAAGACACATCATGCTTACTTCCCTTCAAAATCAGAAGAAGTCCAGCTTTGCCATCAGCTCAGAACTGGCAGAAACCAGTGGGACCCGGGTACATACATCTACTGTTCGGAGAAGTCTGGCCAGAAGTTGTCTTCATGGAAGAATTGCAGCTAAAAATCCATACCTTCGACGTGGAAACAAGGCCAAGCGACTCAACTGTGCACGAAAACATAGGAACTGGGTGCAGAAAAATGGCAGCAGGTGGTATGGACTGATGAGTCAAAATGTGAAATATTTGGCTGTAACAGAAGGCAGTTTGTTCGCCGAAGGGCTGGAGAGCGGTACAATGAGTGTCTGCAGGCAACAGTGAAGGATGGTGGAGGTTCCTTGCAAGTTTGGGGCTGTATTTTAGCAAATGGAGTTGGGGATTTGGTGAGGATTAATAGTGTCCTCAATGCTGAGAAAGACAGGCAGGTACATATCCATCATGCAGTACCAGTTGGGAGGAATCTGATTGGCTCCAAATTTACTCTGCAGCAGGACAACAACCCCAAACATACAGTCAATTTCATTAAGAACTATCTTCAGCGTAAAAACGATCAAGGAGTTATGGAAGTGATGATATGGCCCCCACAGAGCCCTGATATCAACATCATTAAGTCTGTCTGGGATTACATGAAGAGACCGAAGGAAGAAGCAAGCCGACATCCACAGAAGATCTGTGGTTAGTTCTCCAAGACGTTTGGAACAACCTTCCTGCCAAGTTCCTTCAAAAACTGTGTGCAAGTGTACGTAGAAGAATTCATGCTGTTTTTAAGGCAAATAGTGGTCACACACATTTTATTGTAAATGCAAGAAAGAGCCAGCGCATCCAAATACATCAAAAAATGTAAAAAGTTTTTAAGAATTATATCCATAAGGTGCATAAGCATATAAAACGCATCATCATATTTAACTGCATATTGTAGCAGAAAAAGGGAGGCATTAAGCATAATAATCGGTACAATTTAAGGCACAAAATCAATCGGTAGGAGAGTGTACTCATCGTATCCAAATATGCGCCATCCCATAAGTAGCCAGCCCAATGGCCGTTTTAGGTGTTAACAACCACCTTCGTCAGGAGCATGGCTAGTAATAGGACTGGATCATACCTATATACCCCACACCATTAACCCCAATAAAGCTCACCTGAAACAAATTAGCTCAACACACAGCATATCATATATATATATATATATATATATATATATATATATATATATATATATAGATATATAATTTGTTTTATAGCTGAGGTAGTGCAAGAGCCCTGATGTCCCAATAAGTCTGACTGATTGTATCTTGTGCTCTTCCAAACCAGTGACATATACAGTCAGGTGCATAAATATTGGGACATTGACAGAATGTTCATATTTTGGCCTCTATTCACCACCACAATGGCTTTGAAATGAAACAATCAAGATGTGCTTTAACTGCAGACTTTCAGATTTAATTTGAGGGTAATTACATCCAAATCAGGTGAACGGTGTAGGAATTACAATGGTTTCTATATGTGGCTCCCACTTTTTAAGGGGCCAAAAGTAATGGGACTATCAACTCAAAAGCTATTTCATGGACAGATGTGGGCTATTCCCTCGTTATTTCTTTATCAATTAAGCAGGTAAAAGGTCTGGAGTTGATTCTAGGTGTGACATTTGCATTTGGAATCAGTTGCTGTCGACTCTCAATATGAGATCCAAAGAGCTGTCACTATCAGTGAAGCAAGCCATCATTAGGCTGAAAAATCATAGCAAAAACATTAGGTGTGGCCAAATCAACTGTTTGGAACATTCTTAAAAAGAAAGAACGCATCGGAGGGCTCAGCAACACCAAAAGTACCGGAAGGCCACGGAAAACAACTGTGGTGGATGACAGAAGAATTATTTCCCTGGTGAAGAAAAACCCCTTCACAACAGTTGGCCAAATCAAGAACACTCTCCAGGAGGTAGGTGTATATGTGTCAGTCAACAATCAAGAGAAGCCTTCACAAGAGTGAATATAGAGGGTTCACTACAAGATGTAAACCATTGGTGAGCCACAAAAACAGGAAGACCAGATTAGAGTTTGCCAAACGACATCTAAAAAGCCATTACAGTTCTGGAACAACATCCTATGGACAGATGAGACAAAGATCAACTTGTACCAGAGTGATGGGAAGAGAAGAGTATGGAGAAGGAAAGGAACTGCTCATGATCCAAAACATACCACCTCATCAGTGAAGCATGGTGGTGGTAGTGTCATGGTGTGGGCATGTATGGCTGCCAATGGAACTGGTTCCCTTGTATTTTTCGATGATGTGACTGCTGACAAAAGCAGCAGAATAAATTCTGAAGTGTTTCGGGCAATATTATATGCTCATATTCAGTCAAATGCTTCAGAACTCATTGGACGGCGCTTCACAGTGCAGATAGACAATGACCTGAAGCATACTGCAAAAGCAACCAAAGAGTTTTTAAGGCTAAAAAGTGGAATGTTATGCAATGGCCAAGTCAATCCCCTTACCTGAATCCGATTGAGCATGCATTTCACTTGATGAAGACAAAACTGAAGGGAAAATGCCCCAAGAACAAGCAGAAACTGAAGACATTTGCAGTAGAGGCCTGGCAGAGCATCACCAGGGATGAAACCCAGCGTCTGGTGATGTCTATGCGTTCCAGACTTCAGGCTGTAATTGCCTGCAAAGGATTTGCAACAAAGTATTAAAAAATGAAAGTTAGATTTAGGATTGTTTAGTTTGTCCCATTACTTTTGGCCCCTTAAAAAGTGGGAGGCACATATAGAAACCGTTGTAATTCCTACACTGTTCACCTGATTTGGATGTAATTACCCTCAAATTAAATCTGAAAGTCTGCAGTTAAATCACATCTTGTTTGTTTCATTTCAAAGCCATTGTGGTGGTGAATAGAGGCCAAAATATGAAAATTCTGTCAATGTCCCAATATTTATGCACCTGACTGTATGTGTAACCAGCTATTGCAACAGGTCCAAATCAGAGCTTGAACGCACAGTACTTCTACTTTCCTTACACCATAAAGATTCTCTCCACCAATAAAATGCATGCTCTGTTCTACCGAAGGACGATATTCATGTGTAGTAGAATAGAGCTTGCTGGTGATTGGTGTAGGCACTGATAATGGTTGGGGAGCCGATGGTGCTGAATTGAAGCATGACTGACTTCTCTCCCGTGGAACACCACAGTAGGCCGTTCTATGGAGTGTTTGTGTGCTAATGTGAGGTCTGCTAGGCGGAGCCTTAAAAAAAGGGAGTGATCATATATTCCTAATTCATATATTCCTAAAATACAGTGTCTCAGCATACACATTAAGTAGCCAGACATCGAGAAAGCAATGCAAATGTCAAATGCATATTTTGTTTGATCACTCCAGTGTAGAGCCACAAGTATGCTAAGATTAGCGATTACCCCTTCTCACTGAGATTTGATGGCGTATATAATGATGCAATATGACTGACTGCTTTGTGTCTGCACTCTGTAGGAAGTAGAATATGTAAAGGAGGAAGCCAAGATGGTGTACCTACTGGAGTGCCTGCAGAAGACCCCACCTCCAGTGAGTGACACTTTTTATGTACTAAATGCATTTATATGCCTTTCTCTCTTAGCACACAACTGCATGAATATTCCACTTCTGTTTATGTATTTGACAGTGGAAACAGCATCACACCATAATACATTGTTTGTCATTGTCATCCTTTCATTATAAGACCATCAAACATTACAAGCAATACAGTATCAAAAGATAGATGTTAAGACCTTTATTTACATCACATTTTTTAAATAATCAGGCTATCGTGATCTGACTTTCAGGCCAAGCAATGTGTTTTGTGACGTCAATATGTGTAGTGTGTACGTGAAGTGTGCGATAGCTTTATGTTTATAATATTTGAGTTTAGTCTGACAATAAACCGTATGTCCGACGTCCACAGCAGTCTCATGTTGTATTCTTTTGTCTTCCTGTACCAGGTGCTGATCTTTGCAGAAAAGAAGGCAGATGTAGATGCTATACATGAGTATTTGCTACTGAAGGGCGTAGAGGCAGTAGCCATACATGGAGGAAAAGGTGACTAGTGGATCCATTTATTATGTCTTCTTTCTTAAAACAAAATTCAAGAACTCCCAATAAGGTTTTTATTCACTTTTTTTGCTTATTTTATTTTGAAACTTGCTACTCCATTGTACCTGGCTCTTTACTAGGTATTAAGTCGGTAAGATTGAGTGAATAGTTTTGGGGCATCCTGCATGTTACAATCCAATAAGAGGCTCCCAAGTGGCTGATTTTCTATTAGTTTCCAAAGGTTTAGACCCTAAACTGCTAACATGCCACTTTGTATCTGGAGCACTGATTTGGTTATATGCAGGATGTCACATTGTAATCTGCAGATGGCTGCAGCTTTTTGAGCATACTTCTTGAAGTGCACAACCTGCAGCACTGGTTTGAGGGGGCTGGAGAGTGTTGTGGACAGTAACTAGTTTGTTTTTTTACTATGTGATCTGTCTTAAACTATAGCGTTCTCTGGCAGATCAGAACGATATACAGTGCAGATAGCATTGTGTGTATGCCCGATCACGCACACTGATCATTCATCACATCCCACCTGATGTGCTGCACAGCAGATGCGACGATGCAATAAACAACGCCATGCTACTAAATGCTTAGATGGATCCCTACTCACTAAGAACTACAATATGTTTTGAACTAGAACATGCTAAATGCCGCATGGGGACGGCGCGATGTATCGTTTTATCGCGCTGTCACGTCGGCTGGGTACACAATCGCATTGTGTGTGTACCCAGCTTTGGGTAGAGAACAGTTGTCAAGATGGGGAAGTGGGTTAAAGGTGATATATTAGGCAATGTTTTGTTTCTAAATGCCTAAAACATATTCTAATTCTTGTGAGGAGGGATCCATCTAAGGAGATTTTAGGTATGATTTGTCCTCTTTTAACAGTGAGCATGCTTAATAGTTTCTATTGAATTGTTTTTAATATGTTGGCAACTAGAGTTTTAACTTTGTTTTTAGACCAAGAGGAAAGAACCAAAGCAATTGAAGCTTTCCGGGAAGAAAAAAAGGATGTTCTAGTAGCTACAGACGTTGCTTCTAAAGGTCTGGATTTTCCAGCTATCCAGCATGTGATCAACTATGATATGCCTGAGGAGATAGAGAACTACGGTGAGTCTGAGAGTCCCAAGTGACTGCTGCTCACTGGGCTTTGGGTGTGGACATACTGTAATGGATAACTGTTGTGGAAACACATGGGAGAACCACTTCCTCACACTTCTGACTGCCCCAAACTCGGGAAGCAATTAGGGCAGGGAATTCGGTGTCTGCTGCCATGTCCCGGTTTTGATAAAAGAAACTTGGAACCCTTTTACACATACATAAACATGTGTATTGTATGCGGTATGCAGTAGTTATATCAGATAAACATTCTCATGTCATGGCATTTTGCACCCAATAACCCAGGCCAATGCAATGATAAACATGGATTTCTGATGTCTAACCCTGGCAAAAATAGGATTTCTGTGCATTACTGTATTTAAATTTATGGAAAACGGGGAGAGGTAATGTTTTAAATATGAGCATGAACCCGTTCACACAGGCATCATGCAAATTTAAAATACTGGAAATTAGGCTGATTATATATTTCTGGTGACCAATTCAAGAGGCTTATAGTTGCATCACATACATTTCCTTTCTGCCATCCACTTCTACATGACATACTCAAACACAATATAGGAATGGATATGTTGCTTGAATACAGTTATTAACAGTCCACCTGCAGCCTCACATAAGTAAGATGTTGACCTATCATTCAACAAAGTGATTAATAATTATACAACTCGCTAAAACTTTCCTTGGTGTAGCTATTGTTAGTTAAAATTTAAAAAAAATATATAAAAATGTCAAGAAGTGTACAGTCCTTGTCTATCCAGTTGTAATGTTGTTCTTCTAGCATGTTCCTGCTTTTAACAAATTGTCTTTTTTTATATCTAGTTCACAGAATAGGACGTACAGGGCGATCAGGTAATACAGGAATTGCCACCACCTTCATTAACAAGGCATGCGGTAAGTGTAGACATAAGAGAAGACGGTGCCTAGTTATTATTGTGTAGTCGTGCTGCTTGAGTAACAACCCTACCCTTTCCCACAGATGAATCTGTTTTGAATGACCTGAAAGCTCTGCTTATGGAGGCTAAGCAGCGTGTGCCTCCTGTACTGCAAGTACTCAACAGCAGTGATGAGACAATGCTGGACATTGGAGGTGAGTACCCCCATGCTGATACTCCAGTCTGCTGTAGTAAATTGTAAGCTGTCGTTTTTAAAAATGACAGATATGAATAATTTTTATCCACCTTTACAATTGATCATTAGAGATTGTGCTGTAATGGATCAGGTTAGCGAGTTGGCTTATGAGGTAATTCGATTAGGATAAAAGATGACGACCTGAAAGGTGTAAGATCAATAATAAATGTGGGGCCTCATTCTTTTCCTGAAAGAAAAGAAAAAAATCTAAAACCTCCTACATATCTTTTAAATTAGTCCTATTATATTTACATACAAAAGAGACGAACTAAAAGCTGTCAGGTTGAAATACATGTAAAATACAAACGTGCTAATACATAGAAGCAAAGTACCAGCCAGATGGACTTGAGAAAAAGGAATGCAAAGGAGTATTATTACCCAGATATGCATATACAGACAAATAAAAAGAGAAAAATAGAATGAAATAAAATAACATGGCAAAACCGGGTGAGGCAAGAAGGGGGGGAGGTCAGGACGAGACCTATTAATGATGGTCATAGTCAACTTGTCTTACACCATAGAAGGAATGGCACTTGCCGTACGAAAGCTTGTGATACTTATCAATAGCATTCCTACTGGTGTAGATGTACAGTAAACGCTCAGCTGTCTTCCTTTTTTTATCCCTGTATAACTTGAATAACTTGCACACAACTGCGATACTAGTGACAATTTCATTAGACTAATATTTTGCCTTTATCTGGTTCTGCATACGCATAGTCTGTCTGATTCTGCCTAAGCGTCGGGTTCATGAGGGCCATCGACTTCTATAGCTGTGCATTACTTATGTGTTGGTGGTGTCTTGTCCTAACCATGTAGTTTGCAGGGTTGATAGAAGTTAGAACAGTGACTGTACATGTAATATGGTAAAAGATATATATGGTTTTATTACTGTTCTGATATGGCTTTCTCTGTTCTCAGGGGAACGAGGCTGTGCATTTTGTGGAGGTTTGGGCCATCGTATTACAGACTGTCCCAAGTTGGAGGCCATGCAGACCAAACAAGTCAGCACCATTGGAAGAAAAGATTACCTGGCCACCAGCTCCATGGATTTCTGAGGAGAGCACATCACGGCTGGATCTTAGATACTGGATTGTCCCTTATGAACTGTTTGGTATATGGTTGGAGAAGTCGTGTGCATGGAGACTGTATTCAATATAAGACTGAGCTATTTGCAATTCATACTAGTGACTAGCTTGTTCTCGTTTCTCCTTCTCACTGGGACAAAATACTGACGTTTCTGTGAAACATTTTACTTGCTGACAGCAAAGCCATTTATATAGTATAAATCCTACCCATCCTTTACTGTAGTGGATTTAATGGACAGCTGCCATGTGTTACTTACATTTTTAACCACATCCATTCCCATCGCAAAATGTGTCAAAACTTGCATTAAATGTCTTGTTACATGAAGTTTAATATATTTGTCTTTCTTGTGTAAAGAACTCTATATTATTGTTAGCATATGATCTCCTTATCAGCCACTGATATAACTAACTAGTTATACTTTTCCTCCATAGTCAGAATGTTATGGTGATCTTTACCCATGCCTGAAAGTGATCGTTTATATACATTTTTGTACTTGGTGTTTGTATTCTTACAGCTAGTCACTTCATTCCTGTGTTTCTCCTTCCAATGTGGCCTTGGCTAGACATTACACTACATAACAATAACACAGGACACTCCCACCCCAGCATCTTGTTACAGACCACTGAAAAAATGGAAAGAGAAATGGACGCGCTAACAGGAGAGCTGCTGGTAAGGGGGTTGTCAGTCCCTAAGTATGAGCATATACAAATATCGAAAGAAACCAGCGCTAATAATCGATATTAAATATTAATTACTAGATGGACGGTAAGATAAAAATGAGTCATTTATTTAGCTAATGACACTAAATATCATAAAAACACATGTGCACATGAGAAAATAAAAATAAATAAATAAACATATGACATATACACATAAATTAAAATATAATCTTGGTGGCCACCTATCTCTGGTGGCATATAAATAATGCAGGTAAATCACTAATCTATCTCGCAACAGTCAATAAGTACCTCCAGATTGCAATCAAAGTCTGGATATAGAGGTCAAAAACAGCTCAGATAGATAATGACAGATGATGCCCCATTGGTGAACAACAGCACTTTACCAGTCCTGGGTAAATGGGTGGTATAGGAATCCTCTGGCGTCCAGCACAAATAATGGTGGTGTGAGGCTGAAGCACTTGGGCTAGAGCTTTGTGTCTTTACATGATATCAAAACTATACAGTGAATTATAATATCACAGTAAGGGGTGTATTATCTCCCATATAAGGAGTACTTCATCCTGTATTAAAATAGTAATTCTTCTTCAGGGTCCATAGGGCTCCACAGGGAGACATTGGAGTGTAGGTGGGACCTGGAGGACCAGACACCAACAGCAAAGCTTTTCAATCCCAGGATGCTTAGGTCCTTCCCCCTATAGCCCGCCCACAGCACGAGGGCACTCCAGTTTCGTTTGTGTCTGACAGGAGCTAGATCACCATTATAATGGGGCCAAGCTTTTATTTTATGATTGAATTTATTTCTATTTTTTTACTATAACGGGCGAGCAGCACCAGACTGTTCCTCAGACGTCTGTGCTGTCGTCCCATCACCCTCCGAGGCGCCGTGACTCCAAGCCTGTGCTAGGTACTCCCCGGCAGAGCTCCGAGGGGGACTGGAATTCAGGGGACAGGTAAGGCGGAACCCCATTCGCGGGGATCCGCATTGTTTCCTCCGGTCTCAGGAGACAGACCGGTGGCGCTGATGTGGACACTGGTGCGCCCACGACTGCACTAAACCACGACCACTAAACCACCGGGGCAAAAAACATACTGGCTCAGGGCATATGTAAGGAGGCCAGGGGACCCGGTGGTTAATGTCATCAAGGGGAGAAGGCGCTCTCCCTGCAGCACCTCCCCCAGTCAAGGGCGCCATTCCACTGCGGCCTTGGTGTTCCCTGGGCTGCTCCTCCCTCACCCTCCGCCCAGGGACGCACGGCAGCCAATTTCTGCAAACAGGTCTCTGGGGACGCTGAGTCCAGTCTCCCTGCATACCTCTCTCATGGGCCAGGTCATACAGCGCTATATCCTACCAGCCACTGTGGTCTGTGTAGTTTATTATAGTGCACATTGTAAACCTGTAATGTTTTTCTGCGTTTGTATGTTACTTGTGATAGCGCTAATCTCTACTTTCTATACTGTACAGCTTATACCTTTCCCTTTATTCTACTATACCCTGACATACGAAGGTATAGGGGGTTCATTGTACCTCACATTTCCCAGATACTTGTGAGTGCCATCACATACTTTATGGCACGGTTACACTGTGCCATATTAGCCAGAGTCTTACTGCACTGTATCCTACTCATATGTATTTTAATATTCTTGTGGCTATGGCTGGCAGAGGAAAGAACAATAAGCAGCCTGATGCTGCTCCTCCTACTCTGGTGTCTTGTAAGTCCTGCTCTGCAGGCTTAGCCACAGAGGAACTCATTCAGGATGGGCTCTGTATTTATTGTTACACAGCCCCAGGCCCATAAGCCCCGGTGTCTCTCCCTCAGGACCCAACCTGGGCTGCCTTTTCACAAATGTAAAGTAGTAGTCACCGTGGTAGCTCCCCTTATGGGATGATCACAGCAGGTACTCTCTGCAAATCCTTTGCGTCCCTCATGAGTAGACGTACTGTCTACCTCAGAACAGAGTTTGGCTAATACCTCTATGGTTTTTCAGCAAATGCTGCAAAAAGAAAAACCTTTACCTACTAAACATACTAAATCATCTTCCCAGTCCACACAGTTATCTGATTCTGCGTTATCATCTGGGGAGGCAGAAGATGCCAATCTCTCTCACTCTGACTCCGTCTCAGGAGAAGAGGAGCCACCCTCCAAACTAAATATACCTGCTCTTGAAAGAGCTGTTAAAAATATTCTACAACTAGAAGAGGATGAACCCGCTCCTAAGAAAAAACATGCACTTTTTAAGGAACAAAAGGTTGTTTTACCAGAGTTTCCTCACTCTGACCAGCTATCTGATCACATGAGTGAAGCTTGGAATATGCCCGGTAAAAGCTTTCAAATTCCAAAACGATTCCGTTCCTTTTACCCTCTTCCAGCTACTGATTGTACTAAATGGGAAATTCCCCCAGCATTGGATTCTCATGTAACACGTCTGGTTAAAAATGCCACCTTACCCATTCATACTGCAACCTCCTGGAAGGAGACTATAGATAGACGTATAGAAGCTTGTCATAAATCTATATACTCTCTTACAGGAGCTATTACTTGTCCTGCTAGGGCTACGGCCTGGGTGGCAAAAGCCAATAAGGGTTGGGCAGAGGCCCTAGAAGATACTTTTCCCCCTGATAGTTCGAGGGAACAGCTGTCCTACATATCTCACATTAGAGATGAAGCCTCCTACTTAGGTGAAGTAGCTATGGATACGGTTCTCCTGCTCTCCAGGATATCTGCCACTTCGGTAGTGGCCCCACCGTATTCTTTGGCTACGTTCCTGGATAGCAGATTCCGAATCAAAGCAGGCTCTGTCTTAGGATGTCTACTGCATATTTGGTCCAGAATTGGATAAACTTGTGACTACTTTGGCGGCTAACAAGACTGCGTTCCTGCCCACTGCATATAATACAAAGCCTCGGACATCATCCGTTCGGTCCTTTCACCGTCAAGGAAAAGCAAAGGGTCAGTCTCCACGACAGCAGACATCAACCAAGGCCTCCAAGACTAGGGCAAAACACTCCTGGGCTACTAGATGTCCACCTGCCAAGTCTGAGGACAAGACTGCAGCCTGACAGGGCGGGCATCTCCCTGGGGGCTCCCAGGGTAGGAGGGCCGACTTCTTCAATTCGCCCAGGTTTGGCATCAAACCACGTCGGATGCCTGGGTAAGGGAAGTGCTTTCCCATGGATATGCACTGTCATTCCTGAGGCGACCACCCCCAGCAGTACTTTTGCACAGGACCTCCATCGGACAAAACCATGGTCCTGCTGCTCCAAAAAGCCATTCAGTCTTTACTGAATTCAGGAGTTATAATTTGGGTCCCCTCCTCACAACGGGGCAAGGGCTATTATTCTACCCTTTTCTCCATCCACTAAGGGGACACTGGAGGCTCCATGACAGTGGGGTATAGATGTGTGCTAACTGGGAGCTGGCACGTTAAAATTTAGAAAGTGTGAAAAGCTCCTCCCCCTCTATACCCCCCTACAAGCCCAGTCTTAGTTTGTGCCCGAGGGAGCTGGTCACGTTTGGGACTTCTCCTCAGGGTATATTAGAGTCTTGGATAGTTTTATACTACAGATATATGACAGGCAGCGGCTGCCCCTGTCTGTCTGCAACGAGGGAGCTGCTTGCGGTTAGCGCATGGGTCCTTGGCTACAGGGACCACTGTCCTGGGGAGTACTGCATACTGCTGTGTATAGCGCGCATCGCAGTCCCCCATTAGCCAGACTGCCACCGGCAGCAATGGCAGATCTGTGAGCATGACCCTGGCTCCCCGATTAGTGGGGTAGCCAGGCATTATGAACGGGCGGTCTGTATATAAGATCAGCAGCAGCGCTGACAGTTCAAAACAGGCGCCATAGCGCGTGGGGAGGGGGCGGAGCCTATCTCATTGTATCTGCTTCTTGCTCCCGGTGTCCCCAGCGCTTCCACACATGCTGGCGGCCATTACACGGATCCCTGGTGCGGAGATCCCTACATCCTGCTGCTGCTGACCGCGCTGTTAGCGCTGAGCCTGAGACAGTTTATCCTGGAACAGTGGGGTTAGGCTAGTCAGGAGAGCTTTAGAGCACAGTAATTCGTTTCAACTTTACTCTGTGCCTAGTGTTTTCTAGCACTGCTAGGAGTGCTGGTAGGGCAGGTGTGTTTCTCCTCCTCCTCTCCTACCTCTCTGCATCTCAGTCTCTGCCTTTTTCACTGTCCACTACATTACTGTGCTGTGTGTGTTTTCAGTGTTTGTGTACCATGGCTGGAAGGGGCTCTAAGGCTTCATACAAGTCCTTTTGCTTGTGCAAAATGTGCTGAAAAATGTACACATAGTCAATCATCTAGCTCCCTGTTGTATGAAAAATGTAATACAGAGCAATCTGCTGAAATTCTGGTGCAGGAAACGCTGACATGGGCGGCGCAATTCACAAAGTTTATGTCGCACCTGTTTGCAGAACTGGAGGCTTCTCGTAAGGATAGAGAGGTTTCTAGGTCTCAATCGGCTACTGTAGAGGAAATGACCTGGACGCGGTCCCTAGCAAAATCTATGGAAGGGCTCACAAAAGCCATGGCACCATCCCATGCCCCATCCACGGTTCATTCTCCACATATCTCCAAGAAGAGACCGTTACCCTCAGTCCTCCAGTCGGAAGACTCAAAGGATGAGGATATGCCCGCTTTAGAGGAGGGGGAATATGCACAGGACTCTGGAGAGGAGCAGCTTCAGGAGGAGCCAAAACCTGTGTCCCAGGGGATAGAGGCATTTGATTTCAGTAATCCACCAGGTATTAAAAGTAGAGAAGGACTAGGGTCCTGCACGGCCATCCTTTTTAAAAAAGCAAAGACAAGCTGCCTCTTTTCCGGTATCAGAGGAACTAGATTTCAGGTATCCTGTCAGTTTTTGTCCGCCGACCCTTCCCCAGCAGACAGCAGGAAGTATTATGAGGCTCCTCCTGTGGTAGATCCCTCAGTCTCTTGTCTGTCCAAAAAGACTATTCTACTGTTTCCAGGGTCCACCTCATTAAAGGAACCATTGGACAGGAGGTTGGAGAACTCTCTAAAGTCCATATATACAGCAGCAGGCGTGACTCTTTGTCCTGCAATAGTGAGCTGCTCGACCAACAAGGCGATATAAACTTGGGCTACATTGCTAGCCGACAGACTACGGGCTCAACTCCCTGCTGAGGACCTTATTCCTTTAGCAGAACATATAGGGGAATCTGCTTCCTATCTTGGAGAGGCGTCTAAAGATGTTTGTAATCTCGCCTCTACAATGTTGGCCTTGGCGGTATTGCAGGGCGCTTTGGCTTCGACAGTGGCAGGCAGATGCAGAAACAAAAAGTACGGTGGAAAAATCTACCTTTCACAGGCAATGTCCTATTCGGCCCAGAACTGGATAAGTGGATTTCCCAGGCTAGTGGGTGTAAGTCTACTTATCTCCCATCTGCTGCTCCAGCTCCTTGTAAGCCCTATTCTAGACCTTCCTTTCGGTCCTTTCATGCCCCGGGAAGATTCAGAGGCCGCTCAGGAGGAGGACCTACAATCTCTCATGGTTCCAGAGGCCTTGGAAGATCCGCAGCACCCTCTGCTCAACAGGACACTAAGTCCACCACTAAACCCAGTGCATGACGGGTTTCCCTCTCACCTGGGGGACCCCAGGGTGGGAGCTCATCTTCGGGACTTCAGCGAAGTATGGGCAGAATCTTGCCCAGACGCCTGGGTTCGGGACTTCATCACTCAGGTATACAAACTCGATTTCAATTTTGCAACCGCCTCGGTTTTTCGCCACAGGTTTGCCAGTTTCCAGCGACAGGAGTGTCGTATTAAAGGAAGTGATAGAAAAACCTCTGACCGCTCTCTAATGGTCCAAGTTCCCACGCATCAAATCAAACAGGGATTCTACTGCAGTTTGTTTGTGGTTCCGAAGCCAGACGGATCAGTCAGACCTATTCTGAACTTGAAGGATCTCAATCCCTACTTAAGATTATTCAGGTTCCAGATAAAGTCCCATCAATCTGTCATTGCGGGGCTAAATCGCTAGAGAGAAATAATTGCTTTCCAGACTTTGACTGTAGTTCCAAAGCACAAAAAAGTTCTTTTTGCAACAAAAAGTAAGTTACACGCTTTGATCTATCACAATTAGCGCAAAGACAATTAAATACAAAAGGTACAGCTTGATGCATGCGCATCGGCCCCAGTATACAGTCGTCAATCCTGAGATCTGTGGTCATCCAAGAGAATGGCTACTGACTGGGACTGGTGCGCAGGTTATATACCCTACAGATCATGATAACAACAATGTAGACAGACAAACCTAATTCCATTGATTCTTGGTCTTTGTAGTACGCTGTAGTTCATAGGACAGTTCATATGTTGTCACTAGGGGAATGTCCCAATTCTCCAACAATATCTTGAGATTACATTGTCTTTCTTTAACTGGTTTAAGACACTATATACAGAGGATACATTCTAACCAATAATTTCCTATAATCCATAACCATTGAATGCAAGATGCGACTCCCTCGCTGATGGATTCAAATATCTGGAATTAAACAGGGTGTCAGTATAGTACCAAACATGCCATGTCTACCATGTTGTATACCTTAAATATCATATATGCACACTTTATACCATAATGATTGTCTAATAAAACCTTTTCTATATGTGCTTGCATAAGTAATAGTGAGATATTTACAGAAATACATAAGTATGCGTTGTGCATCTTCATATTAAAATAGTTACAGGGTATGTTCGTGGGTATGTGCGTAAGCATAAGAGCGTCTATGTGTTCGCATTGTGGATACACGCGATTGTCTATGTGTATGCAAATGTGCATTAGTGTTTGTGTCATGGATTAAAATTATATAGCTTTATCCAGTAACTGGTATTTTGGATATAATATCTGTCTGAATCTAATTACAAAAAGGTCATATAAAATAAAGTTTGTCATGCTCACAGGTGGGGCAAGCCTTGGCCATAATCAAGAAGTCTGATAACTTTAACAAAGGCTTTCTTCTGCTTATTTAGAATATAATTGTCAGTACTTCTTAACCACATCAGCATTGGACACAAGGCATACAATTGCCAATGATAATCAAACTTCTGACAATTGTTTCTAACTCTACATTCAAAACACAGTATCTTTGTGTATTTTTAATTACTTGTCACAGACATACTCCTGCTTCTCACACACTTGACTAAACCTTGAATGACATATATATTTATATGAATTTGTGCACATCGGCTTGCTTCCGACGCAGAGTAGCGTCCGATTTACTCTATATCAGCCCATAAACGACTAGATTGTCAGATAATAATTATAAACGATCATAACCAATTATTTGACTTCAACAGTCCTCCCTTTGATAGCAAACAATTTGCGATCACACTCTGATCTTAACCTTTTTGTAGTCATGCATAATAATGTATTATTTAAGTTTATAAATGGTGCAACACAAGTAGGTCACTGAACCGTTAATAATGCGTTTCAAGAGGGTAGAACAACCCTTATATGCCATCTGTTGATCTGTAGGGATCATTGGTGGGATGTGGGATCTCATTGAACCTATAAAGGAAGTTTGGGGGGGATTGAAACTACATTATCTAGGATGTTTAAAAATAACATTAATACATCTATTCATGATGACACAAATTTATATTTCATCATCTGATGGTAAACTCTAATTCAGGGTTGTAATACAGTTCTTCCTTGACCTTGGTATCCATAATATCATTGCTTACCACCATCATAATCTCTGTTTCTCTGTTTGCTCTTGTACATTTTCCACACTTCAAGACATTAGGAACATACCTGACATATAAGCCAATTACTAGGATGACAATAAGTATGAGGATCAGGAGCTTACCCACAATAGCAACCAGTTCCTGGACCCACTCTCCTAGACCGGAGAACCATTTCACAGGGTTCAACCAAGAGAACCAATCTTCTACCTTTTCCTCTACTTCAGCCAGTGAAGCATTATGGTTCTTTCGAAATTCCCTTTTCAGCTGCAGAAGTTCATCCATCTTCCGATCTATCTCCTCCTTGGGTCGTTGGTGATGTACGTGCAACACTTGACACCAAATTGGGTGGCTAGAGTCACACAGTATCTGCCAGTAACAGCTGTTAAATAATTTAACACTAGCCTATGTTGCACAAGTTCTTTCTTATAAGCCTGTAACTCCTTACCTGTATAATTGAACGTGTCATCATACATCTCGGTGATATTATCTATTAATTTAGCAAGATTTTGGATGTATCTAAAATTTAAAGTACCCCGAGCGATCCTGGTGGGATCTAGAGCTACCAAAATTTGGAAAACCAGTTGTTTTGCTAATCAACTGTGTGGCTGTATGTATTTCACCAGGTATCATGTTTCTTTTGTCACGGTGTTCATAATGCGTATGGAGATATGGGGATGGCGTGTCTTTATGGATACCAAGCATTTCACCATGTGTAAGGGTCATAACCTTTGGGAGTACCCTTCCCAGGTAACATAAACCTTCAGAACTCGGAGAGAGCCACTTATACGCTTTCCTTCCACATATAAAATACACATCATCTGGGAGTACATAAGGAATAGAATGCATCATTATCATCGGGCACAATTCTTGGACAAATAATCCTACCTCAGATTTTCCCATTTGACTGATACACATTTTAGGTTGTACAATAACTGCACAGTACCCTTCTGGTACTCTGCCAACCATTACCTTGGTAGAACTAAGTGTATACTTATACCAGAAGTATCTTCCACTGGTAATGTTATGTATAAGTCCACCATCTACTGGTGCATTATCAGCTCTGTGTGAAAAGGTCATTGATTGTTCCTGGACACCTCCCAATTTCCTGGTTTATTGGAATTGGTGATGTTTAAACATAACAGGGATCTATCCACCTGGTGGAGCTTAAAATTTAGAGGCTTGGACATAAGAAATTTCCTGTCCAGTGTCTTCCCCTTATGTAATCCAAGGACCTCAGACATTTAACAGGAGTGGTACTAGTCCTACAATATGTTGTCCCTGAGGCATGTGAGAGCACACCCAACATTCAGTCTGATTTAAGACTTTGCCTACCAAGGCATGATAATCCTCTAAAGGTTGCCCACCCCAATACTGGTTATACTTGGGCTGGCACCGTTGGAGACATCTCTCATTGATTAGGCACCCACAATACTCACATACAGTATTCCTCAGACAATAACCCCTCACTGTCTCCGAGTTTCTGGGATAACAGATCTCTTAGCAATTACTGTACTGAGTTTGGTCAGATACTGCCCTTGTGAATGTATTGCTCCTTCTCCCGACTCCTCTCCATCGATATCACCATCAACCTCTCCCTCCATCATCTGACCTCCATTACAGAAAAAGAACATCCCGAAACAAAAAAGGATGATGAGAACTCTGGAATGAAACAGAAACGCAACCCCAGCCCGCCACTCCATTGCTGGAATAGTCGACTTCAAATTTCCCTAGCTCAGGTATCTCACTGTAGTCTTTAACTCTCCCGGAACAAGCTTGCAATTGACAGGTCTACGTTATCTGCCTCAACTCCGCCTTGTATCTCCACCGGTTTATTGACTTTTCTGCAGTGAGTGGAATGGACCCAGGTATCTCTCTCTGCCACTTTCAAGAATGTTGTACTTGTCAGCAACACTTGATATGGACCTTCTCACCGATCTGTTAGACAACCTGAACGTAAGAAATTTCTGATCATAACAAATTCTACAGGTTCAACATCATGACAGTTTGTTTCTGGCATATCAGGTGACAACAATTTCAATTTCTGCTGCTGCTGTTTCAACTGTTTACTCATTGTTATAAGATACTTTACAGTAACCTTGTTGTTACTCTTCAAGTCTTCCTGTGGACTTACTGTTTGGGAGACAATCTCATCTGATTGTATCTCAAAGGTGGACAAATTAAGAGGGGGTCTAGGAGTTGTCCTGATGCTATGAAAGACTAGCGGTAAGGCTTCTGGCCAAACTAATCCAGTTTCAGCCATGATCTTACTCAGTTTGTTCTTAATAGTACCGTTTACCCTCTCCACCTTGGCACTGGCTTGCGGTCGATAGGGGGTTTAAAGTCTACTATTAATACCCATCAATTTACACATGTTCTGGAAGACATCACAAGTGAAATGAGTACCTCTGTCACTTTCTATGATTCTAGGGATACCGTACCTGCATACAAATTCCTGAACAATCTTTTTTAGCAGTAAATGCAGCAGTAGTAGTGGCAGCTGGATATGCCTCTACCCAATTACAAAACACATCTATACAAACTAATACATACTTTAGATTCCTGCAAGGTGGTAATTGGATGAAGTCAATTTGTATTAGCTGAAAAGGTCCATCTGTCGGAGGGATGTGGGATGGCTCGGTTGGTATTGCTTTTCCAACGTTTTTCCTCAAAGTCAAGCAGGACATTATCCTCTTTTCAGCTTGGGAAGAGAAGCCTGGTGCACACCAATACGCTCTGACCAACTTGCACATACCTTGCTTTCCCAGGTGAGTCAGACCATGCGCTGCTTCAGCCAAGCTTGAGTAGTATGCCTTGGGTGCCACTGGCTTACCTTGTCCATCTCTCCAGAGTCCGGAGGACTCTTGTCCACATCCCTTTGATCTCCAGACTGCCTTTTCCTTAATGGAACACAAATTTTGCATCCCAATTACTTTCTGCGTATCAATTGTCCATCATTTTATTAACTGGCATATTAATTCTTAACCCTGCTACCCATTTGGCAGCTTCATCTGCCCTGCTATTGCCCAGTGAAACAGGGTCTTCTTCACATGTATGGGCTTTACATTTGATGATGGCTACGTCTTTGGGTAGCTGAATTGCTGTCAACGGAATGGCAGTCATTCCGCTGTCGATTCAATTCCCGGCAGCGGCAGCCCGACAGATGAACAGATCCCGGCAGAGGCAGCCCGACAGCACTGGAATTGCCAATCGTCCTCAGGTAAGTTATACCTAACCTAACCCCCCTAACCCTCCATAGGGGTGCCTAACCCTAACCTCCCCCCCAAGTGCCTAACCCTAACCCCCCCTTCCCTGCTGCCTAAACCTAAGTCCCCCGGGGGGGTGCCTAACCCTAACCCTCCCTCCCCCTAGCCTAACCCTAACCCTCCCGGGGGGTGCCTAACCCTAAGTCCCCTCTAGTTGCGCTAAACCTAATCCTCTGCCCAGCGTGGCTGTCCGCTCACGGTGCCCAGCATCCCTTCGATCGGGATTTCGGGCGCCTGTCTCCCGGCATCGGGAAAATGACAGGCGTCTAGATATAGACACCTGTCATTTAACCCACGCCGGGATAAAGCAGTCGGGAAGCCGGCTGTCGGAATCACATCAGCTGGTTTCCCGATTGCATCCCACTGTCAACAGTCCTTTTATGTGGTGTGTGTGTGCGACTGGTGTACCTGCTGCCGTCATAAAATTTCTAAGACGCCATAGAGCCCCGAAATCATGTACTACCCCGGAGGCAAACCTGGAGTCAGTGTAGATGTTAGCTGACTTACCTTCCGCCAGTTCACACACTCTCTTTAGTGTCACCAGTTCAGCCACTTGTGCTGAGTGAGGTGGACCAAGTGGTTCGGCTTCTACAACATCATAATCATTTACAACGGCATAACCTGTGCATAATTCTCCTTTGTCAGTTTGTCTATAACAACTCCCATCCGTGTAAAACATCAAATCTACATTTACTAGTGGTGTATCACGTATATCTGGTCTAGCAGTAAAGGTCTGATTTAAATACTCCATACAATCATGTGTGTCACTATACCTGTAGAACTCACCTTCAATTAGCAACTCACCTCTCTCCACCCTTTGTGCATCTCTAGGCACATATGGCAAGTATGTTACTGGATTTAATGTATTACACCGTTTAATGATAATATTTGCAGGTGCCATTAGAGCTAGTTCCCATTTCATGAACCTAGCTAAGGAAACATGTCGAGTTTGGGCAGAATTCAGCAGTGCAGATACAGCATGTGGTTTATAAACAATCATATCATGACCTAATATTTTACGTCTTCACTCTTTTCAACCAGAAAAGCAGTTGCTGCTACCCTTCTTAAACATGTTGGGAGTGATCCTGCCACAGTGTCCAATTGGGCACTGTAGTATGCTACAGGTCTGCTAGCATCACCATGTTTTTGTGTGTGGATACCTGCTGCATAGCAATCAGCTTCCGTACAATATACCTCAAAAGGTTTTTCATAATCTGGTATTCCCAGGGCAGGTGCTCTTGGCAGACTATCCTTAAGGTTAAGGAAAGCCTGCTCTGTTTCCTCAGTATGTATGACACGGTCGGGCTTTGAGGATGACACCAATTCCTGCAATGGTAATGCCAAAATAGAAAAACCTGGGATCCATGAGCTGCAGTATCCACACATGCCCAAGAAGGTACGGATTTGCTGTTGGTTTTGCGGCAGTGTCACAATCTGTATGGCCTGTATTCTGTCAGTTGTCAAATGTTGTAGCCCCTGAGTTGGACAGTGTCCCAAGTATTTAACCTTAGTCTGGCATGGCTGTAATTTGTCTTTTGCAACCTTGTGCCCTGTTTGTGAGAGATGAAGTAACAATAGTTTAGTATCATTCAAACATGACATAAATGAATCAGAGCACAACAATAAATAGTCTACATATTGAATTAGAACAGATCAATTGGTGGGTTGAAATGATTGCAAACAGTCGTGTAGGGCCTGGGAGAAAATACTGGGGCTGTCTATGAAGCCCTGGGGCAATCGTGTCCAAGTGTATTGTACTCCTCTGTATGTAAATGCAAATAGGTACTGACAGTCAGGGTGAAGAGGGATAGAAAAGAATGCAGAACACAGGTCAATGACAATGAAGTGGGTTGCAGATGGTGGGATTTGCATAAGGATGACAGCTGAATTTTGCACTACGGGGAATTGGCTCTCAACAACTTTGTTTACACCCCTAAGGTCCTGTAGTAACCTATAGCCCCTCCCCCCAGCCGTCTTTACTGGATAAATGGGACTATTTGCTGGGCTAGCTGTACGAATTAAAATCCCCTGTTGTAACAACCTCTCAATTATGGGATAAACCCCTAACTCTACCTCTGGTTTTAACGGGTACTGAGGGATTTTTGGAGCTTGCCTACCACTTTTTAAATTTACAACTATAGGAGATACATTTGCCATCAATCCAGTGTCCTGTCCATCCTTGGTCCAAAGTGAACCTGGTATTTGGGATAAAATTTCTTTAACTTGGGATGGGCTTTGTTCTGAAACGGTAGAGTGAAGCATTAACCTTTGGGGAGTGTCCAATATATCCCTTACCTCGTGCGCAATCTTCTCTGGGATATCTAGGAATATTCCATCAGGGGTACAGTAAATGACACATCCCATTTTACATAACAAATCCCTTCCCAGTAAGTTAGTAGTAGCTGCCAGGAGGAAAAAATGCCTGGAATGCAGCGGCCCGATAGTAACCTCTGCAGATTTGGTTAAAGGATAATGCTGCACTTTACCTGTTACTCCCATTGCTGGTACTGTCTTGTTGGTCACCTGTAAATTTGATGGAGAATTTAGAACAGATCTGGTCACCCCTGTGTCTACCAGTGTTTAGTACCAGCTACATCTACTGTCACTGTAGGCTCTTCCCTAGTACTGTCTGTTAACCTGACTGGCTGTAGACTACAGGTATGACCTAACCCCTAGAGCTGACTATAATTCTCCAGTAAAGCATTCATGGACACTATGTGAGCAGGTGACTGCTTAAAATTTCCTACATTCTGTTGGTATCCTTTGGTGTGAATTTATGTATTTTCTTATTATTTGTCCCCCAATTCCTCTCTTGACAGTGTCTACTTATGTGTCCTCTCTGGTTACATGTGTAACATCTTACATTGGAAAGTTGTCGCTGTGTAGGTTGTTGTGCGTGGAAAGTTTGTGGTTGTGGGTGGTGTGGGGTTTGTGGCTGGGCATGTTGATATGTGTTTTGTTGTTGTGGTTGGTATGGGTGTTGTGGCTGTGTGTACAATCCTTCTAAAGCTTGAATGCTAACAGCCATTAGCTTCTCACTTTGTGTTTCTCTCTTCCTGAGGATGTTTTTAATCGTGTTCTATAGCTGATTCCCTGAGGGCACCTACAGTAATCCCCCTCCAGTTAGGCTGAGAGGATTGAACCCTGGTCTTTAGATTGTTTTTAAGACCATCCACGAGTACCGTGACAGCTACTTCTCTATGATGGGTGTTATCTTTTTTATCTTCTCTCTTTCTGTCTAATGGTAAAAATTTTACTCCAGTTCACTACAACTGGGAAATATATGGCCAATTGGGTGACTATATGGGTGATGTTACTTTGATTATTCTCATCAGTTAAAGGGCCATCTCCATCCAATACACAATCCGTGATAAACTTTTTCATGTCGGTATTGGATGGAAGACATGCGCGTAATACCACTTGCCAATCTTTGTTGGTTGGCTCATGAGCATTACCTAAATCTTTTACAAATTTTTGGCACTTAGCTAATTCTTTTCTAGTGTCAGGAAACTCTGTCATTATTGAATGTAACTCTGCTCTTGTCCATGGACAATGCATTGCTACATCCCTTGTGGGTACTACACCATGTCCCTCCGGATTCCCATTGGGAACTGTCCAGACAGGATGCATACCTTCCGCTTTGCTATTTTTAAGGTTACTTTCGGGAACTTTTACCTTGGTACTCTGGGGGTTCAATCTGTTACTAAGGTGCACTATATTACCTTCACCATTTTCTACTGCTGATACAGCTTGTGGAACCATTTCTGTTACTATATTTGGGGGGGTCACTACTGCTGATACAGTTGGTTCCCTTTCTAGGTTTAGTGCTGTCTCTAACAGATTTACTGCATATGCAATGGCTGACAATTCAACAGGTTCAACATCTACACACACATTTTCCTTATGGTTACTCAGGATAGGGTACAAATTACTTGTTAAATTTTTATAATTTTTGGTATCGGCTGTACCATTGCTTTCCACCGCATAGGGCGGTGGGGGCGCACATGTGCTAATGCCTATACCTTGGGCACCGATACCTTGCGGTGCATGCACGCTCCCTTGAGGTGTGCACCTGATGCTAACCAGCGCCTCGGGGGCGCCTCCATGTGGTGCATGTGCAACGCTGTCTTGCATTGCGTGCATGCTCTTTTGCATCGTGCTCGCGGCGCTACTTAGCGGTGCGAGCATTCCACTTAACCACGTTTTCCCCTCATGCTGCCACAATTTTAAACAGTCATTATACTTTATACGTTTCTTTAGAGATTTCACCATATTCAACACCTCCACATCAAAACTGCCAATTTTAGGAAAAGGTTTCATACATTCCTTAGTCATCTTAACCCATACATCACAGTACGCAGCTGCATACGCACCATATTTTGTATACACTATATGCCTTGCCGAACCTGTCGGCCCTTCCAAAAGCAGCACATCGTCAACCATTCCCAGCGTCAACCTGGCACCCATCTGGGAAAACGCTAAGCACTTTTCACTAGTGAATGTGGACCGGTGAACGATTCCAATAGAGCTATGTTCACGCACTCCTATCCCGTTGTGCACAACCGGCCCGCTAACCGTTTTGGACAGCTTGCACAACGAGGTACAGAATAACGTCTTATACGATTAAACTGTCTTTCCGGACACCTTTCAGCCCTTGTCCGGTAGCTTACCCTTTGTGAGTACTCTCCCCTGTTAGAATTTAAGTGTTCCAATAACACTTACCCTTTCCAGTGATTTCCTCCACTATCCCCCAAGCCACAATCACGGTCTGCCCAACCGTGTGGTCCGGTCACAGTGTCCAGAGAACCTAACTGATCAATGGGCTCTGTGACTACAGTTGGGGGCCGATTTCGAAAACCCCCTTGTTTTCTTCAAGGTACAAAATCCCTGTCCTTGCTGCAATATACCTGCTATGTGTACATACTAAGTAGCTTTCTGCCTCGTCAGACACCTACTGAGTCTTTTAGGCCCGACACACGGTACCTTCTCTATAGGTCTGACACACAGTCCCTATCTTTCAATTTACAAGCACACGTTTGCTCACACACACTTTTAGTTTTCTGCGCAGAAGATAAACTTTTCACTAGTATGGCAGTATGATACAGAGGTTTTAAACAATGTAATCGCTATCAATATGACAATACTATCAGAACAATTGTTTGAAACTCATGGCAGCAATACAGGAAAATACATGAAATACGTATATGCTATAACAGCGTTCGCAAATACGCGCTATAGCGCGTATTTTACCCCATATCAGGGACTGGGGACTCACTTTTTTAAAGTCCCTGGGTCCCCGGGGATGCGCTGCGCTGTGGCCAATCCCTGACAGCTGGCTGCAGCACAGTGCGTCCCCCTGCAGTAACAGACACAACGCTGTCTGTTAGAGCAGCCAATGAGAGTCAGATTGACTCTCATTGGCTGCTGCTGTAGAAAGCCGTGCTGGGATCAAGTGTCTGATCCCAGCATCGGCACAGCATCCGTGCCCGGCGCTGGGACAGTGTCTGTTCCCAGCGCCGGGTAAGCCACCGCGGCGGGTACCTGGTGGAAGGTCCCTTTCACCAGTGGCGGCGGGAGAAGCTTGGCTCCAGGCGCAAGTTGAGCGGAGCTCGCTGCCCAGAAGCCAAGTAGCGGCAGCAGTTGTTTGGCACTTGCCGCGAGCTTTGGTTCGCGGTCCAGCAGCCAATAGGAGGCAGACGCGACGAGCCAATCGCGGCTCGTCGTGTCATAGCCCTGCCCACTTGCGGCATCTTGAATAGACGCTGCTGAGCGGGAACACGATCAGCCCGTCGGTGGAGGGAAGACCTCCCGAAGAGAAGAGCGGCGCGGCAACAGTTCCGGCGGCCACGCAAGAGGCCAGAAGATGGCGCAATCAAGAAGGAAGAGGCGGTGCCGCTGGCCAGGACGGGCCAGCGACTGAAGCTGAGGACCAAAGAGCACTGCGGGGGAGGAAAGCAAAAGAGCTAACGAAGCTCCCCCCGCAGGCTCTTCCACCGTGCCGGAAGGCAGCCTTGGGCCACCGGTCTTTTTTCACTCCTTCCTAGACCACCAGGGTTGTCGGGCACTAGGCCCGTGGGATAAATTCAGGCAATAGGCCTGTGGGTTTCTAGGCGGGCACAAGGCCCGGGCAACATAGGGGGCATTAGGCCCAATTGAAGGTATATGCGCCCCAAATAGGTGTGTGACTTGGGTATTAGGCCCAGGTCACTAGAGGGCCCACCTATTTGCCGTTTAGTGGCTTGGGCCTAATGCCCAAGTCACTCACACCTATTAGGGGGGCAGATAACTTCATTGAACTGCGCACTGCACAGAGGGACCTCTCCTGGGGGCACTGCACAGGGGGACCGCTCCTGGGGGCACTGCACAGGTGGAAAGTCGATACCTGAAAGATCATGGAGGCATTAAAACATGCATTTAAGGGGCTTGTGGGGATATCTGATGCTGTTGGGGGTATCAGATCTGCATTTTAGGGGCATATGTGGGGAGGTCTGAGGCATATGGGGTGCTCTAAAGCATAAATTATGATGGGACCCAGAAATGGTCAGGTAGGACCCCATTTTTTCAAAGCGGTGGGTCCCTGGGACCCACAAATTTTGTCGCTCACCGCGGTCACTGTATAATGCGAATCGCACTTTAGCGTTGAGACAGACGATGAAAAAAACCAAACTTTTTTCTCCTGCCCCAGGTTCTAGCCAGCGCACCTTGAAAACACACAATAGCAGATATCGGTTTCACAACACTGAATGGTGCAGGTTTTGAACACAGGGCCTGATTCAGATGGTGGACTCCGCGCACGCGCAGCGGCCGCACTGCGCGTGCGCAAGCCCTGGAGCGAGAGAGAAATTCTCTCGCCCCGGGACTCACTACAAAAGGGGTGGCTGTCGATGTTGTTGATCGATAGCTCGCCCCGTTTTGTAGGCAGGGGGGTGATGTCAGTGGGAGAGCTTCTGGCTCTATTTGAGCCAGAAGCTCTCTGGGGCTTGCGGCCAAGAGAACCTACCATAAATGTCTCGTCGCAAGCCCCAATGGTCAACCACAGCTATGCAAGTGGCCAGGGGGCCGCACAAAAAAAAAAAAAAACACCCTGATTCAGAGTCCGGTTCTGAATCAGGCCCACAGTGCGTTCTTTCCTGCATATGTCGCCTTCCACCCTTTGTTTGCGAAATCGAGATCGGGTCACTATCATGCGACTTCTCGGTAGTTTGGCCTCCAAACTATGAGCCCCCAACTATGAATACCCCTAAATCGCTAGAGAGAAATTTTTGCTTTCCAGATTTTGATTGTGGTTCCAAAGCACAAAAAGTTCTTTTTGCAACAAAAAGTAAGTTACACGCTTTGATCTATCACAATTAGCGCAAAGACAAT
The DNA here is from genome assembly GCA_031769625.1 of Taudactylus pleione. NCBI lineage: Eukaryota > Metazoa > Chordata > Amphibia > Anura > Myobatrachidae > Taudactylus > Taudactylus pleione. The sequence continues at coordinate 1,276,305 of JAUIMM010001983.1, read as the reverse complement.
TAAATACAAAAGGTACAGCTTGATACATACGCATGTGCACCGGTCCCAGTATACAGTCGTCAATCCTGAGGTCTGTGGTCATCCAAGAGAATGGCTACTGACTGGGACTGGTGCGCAGGTTATATACCCTACAGATCATGATAACAACAATGTAGACAGACAAACATAATTCCATTGGTTCTTGCTCTTGGTCTTTGTAGTACGCTGTAGTTCATAGGACAGTTCATATGTTGTCACTAGGGGAATGTCCCAATTCTCCAACAATATCTTGAGATTACATTGTCTTTCTTTAACTGGTTTAAGACACTACATACAGAGGATACATTCTAACCAATAATTTCCTATAATCCATAACCATTGAATGCAAGATGCGACTTTCTCGCTGATAGATTCGAATATCTGGAAATAAACATGGTGTCAGTATAGTACCAAACATGCCATGTCTACCATGTTGTATACCTTAAATATCATATATGCATACTTTATACCATAATGATTGTCTAATAAAACATTTTCTATATGTGCTTGCATAAGTAATAGTGCAATATTTACAGAAATACATAAGTATGCATTGTGCATCTTCAAATTAAAATAGTTACAGGGTATGTTCGTGGGTATGTGCGTAAGTAAAAGAGTGTCTATGTGTTCACATTTTGGCTAAACATGTGATTGTCTATGTGTATGCATGTGTGTGCAAATGTGCATTAGTGTTTGTGTCATGGATTAAAATTATATATAATTATAACCTGCTCTCAGACTGAAAAGCCCAACACCTGGAATGGCCTGTGGATGGAGCCCTTCCTTCTCACATCCACACCCCCAGGACCAATTATCTGGCTTTTACCAAAAGCCGACACTCTAATCTGTTTGGCAGAACAGACTTTTCCTGGGGGTTTAAAACACATATGTCAGAAATCTGGGACACACATATATGCCATCCACAAATTCTCCAGTACTTGTATGACAACACAGAATGATATATCGTTACGATATGAACAATAACGATATCGTTCAACGATATATTGTTCATATCATTCCGTGTGTATGCAATGAACGACCAACGATGCACGCTCCCACTGGATGATAGCAATATTGTCCATCGGGCATGGATGCAGGCCAATCTGGATGATATCGTGCATTTTCCATAGGGGTTTGCGCTCGGTGGTCGCTCATCATTGGCGATATCTTTGGTGTGTGGATGAACCAGTGGCAGTTCTAGGGGCAGGATAACAGGGCTGTCACCCGGACCGTCATTTTTGTGTCGACCATTTTCATGTCGACCTTTTGACACTGTCGAGCATTTGTACCTGTCGACCTTACATGTCGACCTTTAGTGTGTCGACCTTTTGTACCTGTCGATCTATTGACTGTCTAACAACTGGGGTCAATCTAGACATTGTCTAACTAATTACTGTCTATCTACAGTCCGGCACCCACTGGAGGCACTACTATAGGGGGCATTACTACAGTGGACACTTCTAATGGGGCATTACTAATGGGGGCATTTATATGGGGCATTACTACTGGAGGCACTACTATAGGGGGCATTACTACAGTGGACACTAGTAATGGGGGCATTAATATAGAGGGCATTACTACTGGAGGCACTACTATAGGGGGCATTACTACAGTAGACACTACTAATGGGGGCATTAATATAGGAGGCATTACTACTGGAGGCACTACTATAGGGGGCATTACTACTTTGGGCACTACTATAGGGGGCATTCCTACTGTGGGCACTACTATTAGGGACATTACTACTGGGGGTACTACTAATGTGGACATTACAACTATGGGCACTATTATAAGGGGCACTACTATTGGGGGCATTACCAATGGGGGCACTACTATAAGGGACATTACCAATGAGTGCATTAACACTGTGGGCATTAACACTGTGGGCATTGCCAATGGGGGCATTACCACTGCAGGCACTACTAATAAGGGCACTGCATGGGGGGCACCACTTGGGGGCCATTGTGTAAGGGGCACCACTGCTGTGGGCATTGTATAAGGGGCACTACTACTGTGGGCATTGTATTAGGGGTACTACTACTGTGAGCATTGTGTAAAAGGGGCACCACTGTGTGTCATAACATGAATAAGGGACTACTGTGTGGCGTAATTTGAATTGGAGATAATGTATTATAAAGGGAATTACTGTGTGTGGCACAATGTATTATACAGAGCATTACTGCGTGTGGCACAATGTGTTGTACAGGTTATTACTGTGAATGGCATAATGTGTTATAAAGGCCATTACTGCGTGTGGCATAATGTGTTATACAGGGCATTACTACATGTGGCATAATGTGTTATAAAGGCCATTACTGTGTGTGGCATAATGTGTTATAAAGGGTATTACTGCGTGTGGCATAATGTGTTATAAAGGGCATTACTGCGTGTGGCATAATGTGTTATAAAGGGCATTACTGCATGTGGCATAATGTGTTATTTAGGGCATTACTGCATGTGTCATAATGTGTTATACAGGGCATTACTGTGTGTGGCATAATGTGTTATACAGGGCATTACTGCATGTGGCATAATGTGTTATAAAGGGCATTACTGCATGTGGCATAATGTGTTATAAAGGGCATTAGTATGTAAGACACACTGTGTAAGGCGCATTACTGCACATGGCAATTATTTGCCATGAGGGGAGAGTTTGGGGGAGCCCAGCACCTTCGTAAGTGCTGGGCATGCCCCAAAGTGTGATGAATTGGGGGTGTTCCGCAAGGACACGCCTCCTTTCCAGAAACGTGTGCGCAGAGAAACGCCATCTAAAAAAAGTTATCTCTTTTATTTTTTTGGGGGGGAGGGGGATGCAACTGGGAACCTTCGCCCCTGAGCTCCAAAATGTCTAGAACCAGCCCTGGGATGAACAATATCGTTCATCCAGTACACCAGGAATTTCAAGGGAGATAATTCAGCGATATCGTTTGCTGAACAGATCATCCCATGTGTACCCAGTATTACATTTCCATTTCTGGCTGGCTGAGCGGTCATTAATAACTCAGATAAATGTTGCCTATTGGTAATAGCAAACATGCAGTCATGCATCTGAACTACAGTACCACTAAAATTATAATGAAATGTGTCCTGTTGTAAGCGAGGATGTCAGCAATATAATCTTGTTTTTCACCAATTGTGAAAATAGTCCTGTTTATTCAGAAAATCATTTATGGGGGCTGATTCTCAGTCGGACGCAATGCTGATATTCACATAAATTGGCGATATTGTGACTGCTCATATGTCTAAATCCCTAAAAGATCACAGGGCGCTTGAGTCCCATGGTTTTAACGCACAGTGGGCCTGATTCAGCAGCAATCGCAAATGCAACTATGTACGCAGATCGAGCGATTGTTAGCTATTGTGTATGCATACAAGCTGCACTGCGCGTGCACTGCGATCGCACTGCGAAAAATGCAGACGCGCCTGTCCATTTGAACGACATTGCATGGGCGTGCATAAAATAGCCACTGCGATTGCATACACAGCATGAGATCCCACTGTGTGTGAGGAAACTTGCAGTGTCTGCTGCTGGTTAGACTTGGTATAAATGCTGCGTGACTGCCGATGTGTGACGATGGTACCAATGGTTACACAGAAGAGCGAGGCTGGATGGATATGAGAAGGCAGCAGTGGGCATCTTTATGCCGGCTGTGCTGTGGCATGTATTAGCATATTTTCACAGTTGCAAAATCGCAGCTGTGACTGCGGCTGAATCAGGCCCAGAGTCACATGACCAATTGAGACCCACGGACTGCTCATGACAGGGGTGCTGGAGGGGGTTACCAAAGCAGGGTCGTAACTAGGGGTGTGCAACCGGTGCCCCATGGCCCTTGCTTGTGGCTATCAGGGTGCCAGGAACGACACCCTGCAGCCAGTATTGCCACTGCAGTGCTGCACGGTGCGTCCTTTGGATGCTCTAGACAGGTACCCTGCAGTCTGTGCATACATCCTTTTTTAGTCTGACTTTTTGCCCTGACTTAAGCCCTGGTACATCGGCATTCATAGATGATGTTGACGGTTTTGCATCGTCATCATGACTGTTGCCGGCAGCTACAAGACTGGCATGTGGATCCTGCTCTCCGGTCATGTGACTGTCCTCCATACTCACTGCAAGACCGGTCTTGCAGAAGTGTCACCAAGCAATTATAGCGCAGCTTAGTTGGGGCTAACGCACACAACCACACACAGAATTTTATTCTTTTCACACTATCCAGCCACATCATTGGCACCTTAGCCACACCATCGGCTCCGTAGCTGCACCATCAGCTCCCTAGCTGAACCATTGGTGTCCAGCCATACCATCGGCGTTCAGCCGCACCGTTCCTACTTTGGACTATTCTTTTATACGTTCTTGCCTGTTTTTTGTGACAATAAAGTCACTTACTTTGATTTCACCCTACGTCTACAGATCTCCAAAGAACACTCTTAATGCCCAGAGGGAGGGTATCTATCAGACTGCTTAATCTACTATATGATGCAATGTCTGTACCACTCAGAGATGCAGTTGAAATTGCTTCATAGGTTGTATCTTACACCTATTAAGCTGCATAAGATGTGGTCCCACAGCTCCAAATTTTGACGGAATAAGTGTGGCACTATTTGCACATTATACCACATTTTTGTGTATAGGAAGTATTTAAATTGAAATCTTCAGTTCTCAGTAGAACTGTGCACCCAGAGCCAGGTTTGGTGCTCCTCTTTATTTTTACCCCTTCTGTCCCCATTTTGGTTCATATTTTCGTGGCCATGACTCAAAGTTGGAAGTCTAATTCTTTCCCCTCCATTGCTAGGATTGTATCTAAGGTTCACTATCATTTTGAAATCAAGGTCACCCTTGATGATGTGGTGTTCCTGGCACAAGTTCTCCTCTGACAAAGACGGTGCAACATTTTCAAGTCCAACCTCCTTTCAATGTCTTACCTATTGTCTTAAATAAATCCTTTAATGTTGAACTGCCTTGACTTGTATGCTTAGTGAAATATTTAGTTATCGTTATGATTCTAACCATGATTGATTTTGTTACCCTATTCTCTTATTGGGAATGTTTTATACCCCCTCCAACGATATCCTCTGAATCCAACATCCCTTACCTAATGTTCTTTTATTTTAATTAAATTCAATATTAATGATGGACTAAAAATACAGATAATACAAATATAATTTGATATTCAGAAAAAAAGAATTGTACTAATCCTTAGGTCAATATTTAAATATAAGGAATTTCCATTTACAAATCCTTTAAAAAAAATTGGAGTTGGAGAGTGGGGGCATTCCAAAAGTTGACAGCAGACACAATTGGTGATCTGGTACATCATCATCTGTCATTTCTGTCTGTCTGCCCACTTAGTGGTTACACTCTAATGGCTCATGCTGTTTGCTCCCTACTCACCCCTGTGGGATCCATCATTATGAGCCATAGGGATTCTCTCTATCTTATCCTGTATTCATACTACCCTTTCTCTGTCTTTGGTTTTATCATTGTGCTTATGGACCTGGCCAGCCCCAGAAAAAACACACACATTGTCCCTGACAGGGGAAAAAAAAGACACACATTGTCCCAACAGGAAATAAATAAAAACACATTGATTTAATGATTTAGTGATTGCTCCAACATAATTCCTCGACACCAAAACCAAAATACTAAAACAAACATTCATTTTTATTGTCCCCCCTCCTCCCTTTCCACCCCTGTCCTCAGCACCTTACAGAAGACTGAAGGGCCAATGGCACAGGAAAAAGTGAAGTGTCATTGATTGAAAGCCACCTACCTTCCAACATGTATTCTGTTCGGTCTGCTTTGCCTCTGTTGCTTCTCCAGAGCATTGTATGAAGCAGAAGCTATCCACTTAAGAAGCTTGTATCTACTATAATATACATATGCTATGTAATTGTCTGATATTTTAAAGTTTTTACTATACTAATAAAAAATGAGTGCCCCAAAAATTACATTTCAAAAATAATATTTATTGATTTATAAAAAAAAATTATCACTTATACTGGCATGAAGCTTAATAGATGTGTGCTTTTATTTCTAAAAAGTTGGGAAAAAGTGGTGGGGCAGCAGCTCAGTGGGGGGAAGAAGCAGTGGGCAGTGTGGGGACGGAGTAAATATCATCTGGGTATAGCAGGGCCACCTTAACAGCATCTTAGGCCCTGGGCAAAGCAATGCACTGGGGCCCCTACAATTGGAAACCCACTGCCTCCACCATCCAATACTTACCCCTCCTTTGGTTTCATGCCATCTCTCCACATACTTCCATACAGTGACTGGCTGTCAGTACTCTGATTGGTGGATAGCTACAGCCATCCACCAATCGGCAAGCTGACAGCCATTCACTGTCTGGCTGCAGCCTGGGAGGCAGGTAAAGAATGCTGCCTGGCCAATCTATGTGTAATTCACAGTGCTGCCGGGAAGCATATTTCTCTGTCTGCCTCTCAGCTGGCTGTCCTATGCATGGTGTGCAGCCACTTGCTCCATGCATAGTGGTGCTGGCTGAGAGGCAGGAAGAGAAAGATGCTCCCCAGCCATTCTGAATGTGGATTACACACAACCAGAGCAGCCGGGTGGGCAGCATTCCCTATTGCCTCCTAAGAAGCTCTGGAAGCACCATCCCAGGGGGCAGATGCCCCACCACAGCCCACCTCTGCTCAAGGATCTCTTGAATCATGGGGTCCTGAGCAGCTGCCCAGTGTACCTGTACCAACCCACTTAAATGTCAGTCCCAGATGTGTTGCGTGTTTCCTTACCAGGCTGTATTATTTCATGGTTCTCATTACTTCAGTGAGGCAAAGAGGTAAGTTCAGGTAAGAATATTTTTAAAACCACAGTATGAGTTATACAATGATAGCAGTTCACACAACTGAACAAAAACACAATTTCCACATTACATGACACTATACGATTTACATTGTGCAGTCAGTAAATTACACTTGGATATACGAATAGATTTTATTTATCTGGGTCCCAGACCGGTAGGTTCTGCTGCAGTCTGTACAGCTGTTAAGAAATGGTTTAATAACACATATACCAACAATAATGCAATGCAAAATATCCACCAATAAAAGAGAATAAGGGCACACTGTCACCAATGTGAACAAGAAGGTCAGTGATAACGCATTAAGGGGTCTATGTACTAAGCAGTGTTAGGAGACAGAGTGAAAAGTGATAAGGTGCCAGCCAATCAGCTCCCAACTGATATCTCACAGGCTGTGTTTGAAAAATGACAGTTGGGAGCTGATTGGCTGGCACCTTATCACTTTTCACTTTGTCTCCTAACACTGCTTAGTAACTAGACCCCTAAGTTATATTTTTAGTTTTAAATAAAGCAGTGAACATGTGTCGCTCATAACTTTCACATTAAACCTGGGCATTATTACTACATGCAAGTGATTGTTTATTGTTAAATAATGTTTGCAAACGAGTGGCCGGGATGACGTTTGAAGATGCTTTTCCTAAACTGTTAGTTTTACTACGCAGTGAATGGGGCTGTCCATCTCTGAGAGGCAAATGTAATTTCTACAGCTGCATACACACACAACGATTGAGTTAATGAACGATTTTAGTAAACGATTTTCTACCTTAAAAAAATGAACTAAAATCGTTTACTAAAGTTGTTCATTTACTATGTTCATTTAAATGTAATGAACGATTTTTATGAACTACAAACGATTTTTGCATATTAACTTAATGAAAATCGTTGAGTTGACAAATCTGACTGAACTACAAAAGTGAACGCGCATGAACAATAATCGTTCATCGTTTGACTCAGAAAGTGAACGATTTTTTCAAACGATTATCATTAAACGATATCGTTTAACGATAATCGTTCAAAAAATCGTTGTGTGTGTATGCACCTTACTGCTTGTAATAGTTTGCTAACGGGCTCAACTGAACAGCTATTAACTTTGATAAACATCTGACTCCTGCAATAACACTGAAGACTTTCCTTTCTGGTCTCTGCACTTGTACTTAGGGCCTGATTCAGACCCACTCGCGAGCGGCTGCCCACACGCAAGTGGGTCGATGTTCTGCACTGAGCATGCGTACGACGGAGGGAGCTCCATCGTGCGCATGCACCAGACGCGACGAGCGAAGGAAAGTCCTTCGCTCATTGCGTCTGATCAAAGGGGGTGTGCTGTCGATGTTGATTGACAGCACGCCCCCTTTGGTAGGCGTGCCGGGGGCGTGCCCCCCTGACGGTGGCGTTCCCACGGGAACGCCTCCCGTCAGAAGCCGGCCCACTGACATCACTAGTGATGTCAGTGGGAGTGATTTTGGCTCTGATAGAGCCAAAATCACTCCGGAGCTTGCGGTTGAAAACCTCAACCGCAGGCTCCAGCTCGCAGTTTCGATGGTCGCGATGGTCAAGACCATCGCGGCCATCAAACTGCACGCTCGTATAGCCTGTGGGTGGTGACCCACAGCTATACGAGCGTCCAGGTGGACGCTCCATTTTCATGGAGGACGGCCCTCATTCAGAGCGTGCGCTCTGCTCAGAGCGTACGGCTCTGAATGAGGGCCTTAGTTCTACCTGTCTGTTTAATTCCCTCTCTGCGATTGTAACTGAGAAAGATTATACTGTATATTGTTTTCCTGTTGTTCTCTAACCTGGATATTTATTTTATTACTTCTGATGAGGCTGCGTGTATCCTTGCTGAGGGGTAATTAGCCGGTCCCCTATCTGACCCTGGGAGCTGTGCCTAAATGGTGAGTATGTTAGAGGAGGCTGTCTTTACTACTCACTGCACCACCCTGGTCTTCCTCCAGCTCAACCCCCGACTGAGAGAGCCAGGCCTCCATACACTGCTACACCCGGCTGGTCACTGAAGGGAGAAGGCCGAGCTCTGATGCATCTCCACCTGGATCTGCTTCCCACTCTCTGCCTCTCAGTCAGCACTGTTCCCTGAGGGGATGCAGCTAGACAGCACTTCACCCCGGTACTGTCCTGTCACTCTGGAGCTCCGGTCCCCGCAGACTATCCAGTCATGCCGCCAACAAGTCTCCTCTGACACTGAGGTAAGAGACACAGCGCAGGTCTCAGATGCACCTCCTCCAATGATCCATTGCCAGATCTTATATAACCTTCCCCCAGTCCTCATATCAGCAGGGATTCCCTCCTTTTTCTGTTTAAATAGGAGAGCCCCTGGCTCAAGCTCCTCCCACAGCACCACATAGTCCAGGCTGTTGGAAGAGTACACTAGTTCTTTATTAGAGGGGGGAAATATAGTACTGAGCAATATAATGGCATAGAGATGTGGTGCCATAAGTTCACATAAATATGTCCATAATGTATGAATTTATACTTAAATAAATAAAATACAATTTTTTAACTATTTAACATTGTGTAAATATATGAATTAACATATGATTTACCATACATATATTGTTCCTATATAAATACATGAAATTTAAATACTGTATATAGCAGGGGGATTATTCAGTCTTGAAATAACATTTTCCAGTCACCTATTTCAGCTATACTGGGGTCCCACATGCCCATATGGTAAGATAATACTGGTGTAGAGCAAACATCATTGGGGGGTGGGAGCATAGGTAATGTGGGGGGAAGCAGAGTTCAATGAGGAAGTAGGAGTTAAAAGAATCACAGCAAGTGACTGGGGACATAAAGCTACAACCCCATTGTAACAGAGAGAGGCTGCATGCGGCCAGTTATATATTATAGATGTGATGTTCCCACAGGAACCCCAGTCATCTCTTCTCTATTATGTCAGGGGTTGGGAAAGTGTCCCCAGCAATCCATTACAACTGTAGACAAAAAAAGTTCTAATGCGCACTGTACAGTGCCCACAGCCGGTGCCCAGAGCATGAACTCCGTTTTTTCTGCCCATGCTACATCACATGCAGAGAGCCCAATAGCTTACTACTTTTTTTTTTCATGTAAAATGCATTTAACATTTTGGGTCTGGTATTTCGGAGGGCCATAAGGATGCTCCAAGTGTTTTAAACATCGCACGTGGCTGGTGCAGGTGTTTTTTTTAAAACCGCTAAAAAAACACCTGTGCCAGCCACGTGCAATGTTTAAAACACTTGCCGCATTTTATGGCCCTCCGAAACAAAAGCCCCAATACAATAAAATGCATTTAAAAAAAAATAAATGAATAAATTTGACCGAAATCTAATTGATCGTTTTTCACCAAAGTACGCCATTTACAATTTTGTTTTGCTAAAGTATCTTTAGGGGGGCTGTCCAAAGGGTTCTGTTAGAAATACCCACATTATTACCCAAAATTAGGGATTTTGCATATGTTCCCCTTTTTTAAAATGGAGAAAAGTTTTCGCCGATGCGATAATATCGCTGCAAAATCGGCGATTTTATCGCAGGTGCAATAATATCGCCGCTAACTCAATACAGCCCATAATATTAATTGTTAGCCATAATTTCTGATTGGCATATACTTCCAGTAGCCAATTTGGGGTGTAAAAATGTGGTTTATTGCTTAACAACTTTACTAGTTAAACAAATTTTTTTCATAGTTGAGAACATATTTTTTTTTAAAAATAGATGTAAATATTTTATTTTAAAAATATGACTTGTGAGGTATTTTGTGTCTTTATCCACAGGTAGACCACTTCTTGCCTGTTTAATGCTTTAATTTTTAGACCTATAGTAATTTAGCAGTGATATACTGTACATTCTCTTTAACATAGCAAACACTATGCAAATTTTGTTTAACATGTATGAGATCATAAATGGCAGTCATTGTGATGTCATGCATTCCATGTTATGCTGTTTATGTTGTGCAGTTCATGCTGTGCATTTTATGTTGTACATGTGATGTGTATACAGCTATGTACAGACTATGCTCTAAATTCTCTTTTCGCAAAAGAGGTAAGTTTCTTCAAATTTGTTTGTACCCCTCTTATACTGCTTGCTTGTGCTAGCACTTGGGTTTCACCAGTGCTGGCAATCCCAAATTTCTCCCTTTTTTTTTTTTCAAAATGTTTTTATTTGGGTTTTCAAACATTTTCATAGAACATACAGTAATTTTCAACAAAGATACAATAATACATTTATTGTAATGAACTAAATATTCTTGTTGTTATACTTATTATTCAGATCTTCCCTTTTCCAAATATGGAATTAGGGTAGATACCTTATATTAAAAATTTCTCCCTTTTAATTTTTTTTTATATTTGAGTGGTAAATTCTATTTTTGCACTGTAGGATTTAACCAAGGAAATAATGAAGAGGAAGAAAGGGAAGAAAAGTCTTCGAGTGTAATGTCCAAGAGCAAGGTAAGCCTTTTCCTACGCACTTCTGCTAGATGACCTTACTAGTCACATAGGGTAGCTTAGACAGTTATCTGGTACAAGAACAATCTATATAAGGAAAATATAAAAAAACAAAATCCATTTTCTATTAAACAAGATTCAAAGGTGTATTGTAGAACCAGGTAGATTGTCAGATAGAGTATTGTAGAACCAGGTAGATTGTCAGATAGTTTACTGTAGAACCAGGTAGATTGTCAGATAGTGTATTGTAGAGCCAGGTAGTTTGTCAGATAATGTATTGTAGAACCAGGTAGATTGTCAGATAGTGTATTGTAGAACCAGCTAGTTTGTCAGATAGTTTACAGTAGAACCAAGTAGATTGTCAGATAATGTATTGTAGAACCAAGTAGATTGTCAGATAGTGTATTGTAGAACCAAGAATATTGTCAGATAGTGTATTGTAGAACCAGGTAGATTGTCAGATAGTGTATTGTAGAACCAGCTAGTTTGTCAGATAGTTTACTGTAGAACCAAGTAGATTGTCAGATAATGTATTGTAGAACCAAGTAGATTGTCAGATAGTGTATTGTAGAACCAAGAATATTGTCAGATAGTGTATTGTAGAACCAGGTAGATTGTCAGATAGTGTATTGTAGAACCAAGAACATTGTCAGATAGTATATTGTAGAACCAGGTAGATTGTCAGATAGTGTATTGTAGAACCAGGTAGATTGTCAGATATTGTATTGTAGAACCAGCTAGTTTGTCAGATAGTTTACTGTAGAACCAGGTAGATTGTCAGATAGTGTATGGTAGAACCAGGCAGATTGTCAGATAGTGTATTGAAGAACCAGCTAGTTTGTCAGATAGTTTACTGTAGAACCAGGTAGTTTGTCAGATAGTTTACTGTAGAACCAGGTAGATTGTCAGATAGTGTATTGTAGAACCAGGCAGATTGTTAGATAGTGTATTGTAGAACCAGGTAGATTGTCAGATAGTGTATTGTAGAACCAGGTAGTTTGTCAGATAGTGTATTGTAGAACCAGGTAGATTGTCAGATAATGTAATGTAGAACCAAGTAGATTGTCAGATAATGTATTGTAGAACCAAGTAGATTGTCAGATAGTGTATTGTAGAACCAAGAATATTGTCAGATAGTGTATTGTAGAACCAGGTAGATTGTCAATAGTGTATTGTAGAACCAGCTAGTTTGTCAGATAGTTTACTGTAGAACCAAGTAGATTGTCAGATAATGTATTGTAGAACCAAGTAGATTGTCAGATAGTGTATTGTAGAACCAAGAATATTGTCAGATAATGTATTGTAGAACCAGCTAGTTTGTCAGATAGTTTACTGTAGAACCAGGTAGATTGTCAGATAGTGTATTGTAGAACCAGGCAGATTGTCAGATAGTGTATTGTAGAACCAGGTAGATTGTCAGATAGTGTATTGTAGAACCAGGTAGTTTGTCAGATAGTGTATTGTAGAACCAGGTAGATTGTCAGATAATGTAATGTAGAACCAAGTAGATTGTCAGATAATGTATTGTAGAACCAAGTAGATTGTCAGGTAGTGTATTGTAGAACCAAGAATATTGTCAGAGAGTGTATTGTAGAACCAGGTAGATTGTCAATAGTGTATTGTAGAACCAGCTAGTTTGTCAGATAGTTTACTGTAGAACCACGTAGATTGTCAGATAGTGTATTGTAGAACCAGGTAAATTGTCAGATATTGTATTGTAGAACCAGGTAGATTGTCAGATAGTGTATTGTAGAACCAGGTAGATGGTCAGATAGTATATTGTAGAACCAGGTAGATTGTCAGATAATGTATTGTAGAACCAGCTAGATTGTCAGATATTGTATTGTAGAACCAGGTAGATTGTCAGATAGTGTATTGTAGAACCAGGTAGATTGTCAGATAGTGTATTGTAGAACCATCTAGATTGTCAGGTAGTGTATTATAGAACCAGCTAGATTGTCAGATAGTGTATTGTAGAACCAACTAGATTGTCAGATAGTGTATTGTAGAACCAGGTATATTGTCAGATAGTGTTTTGTAGAACCAGGTAGATTGTCAGATAGTGTATTGTAGAACCAGGTAGATTGTCCGATAGTGTATTGTAGAACCAGGTAGATTGTCAGATAGTGTATTGTAGAACCAGGTAGATTGTCAGAAAGTGTATTGTAGAACCAGGTAGATTGTCAGATAGTGTATTGTAGAACCAGGTAGATTGGCAAACGGTGTCATGTGCTGGGCAGAGAGCTCTAGACAAGTGATAATAAAGTGTATGCAGACAAATTCTGTATTTTAGTCTAGGTAAATGCAGTAATACAATTTTAATGCTGCTGGTTATAGTTTAAAATGAAGTACATGCTTTACTATATGTATTCAATATTTTGTTTTGTTTCAAATACAAATTATAATAAACCTTTAATCTCTTTTCTCCAATGTTTGTTTTCATATTCCCCCTATCTATATTATTATTTATAGTTGGAGTGTGAATTATGCCCCAGCTCTACGCAGGACATTACTGCTGCCACCACCAGCAACCTGCCAAAAAAGGCGTCTCTTAAGGTAAACTCTTAGTTACCTCAAAATGCAGTGGTCTGTTACCTGCCTGATTTGTCAGTGCAATCTGTGTATCTTGCTGGCAGTAAATAATGGGGGTCATTTATCAAATCTTGGGAAGAGATAAAGTACTGTAACAGCCAACCAGCTTCTGTCATGTTTCTAGCACAGCCCCTGTACAATGACAGCTAGAAGAGGATCAGTTGGTACTTTCTCTCTCTCCACTTAATCTCTCTCTGGGGTCTCTTTACTGAGCCTTGGATGGAGATAAAGTGAATGGAGATAAAGTGCCAGTCAATCAGCATCTAACTGCCATGTCACAGGCTGTGTTTGAAAAATGACAGTTAGGAGCTGGTTGGCTGATACTTTGGGGCGGATTAAATTAACTGCAAAATTCCGAGATCAGTTTTCACCAATCTGCTGTCTTCGTCTGTTTTCAAAGTATCGCCGTATTCAATTCTAGGTCATTTTCGCCTAGAAAACTCCATAGGCAAAAACAGGTGAAAAAGCTTCTCCAGCAAAAGGCAGGAGAAAAGAAGTGCAAAATCCATATTTTGGGGTACAAATGTGGGAACTTGGTTCAGAACCCTTTGGACACTTTCTCCCTAATGACAAATTAGGCAAACAAATTATCTTAATTCACCCCAAAAAACACGTAATTTTTGGAAAATGGGTAAAAAGTAGTGGGCCTGGTATTTCGGGCGGCTATATGGATGTGACAGGTGTTTTAGGATTGTAAGAGGCTGCAGCAGGTGTATTTTTTAGATTTTTTTAAAACTTCACTTTAGAGACACCAAAATATACTAGTACCCATTTACATGTACCCCAAATTTAACTACATTACTTATTTTTCTAAAAAAAAACATTGCATTATACCATTTTTCCCACACTGATGGAAGCAGCAGAGTCCAAGCAGCTTACAGACCCCATAAAACCAATGGGGGCTACGGGTGCAGTAGGAAAAGCAAGGACTGCAGCAGATATGGAGAGATGTGCTGCAGCCCCTGCTTCATAATTCCAGGTGATAATTAGTATTTGCAGGTGTCCCTTGAAAACGGGTGGTTTTGAGGTATATGCCGCAAACATTGAATGATAAATAGTGGTCTATTTATTAAGCAGTGATAACCTTTTCATCTGCTTATTAGCAAGTGAAATAGGTTATCACAGCTTTATCTTAAGAGAAAAACTATGATGTGTTATGGACATGGATTAGTTGCCAGTGAGGAGAAGCAACATAGAAGACTCAGCTCTCCCAGCTGCTGCTGATCAAGCTCCTCCCCATTGCCCCAGTGATTACAGCTGCCATTTGCTGGCCTCTGAACCATACTAGTGAGCATACTGGTCCTCTACAGTCAGCACATGTGCAATAAAGAATTACTATATGATTGCCGAGGAGCCTTTTGATGGAGCATTATGCTACTGACGAAAGTAAAGCAATTACTTTGTGTAGACCCCCCGTCCCTCCCTTGTGCCTATTTTGAAAATTTTCTTGGTACAATATTATGTACCGCTACATTCAGAGGGACAGTGATCTATAGGCCCACTAAGTACATGCTGCCATACTTCAGGTATGAGCAAGGGTACAGATTAGATAGTATACTGGAGAGGTTACAGCTATACACAGGCTATTATAGATTGTGCATTTTCAGGCACCAGCTATGTATTGTAGTTTAATAAAAAGTGTCTCCATACTTGTGTTACTACCAATTCCATTACTATGATATGGATACATTTCAGAAAGGATTGAGGCCCTAGTGATGTGAGAGAAATAAACATTTTGTTTTTATTTTACTTATTTATATATATATATGGACACTTAGGACAGGGGCGTACTCCGAAGTCCTGCGACGGGCTGTCTCGCTGGAGAAAACACCAGTAAAATGGCATCATCAGACATTTTTCCGGTGTTCTGTGTATGCGCACTAGGGAAATAACCCTGGTGCGACCTGCACATGGGCTGTAGACTCCGGGCACACTCTAGTGCCCAGAGATTACAAGTGCTGCTGCACTGAGCACATATGCCAGACAGAGAGTGCACACGGGCCCCCTCTTCTGTAGAAACGCCCCTGACTTAGTGGGTGATTCAGTAATAGACGGAAATACAAAGCGACACGCAAGCAGCTTTGCAAATCCTTCCTTGCAAATGCAGCAAGAGGTGTCTGACACCCCCTGCTGTATTAACGATCTCAGCACTGTGGCCATGGTCGCATACTGGGATAACCATTGCTACTCAGCTCAGGCTGAGTAAACCTTAGCTTACGCAGGCTGGCTGGCTTGTGAGGCCTGGAAACTGCATCTGTGAATGCAGATCCTGGCCTTGCCATTCCCAGAAAACGAGGGACAACACGCCCCCATTTCCAGGAACGCTGGCTGTCCCTGCTACTGCAAAACCCCGTAAATGGCTCTTTCTGTCAATCAGGCAGAGGCATATGGGGACCTGCGTGCGATGACACAGGACCTGTTCTGCACATGTACAGAATGGGTCCTGTGCATTTGCAGATTCCTGATGATCAGGAATCTGCGTTCAGCAGTGCATATATGGATAATGCTGAAGGGCCTTTAGTTCTGTAGCATATTTTATGAGATTTCCTCTAATATTATATAAGATGTTCCCTTCAGTAGTTGATAATTCTTACTGGTTTCCCAAACATTGACATTGATAAGGGCAATTACCCAAGGTCACATTACCTAAATGTTTTTTGTTTTTACATGAAAACCCTTCTTCTCTGCACCTGCTTAATGTGCTTCTTTGTGCTATAATTTCAGGTCCAAAACAAAACTGGCAAAGAGAAGAAAGTGGTGACTACAAAATGCATCAACATCCAGACTGACCCATCATTCAATGTGAAGTCTGATTGGCTGAAGGTGAAGCAAACCATAACTAATAACTAGAATGATGATCCTGTAACCACTTACCTGGAATGGTCACATAGGGTGTAACCACAGGCAGGTGGTCTTTCCCTGACACTGTGCCTTCCCATACAACTGCAGGTTCTGCGATAGCCAATGTTACGTGTCCTTTGTGCGCCTTAGAATGCCTTCAGGTCTCCATTCTGAAACTTAAAAAATGCTTGGAGGGGCCGCAAATAAGGAGATCTAGCATCATTGGGGTGGGCGGGGGTTTGAAATGTCAAATAGAGATCTATGGTCACTGAGGTGGTGTGTGTGTGTGTTGGGGGGGACACAGGTAATGCTACATTGGGTGTACAAAGTTTACTGAAGTGATGGGAATAGAAAACAAGTGGTGGGTTAATGCTACAGGGGGCACCAACAGCAGGGGAATGCTACTGGGGGTTCTACAAGGGTGATTGAAAAATGCTACAGGGATGGGGAGGATAATGTTACTGATGTCTTAGGATAATTATTCAGGGGTCTGCTAGACACACCCCCAGGATGGTTCTAGTTTTTATTACAAAAATTGTTTTATTACTGATTTTCTTAACCTAATTTGTTAATAAAAAAAACATGACAATTCTGGTGGCAAGGAACAATGGTTTATATTGTATTTATCAGAAGCACAATGCTATCTTGTATAAAATATATGCTAGGTCCAAAATAATGGGAGCTTCAATTGCTTAATGTGACTGTACAGTTCTTGTGTCTTGATGACCACACACTGTTTGGGGAAATCTGGGTAGCACTGAGTGATTCATCTCAGACTGGGGTACATGTATAGATAGAGCATGGGTTGATCTAAACTGCACTTTTCTAGCAAGCAGCATTGTAAAACCCTCCCGGTATCATCTACTCACTATCCCAGAGAGAATAGGTGTTTGGTGCCATCAGCTTGTGCACAGATACCCAAAATGATATGAGGAAACCGCATCACACAAACCTGTTGTAGTGACATAAATTGCATAGACCATCCATCTGCATCCGTGTGTGCAGGTATAGTGCAGATGGATGTAGGTTTAGTGTAGTTTGGGGAATGTTGTATGTACAGTACTGGTAGGTTAATTGGCTTCTGATAATAGATGAAGCCCTGTGCATGTTTCTATGTGGTAGGGAATATAGATTGTAAGCTCTGCTGGGGCACGGACTGATGTGAATGACTGAAATTGTCTGTAAAGTAACTGCAAAATATGTGTGTTAATACTGATAAAAATTATAACTGCAGTACAGTTACTTTTGTCTAGAATTATACTATCCTGCAGAAACATTGGCTGCTTTGAGCTTAGTCTAGATGAAGTTTTATTTTTCCACACAGAGTAAGGACAATCCAATTACACCCATTTTTGGCTTGGTGACTTGGATTTGGATTTTCTTATCTTCACATTAGTTAAAGATTGTGTGTTTTCATCTAGATTCGAGGAACATTCAAAGGCTGGATGAAGCTATGGTGCATCCTAAAACCAGGAGTGATGCTTCTATATAAGTCCCCCAATTTACAGCAGTGGGTTGGCACCATCCACCTGACACTGTGTGACATTAGTGAGTACCCATCGCAGAAAAATGGATTCAGTTTCAAACTCCGTCATCCTAATAAGCGATCTATATGGGGTGTTACGGTAAGCAGAGCTTTGTACACTATTACATTTGTAAGACATTACAACTACTGATAGAAATATCATGTTAAGGATCATGTATTTTAGTGCATGCTGGCTTAGCAAATATACATTTTACAAGATCTACTGTATAAATCATAGGATTCACAGTAATATGAATATTGTATGTGTGGTTGACTTAATATATTGACTATCCCCTACAAATAATTATATGATTTTTAGGGGCCTAATGGTGAAACTATTCCATCCTTCACACTACCTCTCCCAGTCCACTACATGATCATTCGTGCACCAACAGAATGGAATGGTAAGTTATGTTCCTATGGGGAAGGGGGATAGTTTTGCTATAAGGAAAGTGCCTTCCTCTTTGTATTGCTCTGTGACGGTTTGTTACATTTATTGCTGCCAATTACAATCTAAGCCAACAGCTCCCACTTAGAATTTATGGATTAAACATGCAGCTCTCCATATCCGCACAATGGAGCCATGTACCATAGGCCTGATACAGACTTGTACCCTATCATACAGCCATTGTGCTAATGCTGCAGGAGGCATCCTGTGTAATATGTACATCCTGCCGGCTTCTGTGATCTGCTGTTACCTCCGCGCTCACTTGTGTGAACATCGGCCATTTATGTGACCCTCAGGTTACTCAGGATGGCCGTGTATTTCATGCTGCCAGGGCCAGTGAAGCTGTGTCAGAAGATGCAGGCACTGGCCTTGGCACACCAAAAAAACATGGATGACGACGCCATTTTTTGGGACATTGGCTGTCACTACCCCTTCCCTGTCCCCAAACGATGGCAGAATGTCAATCGTGCTGTGGCTTAGGGGGCACTGTGAGGGATCTCACAGTATAAGATCTGCACATGCATCACAACCATCGGAGTTGCATGGGAACCATCGGGTGTGCGCACAACTCTGTATCAGGCTCACACTACAGATAGGATGGTGCCCAATTCTAGCAGCTTCTCTTCTTTTTTTTTTAAAGGCTTTAAAGCATCTGATGTAATAAAAAACGGCTTACAGGAGCATTAAGGTCACTTTACTCTGTAAGATGGGCAGTAAGCACACATTGGGCGTGATTCTGAGTCGGACATAATGTTGATGTTGGATGTAGAGGAGTGATTTATTTTCTTCTGCGCATGTGTCCAGAGTCCGTGCGCAAAGAATCGCGACTGAGATACACGGCCTAGAAAATTTCTTGAAAATGTATTGGGCATGTCTGTGTGGTGACTGGGAGGTGGCTGTGTGGACACAGAGATGGTCCAGAAGTAAAGTCACAGAAGTAAAACCGGGAAAGATGCTCTCATGGGGGTGAAGTGTCCTACTCAGAATCAGGCCCTTTGTGGCTGCTATGTATAGTGCAGAAGTAATAAACTGGGGAGTAGCAACCATATGTTCCTAAGTTTCATGGAAAAAGAGGACATGGACTTGAATATCAAGTGACTACATATCTGAAACTACACAAGACATACTTTACGAGGGCTGATTGAAAAGTAATGAGACTGATTTTTTTATTCAGAATCAGGTGACTCCACAAGATCTGAAAAGTTTATTTTTCAAAGTAGCGTCCGTCACATTCAGCAGTATACTGTTTGGTGACATCACTTTTAGTGTTGCAGTTGTGGCATTTTTCACTTCATCCTCTGTTGAGAACTTCTTTCTGCACAATTGTGTTTTCAGGGTTGGGAATGCCCAGAAATCATAGGGCGCTAATTCCGGGCTAAATGGAGGGTGTTCCAGTGCTGTCCCATTAATTTCAGTCAGTGCTGCCAAAGCTACAGCAGCAACATGTGGTCAGGCATTGTCTTGGAGAAAACCACTGTTTCTTCAGCAAATGTGGTCTTTTCTTCCTCATGGCTCCATGCAAATGGGTTTTCAGGACATTTCATAGTAATCACCATTAATTGTCTGTCCATGGTGAACCCAATGCTGTAGGATCATACCGTGCACCTTATAGAATAGCAGAAGCATGACTTTACACGTCAAAAGAATCACACAAAATTTTTTGGGCAGAGGCAAATTTGCGTGTTTCCATACACTGGACTGTTTATCGGATTCCGGATCATAGTGACGAATCAATGATTTGTCACACGTCACAATCAATGTCAGGAAATCAGTAACTTCTCAGATATTCAAATGGTGTTCTTGCATGATTCAACTCGTCGTTACATCTACTCTTCTGTGAGATCTCTGGGTACCCACCTAGCACACACGCGATGCATTTTCAGTTCCTTTGTCACAATATACTGAACCCGTTCGAATGTGATGTAATGTGAAGCTGAAATTTTGCATAAAGTTAACCTTCTGTCATTTTGCAACATCTGTAACCGCGGTGTTTGGTCTCCCTAAACAGACTTCATCAGTCACTGACATATTACCCTCTGTGAAGTGCTTCCACTACCGAAATACTGCAGCACGTCTAATTGTTTCTCCACCGTATGTTGCCATAACATTTCATGAGTTTTATTTTTGCTTTTTCCAAGTTTATCACAAAATTCAATCACACATTTCTGACGTAATCTCACAGCCATGTCTTCCTCATCCGCCATGATGAAATGTACAAAGATCTTCCACTTGCTGTGACCAAACAAAGCAGACTACTGCAGTCCAACCGCAGGTTCAGACACAGCGATGTATGACCTTCACAATAACCAGCATAGCGTTGCCACGTATACCCATGGGACAGAATAATAGGCAGTCTCATTGCTTTTCATTTAGCCCTCGTATAATAATTGTGACTTAATAGAAGGTTTTTACTGATAAATAACATGGGGGGTGGGATGCATGACATATCGCATTTTGAATGAGATGCATCCTGACACTCATCGCAAGCATAATGGCATTTACTAACACAGTATGCTTTGCAAAAAATCACAAAGGAAAGCTCTCAAGGTAAAAGCTGTCCTTTGTGATAGAAGGACTTCTGGGTTTAGGACCCAGGAGTCCTTCTGCTCATGCTTCAAGTGACGCATGCATTACCCGGGGTTCTGGGAGGGATCTGTTTTGGATCCTTTGCAGGGGGAAGTGTGAATAGAAGCCCATAGGATTCTATATGGTAATGCCTTCTAAAGATGGAGTTACGCACCGCATCAAAGTGGCTTGGTGCATATGCAGTAAGCGGCCAAAGCTCCAAAAACAGAATTTTTCAACACAGCCTGTGATATGGCAGTTAGGAGCTGATTGGCTGGTACTTTATTTCCTTTCCCTTTATCTCCATTCAAGGCTTAGTAAATAGACCTCAAAGTACCAATCAATCTGCTCCTAACTGTCATTTTTCAAACACAGCCTATAAAGGGACAGTTAGAAGCTGATTGGTACTTTGGGCCTGATTCACTACGGATTGCTATTGCGATCGTAGCTGTGATTATGCACGCATTACTGATGCAAAAATATGCTAATATTTGCAATCGCAAAGCTAGAATAGAGACGCCCACTACCGCTTTTGCATGTCTGTAAGGCCTCGCAGACCTGCGTATACATCGGTACCATCGAGTAACATCGCACCTCACGCACAATTACAACAGGTCTGACCTTAAATTGTAACTGTTGTTGCACGCAGTGAGTACTCAAGCTGCGTATGCCGTCGCAGTGGCTAACTTATGCACGCCCAGGAAACGGCTTTCAAACAGACAGGCACACCTGCATTTCTCCAACCACTTACCCGTCACCATCCCCAAATGCTGACGTCCCATCAATCACTCTGCAATGGCTTTATATCTGCGTAAGTGATCGCAGTGTGATCATAATGCTAACTCACACACGCGCACTGGGATGCATGCGACGTACGCACCATCGACCGATCTGCATACGCTGTTGCTCAGTTGAGATCCATAATGAATCAGGCCCATTATCTCTATCCAATTTATCTATCTCCAAAGCTTGATACATAGATTGTTTATGTGCTTTGTAAGGCGCTGCGGAACATTTGTAGCGCCATATAAATAAATGATGAAATGAAATAGATGCCATAGTGAAATTCTCTTGACAAATATAGAAATATTATTCCTGTAACATGAATATAATATTGGTGTATACTGGAGGCGTTCTATGACTAGATTGATATAGTAATATACAAATAGAGGTAAGTACAACAATCATCAGCCTTGTGTGTGCTCAGGGGGTGAGTGTACATTTGTGGTTCCTGGGCACTTCCAGCACTTGATCACTTGTATGCCTACTTACAGTATAATGCCCTCATTCTCTTTATACCTAGGAAGCTGCTGGTTCGATGCAGTAGAGTTTGCTATTAAATGCCCCAGTATTTTAAAAACATCTATGACACAACAACATGACAAACATGAAAAACTGGGAGAGGTGAGTTAAAATTCCATAGCATGCTATTGATCCATGCTACACGTACATATGCTGTGCTCAATGAGTGATCCAAGACTGAGGCCTGCCTTTATTCTCTAATATACATTGCTTCAAGTGACATAAGTCAACCATTGTTTGAATCTTACATTATGCTAATTCACTCACTTAACTACTAACTAGAAATAACCACACGGACACTTATGTGGAATTGAAAGAGGACACGGCCGATATTTATTGATCAAATTGTAATTAGAAAGATGGTGGCAGTAAAAAAGCAGTACTCCAAGGCCAAAGCCCAGCAAATATATTTTACAAAATAATAAGAGGCGGATCCCTGCCCGGCGCAAACTGGCTTGAGGCAGAACCATTCTCCCTTAATTGGCACAGCCTTGACCCCTCCCTAAGATGATGGCCCAGCCCCCCCTAAGGAGAATGACCAACTTGCCGCTACCAAAAAGCAAATGCTACCCAGGCACTCTTACGCTATAATAGGCCGCCTAGGAGCACTGCTTCCGGCCAGGCTGCACCTCCACCTTTTGGAAGGAAAACATGAAAATTGCACAGTCCAACAACATTAAACAAGAATTGCATATAAAACAGCTTAGACGGGTGTGTGGGGTTCCAGAACTGGAAAAGAAGAAGATGGCTCCTCTTCCAGACTATTTATAATGAATAGTAGGGGTCCTGCCCCATATTACTGCCATAGGCTATTATTTTGATGGACACAATCCTGGCTACGCCCCCTCCTCTCCTTTAACCCCTGGTGAACAAGCAATATTCCATCACTAATCACGTCATCGTGCCTCCACCTACCACATCACAATGCAGGTAAATGCTGCATTGCATAGTTGGGAGCGATGCTATGATGACACGTCATCATGCCCCCAGACACACCCACCACCATTGTGCCCAGCCCACCCAGCAATGCCAACCTGACTGATAATTATTTAGTTTTTCACACATAAGAGCACGATCCAGTCTTTCTGCTCTCTCTGATCAGTAGGATCACTACCGGTGCCATTGCAGACCGTCAGGGGCAGAACTACAGCCTTTGCAGGGGATGCGGCAGCTACAGGCCTGGCAGTCTAAAGTTTCATGCATTGTGACTTTCCAGTTAAAATGAATAATTATTTGAATACAGAGCTCATGTTCATGTTGTAGTATTTATGCATGTTATATTCTTTGTGATATGAAAAGTATCTTTCTAGTGTTGTAGTAGAAAACTTGCACTTGTAAATGAGGGTGAATAGTGTTGGGTCAGTGTTGAGGTATAGGGGAAAATGCATGGCAGCATTTTTAAGGCGGTGCCGCCATCTATGATGATACTTTTCTACAGGATTCCTCCGCCTAGGTGGGGCCCCTTGGATTCCTAGTGCCGCCATTTTTCCTAGGACGACCATTTTCCTCTCACAGCCTTGAATGAAAACCCACAAAAGGGTCTATTTAGTAAACATAAAACTGGCTTTTATCCAGCATTTTAGCTGTAGAAAACAATATATTGGACTTCGTTGTCTGTAGTAAAGAGAAAAGTGCAGTCAGTTCACAGATTTATCCTCATCTCTTGTTCAATACTTGCTGCCATCTCTAGATGGAGTTATGAGCGCTGGCACTGGTAGAGAGAAAAGATATTTCTCCGCTTTCTCCCACATTGCAACGCTCTAATGGGTCACTCCCTGATTGGTGCTTGTACTGGGATACAGGTATATGTTGCAGGGTTTTACATTTGCGTAAGAAAGCAAAAAGAGCCCACAGCCTGTGAGGTGTCTCCGAGCTGGGACAGGTTTTTTTTGCTAGTCTTGTCCTGGCAGGTTATACTTTTATCAATTCTGTGCAATCTCTGTCAAGAAAAGCCAAATATATGTTGCTGATTTTGTGCTTCTTGCTAAATAGACACCAAAATACTTTCAAGGTCATGAAGCCTATTACATTTGTGTTTACATTTATTACTGTAAGTGCTTTAAGTGTGCTGCAATTTGACATAAAAAATTGTATGACTGACAGATGCGTGGCCAGCAGAACATGGGAGAGAGTGAGTGCACTGACCCCGGGCTGCAGGAACCTTCTGGAAGTGAAGGTAAGATTCCATACACACAAAGAAACCTTGGGTGTATCTAGAATGGGTGCAGGGCACATGGGCCCCTAGGTCCAGGGAGGCCTAACCGCACACCCTGCACCCATACCTCCAAGTATTTACCTCTCTGATGTCCCACATCGGCTGGAGAGGTGCTACACAGAACTCCTGGAAAGTGGCCACCTCCTCTCTAAATATGCCCCTGAACAAACATATGTACAGAAATCCACTTGCTTAATGTTATTCTCCTGACTGAAACACTTTTAAATAGAGGACTGATTCTGCCACAGAATTAGTATGGGTGGTATATATGAAGTTATAACTCATTCCATTATTTCCCCGAGGTCTGGTATTCACAAGGTTTGGCAAATCCTCTGAAGTCTTGCACATGCTGGTACCCATAGACAACACACTGCCTGGCCACATGGGCATAAGCATGGAGTGTGTGGCAGATATCAGGGGACGCCCCAGGCTCATGCTGATTCATACAGTTCAGAGAGTCAGTGGGGTTTATTTACTAAAGTGAGAGTTTTTAGAAGTGAGTTTTAGAAGTGATGTTGCCCATAGCAACCAATCAGATTCTACTTAACATTTAACTAGCACCCTCGAGGAGATAATAGCTAGAATTTGATTGGTTGCTATGGGCAACATCACTTTTAAAACTCACTTCTAAAAACTCTCACTTTAGTAAATTTACCCCAGCGTGTGGTTTTGGAAACACACTACCGGGAGCAGGTTGGACTGGCCCACAGGGGTACAGGGGAAATCCCCAGTGGGTCCCACTGCCTTTGGTCCACCCCTCCTTTAGGTGTTATGTTCCAGACTATGCACTAACTTCTACATTGTTACTCTATTAGAAGATCAGTTTTTGGTTAAAAATAGATAAGACAATATAATGCCAGACTGCAGAACACCATGTGCTTTGTGACCCATTATCCTCCTTTCTGCATCTGATACATATTCCCATATTAGGGTTAGCCTAGGGGAAGGCGGGGTGGAGGTTAGGGTTATGCACCCCCGGGGGGGAGATTAGGGTTATGCACCACCCCAGGAGTTTTAGGGTTAGGCACCACCAAGGGAGGGTTAGAATACTTATGAGCTGCTGTTGGGATGTTCTCCCTTCAGGCTTCTGGCATTGGTATGAGAACCACTGACTTTTTAGATGTCAGTATTTCATACCGATTCAGGCTGCAGAATATGATAGTGCATTTTATAAACGGATTACCAGACACCCACTGTGAGAGTAGTGATGTGATCTGTGTATATTACACAGTCACTATTACAAATTGGAATAAGTGTTCCATGTATGAGCATTGACAATAAGCACTTACAGTTGTGTACTCAGGATTGCATACATACAGCAGAACAACTTCATCATCTTGGTCTTTCTGGTCTGAACATAACACACAATGTGTCCCAGTATAATAAGTGTATTCTTGCTGCTGTTTCAGAACAACTAACCACCCGCAGTACCAGACATGTACAGAAGGTGACAGCAAAACTACCCACCCGCAGCACCACATGTGTACAGGTGGCAGAACAACTACCCACCCGCAGCACCACATGTGGACAGGTGACAGAACAACTACCCACCCGCAGCACCACATGTGGCCAGGTGACAGAACAACTACCCACCCGCAGCACCACATGTGGACAGAAGGTGAAAGATCTGGGAACCAACAAGGAAATCATGAGGTGAATTTTTGCTAATGTTACATGTAATACAGTGTACATTATGTTCATAGCCATTTCTACCTCATGACCATTACATACATTTTGCATTTACATACCTTAGGTTGTCCTTTTATTTCTATAGATTAGAAATTATTAACTATAACCATAATTGCTCCCGCATTGCATGCACAGAACTAAATGCCTATAGTCACCAATTGCAGCATTGTACTCATCTCTGTGGCTGGACCACCCATTGTATAGCCATCCTCATAATCTGTGCACACTTGCTCCAGCCCCAGCCTTGGTACAATTCTGCATAACCTGCAATGCCGTCAGTACATCCTCTTTGAACTTAACCCACATAACATCACCACAGTTTTGATTACTCAGTTGCAACTGGAGATGCAAGAGATGCGTACGGCTCAGCATTACCTGTAGTTGACTACACAGAGGACCCCAATTACAAATGATCCTTATTACCAGCAGCATATTTAGTTTAGTATTACAGTGATAACGAATATGCCTTTGGTATTTAGCATTACTTACTCCTCCAGCGAGGTCCAGCGACATCCCTCTCCTTGGCGGCATCCTCCACATTGTTGCTGGCAGCCTATCACTGCCAGCGATGAGCTGTTCTGTCATGCGCGATGTCCAGTCTACACCTACACCCAACGTGGACTCGCCAATGCCTGGAAGGCTGTTCCTGTTTCCCCATTGCCGGCAATAGGGTCCATATCGCTATCGCAATCTATCGATGGCGGAAGTGGTACAGTAACAGCTTACTGCTGTTTGTTAAATACTGAAAGGAGGACTTAACCTCTTTAGTCTCGTTAAATGGAGCCCTTAGTTCAAGAACATGTGCACTGAGAAAACAAGATACACTGGAAATGGACTTGTGTTCAACTCTGCATCACTCCCAGTGAGTGCAACAATGGGCTTTTCAAAGGAATTCTAACATACCTTATATACAAAAATGTTTTATATTTTATTAGGGTAATTATTCTATTCTTGACATTTATTATATATTATTGGTGTATTTAGTGTCTATTTCAAGTAGTCTGTTCACGTGTTCTGTACATTGCTATGAAATACACAGATCTATTTAACAATTCTCCTTTCTTTTCTAGAAACACCATTTCCCTCCATCATGATATAATGAAATATGCCAATTTCATCCGGCAAAGGGCCTTTTACTTCATCATCCTTATGCTCTTAGTTTATATCAGCACAGCCATCCTGTGCAAATGGCAAATGGAGTCTAACTTGGAAATGGGCCATATGGAGATATGGGAAATGGAGTCTGACTTGGAAATGTACGATGTGGAGGGGCCTGGCCTAGACAGTCATGGAGTAGGGCTTCTTGTTGCTATCCAGCCTGCATATCCAGCATATACCTCCTGTCACCTTCAGAGGACTGCCTTTACCTCTTACCAGCATCCGATCTCCTGCTGCCCTGAGTGTGATTTTGTCAGGCTCCTATTGCAGTATGACTCTCCCCGCCGCTCTGTTTCATTCTGGAGCCTCTGCCAGCTGCGGACACCAGATGCCACATTGATGGTCTTCTGCCAGCTTTCCTACTGACTGTGTGTCACAACCCTGGCTGCTAGTCTTAATTGGAATCGCAGGTGTGGTCCTGATTCTCAAGGGCTGCAGAGATGATTACTCCTTCTGCATGTTGTGCCTTCCACCACTCAGAATACTACTGCCAGACCACCTGTCCGTATCCTCCAATTGCTGCCAGACCCAGGGTATATATATCCTCCCCTGATAGCACTCTGAGCCTTAACATCTCATTGCGTTCTGTGGTGTACAGCTTATGCTAAAGCTGTACCTCTGAGTACAAGTGTATCCCAGGCTC
This sequence comes from Taudactylus pleione, assembly GCA_031769625.1. Classification (NCBI taxonomy): domain Eukaryota; kingdom Metazoa; phylum Chordata; class Amphibia; order Anura; family Myobatrachidae; genus Taudactylus; species Taudactylus pleione. The sequence goes on along the minus strand of JAUIMM010001983.1, from coordinate 1,248,055 downwards.
CTGCTGGTTCCTAGACCAGTTCTATCTGAAAACCTGCTGAATCCAGCAATCCTGCTACTGCCATCTCCATTCGGCTTCCCAAGCTGCAACAAGTAGCTTCCATGCTACCATTTATCATCTATGGATCCCAAGCCACAACCAGTAGCTTGCACGCTACCATCGATCATCTACAGCGCCCAAGCCACCACCAGTAGCTTCCACACTACCATCTATCAACTACGGCTTCCAAGCTGCAACAAGTAGCTTCCACGCTACCATCTATCATCTATGGCTCCCAAGCCGCAACCAGTAGCTTCCACACTATCATCTATCAACTACGGCTCCCAAGCTGCAAGCAGTAGCCTCCACGCTGCCACCAACCACCTACGGCTCCCTTGCCACGACAAGTAGCTCCCCAGCTACTATCACTCACCTCATGGCTCCCTAGCCACTCCAAGTAGCTTCCGAGCTACCATCAGTCCCCTTATGGCTACCCAGCCACACCGAGTAGCTCCCGAGCTACCACCACTCACCTTACAACTCCCTAGCCACTTCACGTAGCTCCTGTGCTACCATCAGTCCCCTTACGGCTACCCAGCTGCACACCTTATGACTCCCTAGCCACTCCACGTAGATCCCATGCTACCATCAGTCTCTACACGGCTTCCCAGCCGCATCAAGTAGCTTCCACACTACCATCTATCAACTACGGCTCCCAAGCTGCAACAAGTAGCTTCCATGCTACCATCTATCATCTATGGCTCCCAAGCCGCAACCAGTAGCTTCCACGCTACCATCTATCAACTACAGCTCCCAAGCCACAACAAGTAGCTTCCACGCTACCATCTATCAACTACGGCTCCCAAGCCGCAACAAATAGCTTCCACTCTACCATCTATCATCTATGGCTCCCAAGCCGCAACCAGTAGCTTCCTCGCTACTATCAACCATCTACGGTTTCCTAGCTGCACCAAGGAGCTCCTGTGCTACTATCACTCACCTCATGGCTCCCTAGCCACTCCAAGTAGCTTCTGAGCTACCATCAGTCCCCTTATGGCTACCCAGCCGCACCTAGTAGCTCCTGTGCTAGCACCGTTCACCTCACGGCTCTCTAGCTGCACCGAGTAGCTCCCGAGCTACCACCGCTCACCTTACAACTCCCTAGCCACTCCACGTAGCTCCCGTGCTACCATCAGTCCCCTTACGGCTACCCAGCTGCATCTAGTAGCTCCTGTGTTACCACCGTTCACCTTATGGCTCACTAGCCACACCAAGTAGCTCCTGAGCTACCACCGCTCACCTTATGACTCCCTAGCCACTCCACGTAGCTCCCGTGCTACCATCAGTCTCTACACAGCTTCCCAGCTGCACCACATAGCTTCCGTGCTGCCATCTGTCTGCAAGTCCATCTACTGGTACCCTATCCAGCTCAGTAAGCCTTCCTGCAGGTCCCAGTCTGGTTCCTTCAAGTTCCTTCTGGTCCCACTCCAACATTCCAAGTTTCCAGTTCCAGTCATTCATCATCAAAGGCAGTGAATCCGGTTCATCACCAGTGTCAGGTAAGTCACAAACACCAATTGTGACACTGTGGAGGTCTCCCCCAGCAAATGGCTTCTCTTGACGGTGTGATGACATCATGGTTCCGCTGTTGACCTGCAGCTGTTTCCCTCCAGTTCCCTGTGATGCTGCCTTGCTGTCTAGACCTCCTGTATGCTGTGGCCATCTTCTCTGCTGATCTCTGTTTAAGAGATCCTGGCAGCTGTCCCTTCGATCTGCGGTTGACCTGCAGCTATTTCCCTCCAGTTCCCTGTGATGATGCCTTGCTGTCTGGACCTCCTGTGTCCTGCTGGTCTTCATGTAAGGGATCCTTGACAAAGGCCTCTGAGAAGGCTGAAATGCGTTGGACATCTGAATACTACCATCATTCACACATCTCCTCTCACCAACCCAGTACCATTCTCCATTAGTCTCCTCGGTATCCTGACCGAGTTCAGCTGCTGCCGAGGACGCTGAGCCTGGAGCCCACGAGATCGCGGGACCCGGAAGTCTCGCGCCTCAGTAGTGTGGAGTGACTTGCCCAGCAGCGCATGGACGGCGTGCTGCACTATTCGGGGACACAGGACATCGGGTTTTCAAGGCTTTGTTCCGGCATCTGGAGTCCACCAGGAGGTGGACACAAAGGACGCTGAGGGTGAGTCTCGTGCACCTGGGGGATACTGGACTCCGGCCCACACACCTTGTGTATCACCAGACTATATTGACTGTGTTACATTCACGTACCCATTTCTACTCTCATCCCTCATTTAGTGACTTTATCCTGTTCTGATACATTACCCATTTGGTCATTTTTAGGTATACCACCAGTTTATATACTACCTCCATGTGCATCTGTGCACAGGATACTGGAGCACTGTGACTCCATTTCTTAGCAATACAATAAAACATGCAATACTTTTACAAATATCTATCCATGTTCATTATTGCTGCTCAAGCTTATTTACATTGATTACTCTATATAGTTAGAGTGTAGAGTTACCTTTTCCTCATTAATTCACACGTATATGAGGGATCTTACATGTGTACACATATATTATCTACAGTAGCACTACGTGAGTTATAGGACCACTCACGCCACCAGGCTGCCCCTTTACTCCAATTCCCTCTTCCCCATACCTCATTTTTTCATCCAATACTGCTACAGAGCGCTTGTCCCTCTATAATTATTATGTAAGGGATCCTGGCTGCTATTCCTGGGATCTGCAGTTGACCTGCGTCTGTTTCCCTCCAATTCCCTGTGATGCTGTCCGGACCCCCTGTGTCCCGCTGGTCTCCGTATAAGGGATCCTGGCTGCTGTTCCGTGGGCTGCTGCTGCTGTGTGTGCCTGCTTCTTCAGCGCAGGTCCTGGTGATTTGTCCTGGAACTGTTGAGAGTCCCCAGTGGCTCCTTAATATTAATAAACAACTATTGACCTGCATTGTTAGATACCTTTGTGGGGGCACTCTTTATTCATTTGAAAATGTGAATATATGAAATATAACTTTGAATGATATTAGTTTAAAATACTGTAGGTACAGTAGCAACATTGGTCAAAGTTATCACCTTTTAACAGAGAAAAATATATTGATCTATAATTTGTTCAAGATTACATCAAATAATGATAGGAATAATAATGCAAATAAATGTATAAATTATTATTATTCATATCAATGTTTAAGTTTCTGCCATAAGTGTTTCTAAATTCCAGGCAGATTGTGTCTTGGGTGAAAATATAAATAGCAGATAATTTGCCCTATGATGTGATATTGTGGAATAAATAATAATAGGATAACATTGCATTCAATAATTGTACAACATCCATAGGAGACTGAAGCTATTTGTTCATCTATCCATAGTATTTAGCATTAATCAGGTATTCTCAGTACTGGTTTGTATACAAAAGGAGTAGATGAAGAAATGCTGCAAAAGCTTTTTTCCTTCTGACCAGACTTGCAGCACAGAGGCTGTATGGAGCTAGCGTGTCATGTGACACATAAGTATGCAATTGTAGTGCAACAGTGTCGGACTGGGACATGAAAGGCCCACCAGGGAGATGCAGTGGTAGGGGCTCACTGACAGGACATGACAATCTACTGTGTATGGTGTACTAGTTTCTATGTTCTCAAGACACACTGCACCATACAATACACAAAAATGAAGATACGTACAAATGTGTTCGCATCTATTCTTAAATCTTGTATAATACTGTAGCTCCGTTTAGCGTGTCATGGACAATGCATCTTAGCTGCCCAAAACACTAATACCAAGAACCTAGTACACTATAAGCAAAGTAAGGAAAAAGTAGCACAATGGAGGTAAAAGTATGCAGTTTGTGTAAGGGGGAAAATACAGGTGCAATAAAAGTGTTCTGCGCAAAGCATCGTTATGTTTAATCTGTACCAATTACTTTGCTACAATAATACTACCTCTTACTAGGGATGTGCAGGCTCGGATAGGTTCGAGTTTGCACGTTGAGTTCGGATTTTTCCCTCCAAAAAAACGGAACTCAGAAAGAGGCTAAACGTCATCTTACATGGACGAACATCATCATTCCTGGACTTTTGTCCAGGAATGATGATGTTCGTCCATGTAAGATGACGTTTAGCCTCTTTCTGAGTTCCGTTTTATTGGAGGGAAAAATCCGAACTCAACGTGCAAACTCGAACCTATCCGAGCCTGCACATCCCTAACTCTTACCCACTTCTACACAGAGACACCATCCCTTACCCTCTGAAATAGCTTTCAAACATTGCTACCCCTGATGCTATACCTCCCGCACGGACTTGCTAAAGAGGTTATGACATCCGTTCAGATTTTAGCAAGCAGCGGTACAGATGTTTATGACTCTCTAAAGATGCCGGCAGGGTTACACTGCCAGCTACTCAGCAGCGGATGTAATGGCATACTTGCCTACTCTCCCGGGACTGTCGGGAGCCTCCCGAAAATCGGGTGCTGCTCCGACACCCCGCAAGACTAGGTAAGTCCCCCAGAATAGATGCCAGCTCCCCGCTAACCCCCGCGCCAGCCGCAAAAGTGGGAGGTGCGGGGTGTGATAACGCGATTCAGCGCGAATCGCGTCATCGTAGCCCCGCCCCCTGCCTTATAATGCCAGTAATATTGGCATTACAAAGCGGGGGGCGGGGCCACTATGACGCAATCACGTCGGCACGCCCCCGCTCTGCCTCTTTGACCCGCCCCCATCCTCCCTGCTGGACGGACCTGCCAGCTCCCTCCCGGATTCCCCTGCCGAGATGTCGGCAAGTATGTGTAATAGGGAAAGACACTGCTGGACCTCGCTGTACAGGTGGCATATTTGTAAGTATCACAGTGATGCTAAATGAAATATGCCACTGGTAGCTGGTATTGTTGTTAAAGGAAGCCCTAAGACATAGAGAGTGGAGAAAAGTATGAGACAGGAGAGAGTTGCAGATAAGACAAAGAGGGACATGAGGGGGATGGGAAAAACAGCAAGATAGGATAAGAAGATAGAGATGGGTATACAGGGGCCCATTTATCATTGCATATTTGTGGTTTAATCACCGAAAACACCTGTTTTTGGGGGTTAACCGCAAATATGAAGTTTTCCCCAGATGTATGACAGAGGGACTGCAGCAGGTATCAGAGATATCCCTCCATTCCCGTTGGCAGTGGCATCCCCCATCGCAGGGATGGGCTTCTTTTGGAGCCCCTGTCCCTGTGTGTGCCAGATGATACATTTCCGTGCTATGATCACATCTTGCAGCTCGATCATGGCTGTAATGTCATGTCCAGATTGCATTGCAAATGTGATCATTAATAAATAGGCCTGATAGAGACAGAGTAGGGGGACAGAAAGAAAGAAGCTAGTAATAATAATGGGAGAGAAAAATGGGAAACAGTGTTTCAGGCTAAAAGAGGAATAGACAGATGGGGAAGGAGAGAGAGATGAAATAACAAGGGGAAAGAGAGAAGGAGAAGTAAATGGTGGGATGGGAGAGCTTAAAAGACAGTGGTAAGTAGAGAGAAAAAAACAACTTCTAGTAAAAATATACAATCTACCAGGGAGAATCGCACATACAAACATAAGAAAAGCTAAATGTGTGTGCACTGCACAGTGATAGCCGTTATTATACGGAATGCCTGGAAAACCAATACTCCAAGTAACATCTAGAAAACAAGCAAAAGAGTGCAGGAACTGTGCATGGTGATATCTTAGTGCTTATCTCCTAGCCCGACAGATCAGTGGAGGAGGCGACTTCCCTATTCCTTAGTGCACACAGATGGAGGACCAAAAACATAGCCACGCACATACATGTCATCAGCGCACATGTGTGCATTATAGCTTCGCATATACATGTCATCAGGGCACATGTGTGCATTATAGCCACACACATACATGTCATTAGGGCACATGTGTGCATTATAGCCTTGCACATACATGTCATCAGGGCACGTGCGCATTATAGCCTCACACATACATGTCATCAGGGCACATGTGTGCATTATAGCCTTGCACATACATGTCATCAGGGCACGTGCGCATTATAGCCTCGCACATACATGTCATCAGGGCACGTGCGCATTATAGCCTCGCACATACATGTCAACAGGGCACGTGCGCATTATAGCCTCGTACATACATGTCATCAGGGCATGTGCGCATTATAGCCTCGCACATACATGTCATCAGGGCACATGTGTGCATTATAGCCTCGCACATATATGTCATCAGGACATGTGTGCATTATAGCCTCGCACATACATGTCATCAGGGCATGTGCCCTTTATAGCCTCGCACATACATGTCATCAGGACATGTGTGCATTATAGCCTCGCACATACATGTCATCAGGACACATGTGCACTATAGCCTCGCACATACATGTCATCAGGACACGTGTGCATTATAGCCTCGCACATACATGTCATCAGGACACGTGTGCATTATAGCCTCGCACATACATGGCATCAGGGCACGTGCGCATGCTCAGCACACACTGGGCACTGGCAACATTTTCATGGCTGTGAGCATATCAGGATATTTTTAATAAGTAGGTATATGGGGCAGGCGGGTGGAAGTTCCTGCCAGCAGAAGGTGTCCCTAATGCCAGTGCCAGTGAGTGACAATAGCCCATCACTCCCTGACCCATGTCTCTGTGCTATACTTGCCCATTCCCATTGTCATCATGGCCATATATGTGTGTGTTTGTGTAAATGGAATTGTGTGCAAATATTGTATGAAAAACATAAACACATTATCACATCTATACATCTATACAATGACTACAACCCCTATCCCCTTTAATATTTAATATTAATATATTCCCCACCAGACAACAATACCATTAATCCTCCCCACCTTGACATTACATTAATACACCCCTCCCCATATACTTACCTCAGTGTGAAGAGTGAGGTAAGCCAGGACACTGACTGCGGAGCTGCAGAGGAGGATATGCTCATAGACACAGACAGGCTGGCCGGCCAGGGAGAGCAGACTGGAGAGGAAGCAGGATGGAACAGGAGGTGACTAGGGGAGGAGAAGTGCAGGGATAAGGTATAGTGGAGAAAGGGGCGGGGTTTCACTGAGAAAAGAGGGTGGAATATCACAAAGAAAAAAGTGATGGGCCCTCGGAGACTGAAGCGTGATGTAACAAAAAAGGACAGCAGTAGTGTGGCCAGCCCTGACCATTATCACCAACAGCCACATAACTTGCTCAGGTACAATATGCGCTGCTGGAGATACGCTGAACTGCAAGCCCCGCCCACTCATGGAAGCGGGCAGGTCTCTTGGCCACGGGGCCCACCGGGGAAAACCCCAAATTTGCGGTGGCCCTGTCTGAACCTGAGTGTCAATATGCATACACTTAATAACAGTTAGGGGTGTGCACCGGCCACTTTTCGTGTTTTGTGTTTTGGTTTTGGATCTGGATCTTTCTTCGTGTTTTGGATCTGGATTGGTTTTGCCAAAACCACCCTTCCGTGTTTTGGGTTCTGGGTTTTGTGTTTTGGATCTGTATTTTTTTTTAAAAAAGCATAAAAACAGCTAAAATCACAGAATTTGTAGGTTTTTCTGCTCCTATGCTATTATTAACCTCAATAACCTTAATTTCCACTCATTTCCAGTCTATTCTGAACACCTCACACCTCACAATAGTGTTTTTATGTCCAAAACGTTGCACCGAGGTAGCTGGATGACTATGCTAAGCGACACGAGTGGGCGGCACAAACACGTGACCCATCTAGGCGTGAAACTGCAGTGGCAGACAGGATGGCAGTTTGAAAAACTAGGCCCCAAACTGTACATAATGCAAAGAAAAAAAAGAGGTGCAAGATGGAATTGTCCTTGGGCCCTCCCACCCACCCTTATGTTGTATAAACAGGACATGCACACTTTAACAAACCAATCATTTCAGCGCCAGGGTCTGCCACACAACTGTGGCTGAAATGATTGGTTCGTTTGGGCCCCCACAAAACAAGCTGGCAATTAATGTGTCCCTGCACAAACTGGCTCTATGGAGGCAAGATGTCATCCTCATCCTCCTCATCCACCGATTCCTCACCCTCTTCAGTGTGTACATCCTCATCCTCACAAAGTATTAACTCGTCCCCACTTGAATCCACCACCACAGGTCCCTCTGTACCTTCTGGAGGCTGGTCTCCCTGGAAGAGCTGATAATTCATTTTGATGAACATCATCTTCTCCACATTCTGTGGAAGCAACCTCCTACGCCTTTCGCTGACAAGGTTCCCGGCTGCACTAAACACTCTTTCGGAGTACACACTGGAGGGGGGGCAACTCAGGTAAAATAGAGCCAGTTTGTACAGGGGCCTCCAAATTGCCTCTTTTTCCTGCCAGTACAGGTATGGACTGTCTGCCATGCCTACTTGGATGCTGTCACCGATGTAATCCTCCACCATTCTGTCAATGGTGACAGTATCATATGCAGTGACAGTAGACATGTCAGAAATTGTTGCCAGGTCCTTCAGTCCGGACCAGATGTCCAAACTTGGTCCTGCCTGTCCTGCATCACCGCCAGCGGGTTGCTTAGGATACCTAAGTTTTTTCCTGGCAGCCCCAGTTGCAGGAGAAAATGAAGAAGGAGCTGTTGACGTGTCACGTTCCGCTTCAGCTGACAGTGTGTTCACCAGCAGGTCTTTGCACCTCTGCAGGCTTGTGTCGGCCGGAAAGAGAGACACCACATAGGCTTTAAACCTAGGATCGAGCACGGTGGCCAAAATGTAGTGGTCTGATTTCAACAGATTGACCACCCTGGAATCCTGGCAAAGCGAATGAAGGGCTTCATCCACAAGTCCCACATGCCGAGCGGAATCGCTCCGTCTTAGCTCCTCCTTCACTTTCTCCAGCTGCTTCTGCAAAAGCCTGATGAGGGGAATGACCTGACTCAAGCTGGCAGTGTCTGAACTGACTTCACGTGTGGCAAGTTCGAAGGGCTGGAGAACCTTGCACAACACGGAAATCATTCTCCACTGCGCTTGAGTCAGGTGCATACCCCCTCCTTTGCCTATGTCATAGGTGGATGTATAGGCTTGTATGGCCTTTTGCTGCTCCTCCATCCTCTGAAGCATATAGAGGGTTGAGTTCCACCGTGTCACAACCTCTTGCTTCAGGTGATGGCGGGGCAGGTTCAAGAGTGTTTGCTGGCGCTCCAGTCTTCGGCACGCAGTCGCTGAATGGCGAAAGTGGCCAGAAATTTTTCGGGCCACCCAAAGCGTCTCCTGCACGCCCCTGTCGCTTTTCAGAAAATTCTGCACCACCAAGTTTATTGTGTGAGCAAAACATGGGACGTGCTGGAATTTGCCCAGATGTAATGCCCGCACAATATTGGTGGCGTTGTCAGATATCACAAATCCCCAGGAGAGTCTAAGTGGGGTAAGCCACTGGGCGATGATTTCCCTCAGTTTCTCTAAGAGGTTGTCGGCGGTGTGCCTCTTACTGAAACCGGTGATACACAGCGTAGCCTGCCTTGTAACGAGCTGGCGTTTCTGAGATGCTGCTACTGGTGACGCTGCTGCTGTTGCTGCGTAAGGTGATACATCTACCCAGTGGGCTGTCACAGTCATATAGTCCTTAGTCTGCCCTGTTCCACTTGTCCACATGTCCGTGGTTAAGTGGACATTGTGTACAACGGCATTTTTCAGGACACTGAGGACACTTTTTCTGACGTTTCTGTACAGTCTCGGTATCGCCTGCCTAGTGAAGTGGAATCTAGACGGTATTTGGAACCGGGGACACACTACCTCCATCAATTGTCTAAATCCCACTGCACTAATGGCGGATACCGGACGCACGTCTAACACCAACATAGCAGTCAAGGCCTCAGTTATACGTTTTGCTTCAGGATGACTGCTGTCGTACTTCATCCTCCTCGCTAAGGACTGTTGGAGGGTCAATTGTTTAGTAAAAGTAGTGGTGTTCCTACTTCCTCTCTGGGATGATGAACGACTCCCAGCAGCAGCAACAGCAGCAGCGGCAGCAGTAGGCGTAGCAATGCAGGATCCTCCAGAGGAATCCCGGATAGGAGAGTCAGTCATGCCAGTGACATGGCCTGCAGGACTACTTCCGATCCTGACTAAGGAGGAAATTGACGAGGAGGGAGTTGACGGTGTGGTTTGCAGGCGCTTGGATACAACAGGACAACGGGATTTAGGTGTCCCTGGACTGCTTACGGTCTTAGCCAAAGTTTCTGAACTTGACAGTAACTTTTTATGAACGCGCTGCAGGTGCCGTATAAGGGAGGATGTTCCTAGGTGGTTGACGTCCCTACCCCTACTTATTTCACCTTTACATATGGTACATATGGCAAGACAGTTGTTGTCCGGATTTGGATAGAAATATTGCCAGACCAAAGAGGTGGAATGTTTGGTCTTCTGCCCAGGCATGACCGTGATGGGCTTTTTCATCCCACGGACAACAACTGTCTCCCCCGGAGCCTGATTTAAACAAACCACATCACCATCAGAATCCTCCTCGCCAACTTCCTCCTCAGCGCCAGCTACACCAGTATCCTCATCCTGTTGTACTTCAACAGTGACATCTTCAATTTGCATATCAGCAAGTGGACTGTGGGTGCTCCTTTCAGCACTTGCAGGGGGCATGCAAATGGTGGAAAGAGCCACCTCTTCCCGTCCAGTGCTGGGAAGGTCAGGCATCGCAACCACCACCACACTTGGACTCTCCTTGGGGATTTGTGATATCTTCTTAGAAAGCACAGTTCTTCGCTGTGCTTTTGCCAGCTTAACTCTTTTGATTTTTTTAGTGGGAGGAGGGCTTCCATCGTCATGTGAAGCTGAACCACTAGTCATGAACATACTAGGGATCGACCTTAGCCGTTCCTTGCCACTCCGTGTCGTAAATGGCATATTGGCAAGTTTACGTTTCTCTTCAGCTGATTTAAATGTCTTTTTCAAGGTCATTTTCCTGAACTTTGCCATTTGGGATTGTATGTGCCCTCTACTATGACATTGGGCATCGGCCTTGGCAGACGACGTTGATGGCATGTTATCGTCTATGTCATGACTAGTGGCAGCAGCTTCAGCACTAGGAGGAAGTGGTTCTTGATCTTTCTCTATTTTATTTTTATCGGAGAAAGTTTGGTCCTCCATTTATGTTATATCGATTTGATATATACGTGCGGCTAAACACAGAAAATAATTTTTTTTTTGGTTTGGACTGGAGTGTACTTTGTGGGTTACAGCACCCTTTAACGGTCAAGCCAGCCGGCCCTTTACTTATGACACAGGCGCACTCTTGGCACTACTTTGTTGATGCACGTGCGGCTACTGCGCACACAATTCACAAACACAGAAAATAATTTTTTTTTGGTTTGGCCTGGAGTGTACTTTCGGGGGTTACAGCACCCTTTAACGGTCAAGCCAGCCGGCCCTTTACTTATGACACAGGCGCACTCTTGGCACTACTTTGTTGATGCACGTGCGGCTACTGCGCACACAATTCACAAACACAGAAAATAATTTTTTTTTTGGTTTGGACTGGAGTGTACTTTCGGGGGTTACAGCACCCTTAACGGTCAAGCCAGCCGGCCCTTTACTTATGACACAGGCGCACGCTTGGCACTACTTTGTTGATGCACGTGTGGCTACTGCGCACACAATTCACAAACACAGAAAATAATTTTTTTTTTGGTTTGGACTGGAGTGTACTTTCGGGGGTTACAGCACCCTTAACGGTCAAGCCAGCCGGCCCTTTACTTATGACACAGGCGCACGCTTGGCACTACTTTGTTGATGCACGTGCGGCTACTGCGCACACAATTCACAAACACAGAAAATAATTTTTTTTTGGTTTGGACTGGAGTGTACTTTCGGGGGTTACAGCACCCTTAACGGTCAAGCCAGCCGGCCCTTTACTTATGACACAGGCGCACGCTTGGCACTACTTTGTTGATGCACGTGCGGCTACTGCGCACACAATTCACAAACACAGAAAATAATTTTTTTTTTGGTTTGGACTGGAGTGTACTTTCGGGGGTTACAGCACCCTTAACGGTCAAGCCAGCCGGCCCTTTACTTATGACACAGGCGCACTCTTGGCACTACTTTGTTGATGCACGTGCGGCTACTGCGCACACAATTCACAAACACAGAAAATAATTTTTTTTTGGTTAGGACTGGAGTGTACTTTCGGGGGTTACAGCACCCTTTAACGGTCAAGCCAGCCGGCCCTTTACTTATGACACAGGCGCACGCTTGGCACTACTTTGTTGATGCACGTGCGGCTACTGCGCACACAATTCACAAACACAGAAAATAATTTTTTTTTTGGTTTGGACTGGAGTGTACTTTCGGGGGTTACAGCACCCTTAACGGTCAAGCCAGCCGGCCCTTTACTTATGACACAGGCGCACGCTTGGCACTACTTTGTTGATGCACGTGCGGCTACTGCGCACACAATTCACAAACACAGAAAATAATTTTTTTTTTTGTTTGGACTGGAGTGTACTTGGGGGTTACAGCACCCTTTAACGGTCAAGCCAGCCGGCCCTTTACTTATGACACAGGCGCACGCTTGGCACTACTTTGTTGATGCACGTGCGACTACTGCGCACACAATTCACAAACACAGAAAATAATTTTTTTTTGGTTTGGACTGGAGTGTACTTTGGGGGTTACAGCACCCTTAACGGTCAAGCCAGCCGGCCCTTTACTTATGACACAGGCGCACGCTTGGCACTACTTTGTTGATGCACGTGCGGCTACTGCGCACACAATTCACAAACACAGAAAATAATTTTTTTTTTGGTTTGGACTGGAGTGTACTTTCGGGGGTTACAGCACCCTTAACGGTCAAGCCAGCCGGCCCTTTACTTATGACACAGGTGCACGCTTGGCACTACTTTGTTGATGCACGTGTGGCTACTGCGCACACAATTCACAAACACAGAAAATAATTTTTTTTTGGTTTGGACTGGAGTGTACTTTCGGGGGTTACAGCACCCTTAACGGTCAAGCCAGCCGGCCCTTTACTTATGACACAGGCGCACGCTTGGCACTACTTTGTTGATGCACGTGCGGCTACTGCGCACACAATTCACAAACACAGAAAATAATTTTTTTTTGGTTTGGACTGGAGTGTACTTTCGGGGGTTACAGCACCCTTAACGGTCAAGCCAGCCGGCCCTTTACTTATGACACAGGCGCACGCTTGGCACTACTTTGTTGATGCACGTGCGGCTACTGCGCACACAATTCACAAACACAGAAAATAATTTTTTTTTTGGTTTGGACTGGAGTGTACTTTCGGGGGTTACAGCACCCTTAACGGTCAAGCCAGCCGGCCCTTTACTTATGACACAGGCGCACTCTTGGCACTACTTTGTTGATGCACGTGCGGCTACTGCGCACACAATTCACAAACACAGAAAATATTTTTTTTTTGGTTAGGACTGGAGTGTACTTTCGGGGGTTACAGCACCCTTTAACGGTCAAGCCAGCCGGCCCTTTACTTATGACACAGGCGCACGCTTGGCACTACTTTGTTGATGCACGTGCGGCTACTGCGCACACAATTCACAAACACAGAAAATAATTTTTTTTTTGGTTTGGACTGGAGTGTACTTTCGGGGGTTACAGCACCCTTAACGGTCAAGCCAGCCGGCCCTTTACTTATGACACAGGCGCACGCTTGGCACTACTTTGTTGATGCACGTGCGGCTACTGCGCACACAATTCACAAACACAGAAAATAATTTTTTTTTTGGTTTGGACTGGAGTGTACTTGGGGGTTACAGCACCCTTTAACGGTCAAGCCAGCCGGCCCTTTACTTATGACACAGGCGCACGCTTGGCACTACTTTGTTGATGCACGTGCGACTACTGCGCACACAATTCACAAACACAGAAAATAATATTTTTTTTGGTTTGGACTGGAGTGTACTTTCGGGGGTTACAGCACCCTTAACGGTCAAGCCAGCCGGCCCTTTACTTATGACACAGGCGCACGCTTGGCACTACTTTGTTGATGCACGTGCGGCTACTGCGCACACAATTCACAAACACAGAAAATAATTTTTTTTTTGGTTTGGACTGGAGTGTACTTTCGGGGGTTACAGCACCCTTAACGGTCAAGCCAGCCGGCCCTTTACTTATGACACAGGCGCACGCTTGGCACTACTTTGTTGATGCACGTGCGGCTACTGCGCACACAATTCACAAACACAGAAAATAATTTTTTTTTTGGTTTGGACTGGAGTGTACTTTCGGGGGTTACAGCACCCTTAACGGTCAAGCCAGCCGGCCCTTTACTTATGACACAGGCGCACGCTTGGCACTACTTTGTTGATGCACGTGCGGCTACTGCGCACACAATTCACAAACACAGAAAATATATTATTTTTTTAGCACTTGGGGGGAGCACCCCTGATGGACAGAGCACCCCCTGGACAACACTACAGCACTCCTTTAGGACTGGGACACTGCACAGGACTTTGGAGTGGACACAGCCCCTATGGAGAACTGACTGCACAACACAGTCCAGCCAGCCCCTATGGACTTTGAAGTAGTGGACACAGCCCCTATTAACAACAGCAGCACAGCACAACACAGCCAGCCCCTATGGACTTTGAAGTAGTGGACAACAGCAGCACTACACTACACTACACTACACAGCCCTAACTCCCACCCTCCCTCTTCACTGTCCACAGCCGAGTGAGAAAATGGCGCCGACGTGTGTACCTTATATAGGATCCAAAACCCGCGAGACTCGGAAGGCGGGAAGATGACGTTTTGCCTCGATTTCAGATCCGAGTCAGGCGGGAAAAGTCGAGCCTGACTCGGATCGGACTCGGATCGGGGGGGCTCGGGGGGGTTCGGATTTCAGAAATCCGAACCCGCTCACCCCTAATAACAGTGTGTTTAAATTACTTTATTTTTAAAGGTCTGGTATTTGGCTACTTTCCGAACACTTAAATGAGGTAGATTGATGTCTGTGTGGTCTAGTCTAGTGTTGGGTCTGAGGCATCTCCTAGTAAGGCTAATTCTCATTTATATAAAAAATACTTTGATCCTCTTTACAGGTTGGAACTTTTTTCATTCTACTGGTGTGTACCTCTACTGATCTTTTGGACTTCATCTGAAACTGAGACTTGGAATGAAGAATATCACAGAACACACTATTGTGCTCTGTGAGTAACTGACTGCTGCTGCATGGCTGAAGGCTGCGCTTTGACTGCCTCTCTGAGACGGTGAGAGCCAATCAGAGATAGCAATGTGCCCAATTGCTTAGCAGCAGCCTAGAGAGGGGAGGAAGTCAGGGACTAAATAGGGTCAGGTCTGAGGCAGACAAAGATTGAGAGAGAGTCTCCAACGACCCCATGAAGATGCTCTGATACAGACACAGTAGCCAGGAAGGAGCCAAGAGAGACATAGCTATCAGGAATTAAAAAAAAAAACAACCATCGAAACACCAGCAAATGATTTCCATTCGATGATGGCAGACTTTGGACTGCCACCATCAAATGGTAAAAACACTACCATTGGAACAAAAATATCGATGGTTAGTAACCATCAGATTCCAATGTCCATTCCTATGCTGAACCTGCAGGCAGACTCCATACACCACTCCTCCGCCATGAAATGCTCTCTCTGAGAAAGCTCAACAGGAAGCCCAGGAAATATAGGGTGCAAAGAGGACATTGCTCACCACCATGTTCGGTAGCTGGGGAGAGGTGTGCATGGAGGCTGTAGAAATATGCACAGGTGCCCCAGCCCTGGGGACATGCTGCTGATAATGATTATGGTAGCTAAAATACAAATCTCTCATCCATGATCCTCCTGCCCTTCCCAGCACATCCCAGTTACAAGGCTACAGCTGCAGGGCAACAGCAATGGGGGTTGTGACACTGGTGAGATGCAGGGGGCAGGAGTGAGAAGCAGGGGGTTATGAGATGCAAGGGGCTATGGCAAGATGAAATTGCTCCCATGCAAAGCTGGGGCGGGTCGCTAGTTGGCAATATACAATGATATACATAGCCAGCCATGGAAGCTCTCCTTAGGGCTCATACAGAGTGATGTGTAGGGAAGTGCATATATATAGTATACAGTAGAACATAACTAAGTGCAAGATATGTGACTCCCATCTTCAAGACCCTGTGCTGCCTGTGCTAGCAAGATCTAAACGTCTTGCAGATGTATGAGTGCTCTTGGTGTCTTAAAACTGTAGACTGAAACAATGAGACGTAAAAAACAACAAAATAAATATTGTACCTGTGTTGACTTTATGCATGTACAGTGTGTATTCATGCAAGATACAATCTGCAGTCAGGCATACGTTCAGCTGTGCATCAGCCTCTCAGTGTGTACCATACTCGCCAACTCTCTCAGAACGGGCGGGAGGCTACTGAAAATCTCCTGGAAAAGTAGGCAAGTCTCCCAGAGCTAGCAGCCAACTGCCCGCCCCACCCATCATAGCTGCCCACACCCCACCTACAGCCACCCACTTACTGAGATAAAGGATGCAATTCGTAGCCACACCCCGCTTTACAATAACTGTAATATCGGCACTGTATAATGGAGGTGGAGCCACAATGACATGATTGCCTGACACCGCCCACCTATACCAATGTCACATCCCCTGCTGTGATGAGTCTGCCAACCTGGCTGTTTCCTTCTGGAGGGGGCAGCCAAAAAGTCGGCAAGTGTGGTCTGTACTCCCTCATAGAAGAGAAACAGTCCTATATAACTGAGCTGCATATATACTGTATGTGTAATGCCCCAATAATCCAAGACCAATGTTACTGAGCTATTCTGTCAGAAGTAACAGAAGTAAATGCCTTATCAGTAATCATTTGCATAGGTTATGGAATTTTGAATATCTTTTAGCAAAATCAATGTCAGTTACCTTGGTTTGATGTGGCTACATTCATCTGGAAGTATATTATTGACTCATACCAAAAAGAGAAAAACATTTATCAAATATTTAATCACCTGAGATTCTTGCTTGTTAGGGCATCCAAGGTGTAAGTGACTTGATCTTGTTCTGTATTTCCTCTCCAATACTAGAGAACCCCCGGATTGTGACACAGTAATAATACTCCACATTCCAGCCATAACTAAAACCTAGCTACTAGAAGACTAGGATCCTGTTTATAAAAGAATATTTGTGGAGGTACCTGGAAATAGTTAGGATCTCCTCCCCTTAATGTATCTACGAATGACCACAGCAGATATCAGTGATATTTGCTGTGATACACCGCAAACTCTGGAATGCGAAGCAGATGGTGCATGTACAATAGCAAGAGCGTCCGGTGACGCCAGCTGAAGACGGGACCTAGCACCACTAGGAACCGAAGATTAGATTGGTGGAGTAGGAGGTACTACCACCGCGGGAGGAGGAAGGAGCATGGCTAGAGTCGCTTGAATTGACACCAGCTGTCCAGAAAGCTCATGTAGGAATTGACCCACCTGATGTTGTGCTGCCCCTTGGTTGTCCATGTGGGTGGCAAGCTCTTGTAATGCCCCCGTAGCCTGAGATTACTTAGCTTCCATTGGGCCTGTGCAAACTGTCACCTTTGGCTTAAAGGAATCCCCTACTGAGGGGATGGAAGCTGAGGTCCCTGGAGGAGAGAGAAGGCAGAGGCATGGGGCCTGTATATATGATCTCATCCACGAATATCAAACGTTGACAAGACCTGTCCAAAAGCGCAGAGTCTAACCAGTTGGGAGGTGTTCACCAGTGACCCCCTCCAAGCGGGATATGGGGTTAAGCTGCACCCATCAAGCAGGTCACGGCCCTTTGGACAGGTGTCTGATACTGTGGGAATAGAGACAAATAGACAATGGCCCAAGAGATTATGGATACCTAATTTAAACCTCTATGCAATCCTACCTATACCTTCTAAATCCTGACTATACCTTCTAAAATTGTTGCAATTCAGCGTATTGAGTAAATAAAGGCCTTCAGACTTTGAATGTGGTTCCAAAGCATAAAAAGTTATTATTCAGTATAAAAACACATGGTTACATGCTGTGATCTAAAGACAATTACCGCAAATAAATCATACAGACCCAAGGTACAGTTGCTACATATGCACGCGCTTTGGGCCCAGATACCGGCATCAGCATTAGAAACCTCCGTCAACAGCACAGCAAGAAGGCTCAAGACTGGGGTCAGAGAGCGCACATATATACTCTTTCAGGGATTGCCAATACAATAGGCAAGTTTGGCATGATTCCATTTTTTCTTCTTAAAGGTGTTTCTGTTACAGGATAGTTTATAGGACAATTTCAAATAGACACAAACAGCCTCCAACCGCCCTTTGTGTCCTTTTTCCCGCTGCATGCTAATCTAAGCTGCTAACATTACAGAGTACATTTTAATGTTTTAACTCTCTATAGTCCATAGTTTGCAGATGCATGTTCCGATTTTCTCACCGATGATACAGGAAATCTGTGGGGACACAGTGGATCAGTATAACACCAGACACAGTCTGCTTACCATGTATTAAACCTTAGATATCAAATAACCTTTATTACACAACATTAATAATCACCGAATAAACTCTTACGTATTGGGGAATTGGGAAAAGACGCTAGTTAGCATTGTGCGACTATGTGATTTGTGGAGCACACTATGGTGCATGTCTTTCAGGGATAATTAGTTTATATGTTTTAGTGTCTGTATTTATATGGTGAGGACTTTTAACTTTTTTCTATTGCGTGGGAATTGCACAACGCTAAATAATAGCATCGCCGTATGTACTTATAGTGGCGAGTTTCACAAAAATGGCACTGGGCGGCCAAACGCAAAATGGCGTCTCGTTGTCATTCGCAAAATGGCATCGCGCAGATCTAATTTTAAACCGATCCTGTCTCAGCCAATTATACAGCTTCGACAGTGCACCATTTGTGACATAAGTGCAACACTTTACTCCAAATTGGGTGGCCAAAGTTGCGCAATACCCTCCAGTGTCAGCTGTTAAATAATTTAACACTAGTCTGTGTTGCACCAATTCTTTATTGTACACTTGCAACTCCCTACCTGTATACCTGAATGTGTCATCATACATCTCGGTGATGTTATCTATTAATTTAGCAAGATCTTGGATATAAAATTTAGTGTACCCCGAGCGATCCTGGTGGGATCCAATGCTACCAAAACTTGAAAGCCAGTTGTCTCACTAATTAACTGTGTGGCTTTATGCACATCACCAGGTATCATATTTCTTTTGCCTCTGTGTTCATACTGGGTGTGAAGATATGGTGATGGGGTGTTTTTATGAATGCCAAGCATTTCATCATGTGTGAGGGTCATAACCTCTGGGACTACTCTTCCCAAGTAACACAAACCTTCGGAACTCGGAGAGAGCCACTTATACTGTTTCCTTCCACATATAAAATATACATCATCGGGGAGAATATAAGGAATAGTACGCATCATTATTGTCACACACATTTCCCTAGCAAGTGATCCTACTTCAGGGTCTCCCATTTGACACATTCAAGTTTCTGGTTATAATATCTTGGCACAGTATCCATCTGGTACCCTACCAATCATTTCTTTGATGGAACTTAGTGTATATTTATACCGGAGTGTCTTCCACCTGATCTAATTTTGCGTAACAGTTCATAATTCATAGGCTCTCGGTCAGCTCTTTGTGAGAAGGTCATCGTCTGATTATTCCCAGTCACCTCCCAACTTCCTGGTTCATTGGAGTTGGTGATGTTTAAACATAAAAGTGATTTATCTACTTGGTACTGGTGGAGTTTAAAATGGGGTGGTTTGGTACTAAGAAATTTTCCATCTAGTGCATGCCCTCTTTGTGATTCTATAATTTCAGAGACATTTAATGGGAATGGCACTTTTCCTAAATTATGCTGTCCTTGGGGCACGTGAGAGCACACCCAACAGTCAGTTTGGTTCAAATTTTTGCCCACCATGGTGTGATAATCCTCTAAAGGATACCCACCCCAATACTGATTATATTTGGGTTGACACCATTGGATGCATCTCTCATCAATTACGGACCCACAGAACTCACACATACAATAATCTTCAGATGATAGACCTTCATACTGTCCCCGAGTATCCAAAATAGCAGATCTCTTAACGATTACAGTACTAAGATTGGTCAAACACTCCCCTGATTGGCATAGCACTCCTCCTTTTGACTCTACTCCATCAATTCTGCCATCAGCTCCCATCTCCTCTATCGGTCCCCCGTCACAGAAACCAGAAATCCCCGAACAAATCAGGATGATGGAAATTCTGGAAAAGAATATAAAAATTAACACAGCAGACCAGTCCATTGCCACAGCAAGGACCTGCAAATTTCTTTAGCTCAGATATCTCACTGCAACCTTTTAACCCTCCCGGAACAAGCTCGCGATCAACAGGTCCATGTTATCAGCCTCGTCTCTGCCTTGTTTCTCCACCGTTGGTTGACCTTCTTACAGTGAGTGGAATTGATGCAGGTATCTCTCTTGGCCACCTTCAAAGATGTGGTACTTGTCAGCAACACCTGATACGGACCTTCCCAAAGATCAGCCAAACAACCTGAATGCAAGAAATTTCTGCTCATAACATATTCTCCAGGTTCAACATCATGAAAGTTTGTTTCAGGGATATCATTGGACAACAATTTCAGTTTCTGCTGTTGCTGTTTTAACTGTTTACTCATTGTTATAAGATACCTTACAGTTACCTCGTTGTTACATTTCAAATCTTCCTGTGGACTTATAATCAAATGAGGTTGTCTACCAAACAGTATTTCAAAGGGGGACAGATTTAGAGGGGGTCTAGGAGTGGTTCTTATGCTATGTCCTTATGCTATGTAGGACCAACGGTAATGCTTCTGGTCATCCTAGTCCAGTCTCTGCCATGATTTTACTTAATTTGTTTTTAATAGTACCGTTCATTCTCTCCACCTTGGCATTGGCTTGCAGTTGGTAGGGGGTATAAAGTCGACTATTAATACCCATCAGCTTACACATATTTTGAAAACATCACCTCTGAAATGAGTACCCCTATCACTCTCGATAATTTTAGGGATACCATATCTGCACACAAGCTCCTGAACAATTTTCTTGGCAGTAAACACTGCAGTATTAGTGGCAGCTGGGTATGCCTCAACCCATTTGGAAAACACATCAGTGCACACTAATACATACTTGAGATTCCTGCAAGGTGGTATTTGGATTAAATCATTTGTATTGATTGTGGGATGGTTCGGTAGGGATCGTTATCCCAATGTTTTTCCTCAAGCAGGTCAGACAGGACATTGCTCTCTTTTCAGCTTGAGAAGAAAAACCCGGTGCGCACCAGTATGCTCTCACCAATTTACACATACCTTGCTTTCCCAGATGAGTCAGACCATGCGCTGCCTCAGCTAGGCTTGGGTAATATGCCTTGGGAGCTACTGGCTTACCTTGTCCATCTCTCCAGAGTCCAAAGGACTCTTGCCCACAACCCTTGGACCTCCAGACTGACTTTTCCTGGATATAACACAAATTTTGTATCTCAATTTTCAGCATATCAATTGTTTGGAAAGTTATGATTTGTTCAGTTAGTACATTCATTTTTAACCCTGCTGCCCATTTTGCAGCTTCATCTGCCCTGTTGTTGCCCAGTGACACAAGATCATCTTCACATGTATGGGCTTTACACTTAATTACTGCCACTGCCTTTGGCAATTGGATTGCTGTTAGTAGTAGTTCTTTTATATGTTTGGAATGTGCAATTGGTGTGCCTGCTGCTGTCATAAATTTTCTCAGACGCCGTAAGGCTTCTCAAACACGTTGGGAGTGATCTTGCCACAGTGTCCAATTGTGCACTGTAGTATGCTACGGACCTACTGGCATCACCATGTTTTTGTGTGAGGACATCTGCTGCGCAACCATCAGCTTCCGCACAATACAACTCAAAAGGTTTTTCATAATCAGGTATTCCCAATGCAGGTGCTTTTGTCAGACTATGTTTAAGATTAAGGAAAGCCTGCTCTGATTCCTCTGTGTGTATGACATGATCGGGCTTTGAGGAAGAGACTAAGGGCCTGATTCAGACCCGGTCGCAAGTGCTGAGCGCTCGCAACTGGGTTGATGGTGGCCTACAGCGCATGTGCATGACAGAGCCATGCGCGAGTCCTGGCTAGCATCGGGTACTCCATCGCTCTGGGTCTCGCACCAAAGGGGACGAGGTGTCGGTGTTGAGTGAAAGCTCACCCCCTTTGGTGGGCAGGTCGGGGGGGGGTCGCTGCCCAAATGGAGAAGTTCCCATGAGAACGCCTGCCATTTGGGGGTGGCCCCACTAACATCACAAGTGATGTCAGTGGAGAGCTTCCGGCTCTGTTAGAGCAGAAAGTTCTCTGGGGCTTGCGATGAACTAGACCCTACCACAAGGGTCTCGATGGTTGCGATGGTCTTGACCATCGCAAACATCATCCTGGCCGCTCGCATTAGCTGTGGGTGGCCAAGAGGCCACTCCAAAAAAAAAAGCCCAGCGCTGATTCAGAGTGAGCGGCTCTGAATCAGGCCCAAAGTCCTGTAATGGCAAGGCCAAAATAGAAAAACCTGGGATCCACATTCTGCAGTATCCACACACTCCCAAGAAGGTACGAATGTGGTGTTGATTCTGCGGCAGTGTCATGTTCTGTATGGCCTGGATTCTGTAATTTGTAAGATGTTGTAAACCCTAAGTTAGGCAGTGTCCCAAATATTTAACCCTGGACTGGCATGGCTGTAGTTTGTCCTTAGCAACCTTGTGTCCTGTTTGCGAGAGATGAAACAACAAAAGTTTAGTATCATTTAAACATGACATAAATGAATCAAAACATAACAATAAATTGTCCACATATTGTATTAGAACAGATCCATTGGCAGGTTGAAAAGATTGTAAACAGTTGTGTAGGGCCTGGGAGAAGTTACTGGGGCTGTCTGTGAAACCCTGGGGAAATCGTGTCCAAGTGTATTGTACACCTCTGTATATAAAGGCGAATAGGTACTGACAGTCAGGATGAAGAGGCACAGAGAAGAAAGCAGAACAGAGGTCAATGACAGTGAAATGGGTTGCATTGGGAGGGATCTGCATAAGAATGACAGCTGGATTTGGCACTATGGGAAATTGTCTCTCTACCACCTTATTAACCCCTCTAAGGTCTTGTACCAGCCTATAATCCCTCCCACCATTCTTCTTTACAGGAAAGATGGGACTGTTGGCTACACAAGCTGTACGAACTAAAATTCCCTGCTGTAACAATCGCTCAATTATGGGATAAACCCCTAATTCTACCTCCTGTTTTAATGGGTACTGGGGAATTTTTGGAGCTTGCCTACTGCTTTTTAGATTTACCATTACGGGACTTACATTTGCCATTAATCCAGTGTCCTGTCCATCCTTGGTCCAAAGTGAATCTGGAATTTGGGATAACATTTGATCTACCTGAGATGGATTTTCACTTAACCCAGTAGAGTGATACATTATCCTTTGGGGAGTGTCCAACATATCCCTCACCTCCTGCGCAACTCTCTCTGGGATATCTAGATATACACCATCAGGGGTAGAATATATGACACATCCCATCTTACATAACAAATTCCTTCCCAGTAGGTTAGTAGGAGCCGCTGCTGCCAGGAGAAAAGAATGCCTGGTATGCAATGGCCCGATAGTGACCTCTGTGGATTTTGTTAAAGGACAATGTTGCACTTTACCCGTTACACCCATTGCTGGTACTGTTTTCTGGTTACCTGTAAATTAACGGGAGATTTTATCACTGACTTGGTCGCCCCTGTGTCTACAAGAAAAGGATGTTTAGTACCAGCTACATCAACCATCATTACCGGTTCTACCCTAGTACTTCCCGTTAACCTATCTGTAGACTACAGGTATGACCTGACCCCTAGCGTTGACTCCCACTCTCCAATACAGCATTTACAGCCACAATTGTACCTGGTGTCTGTAGGACATTTACTGTTCTCTGTGTATATCCCTTATGGGGATATCCAGGTACTCCCTGGTTAGGGGGCCCTACCTTCTTCACAGTGCAGTTCCTGCTTACATGTCCCACTTGGTTGCAGTTGAAGCACTTTCGTGAGTGGGGTGGATGAAAGGATCGCTGTGTGGGTTGAGCGGGAGGGAAAGGTGGTGGGTATGGGTAAGGATATTGAGGGAAATATGGTGGTTGTGGATAGTATGGGTGTTGTGGTTGTGTGTGATATGTGGGGTAGGGCTGTGTTTGCGGTGGTACAGGCTTGGTGAGGACGTGTAACTGTGCAGCTGCAGGTGTAGGTGTGTCTGCTGGCTGTGATGTTACAGTCATTCCTTCTAGAGCTTGAATACTAACAGCCATTAGTTTCTCGCTCTGGGTCTCTCTCTTCTTAGAGATGTTCTTATCATGTTCAATAGATGATTCTATGAGGGTGTCTACAGTGACTCTCCTCCAGCCAGGTTGCGTGTTCTGAGCTCGGGTCTTTAGGTTCTCTTTTAGACCATCCATAAGTACAGTGACAATCATTCCCCTGTGATGATAGCCTGGAGAGCTCGGTTACAATAATACTCTGCAGATTCACTCTCTTTTTGTTTTATGGTGAAAATTTTGCTCCAGTTAACTACTACTGGAAAATATACACCCAATTGAGTTACAATGCGGGAAATGTTACCTTGGTTAACTTCGTCTGTTAAGGGAACATCTCCATCCAATACACAATCCGTGATAAATTTTGTCACGTCGGTATTGCGTGGAAGACAAGCCCTTAACACCACTCGCCAATCTTTATTGGTTGGCTCATGAGAAATACCCAAATTTTTCAAAAATCTTTGGCATTTGGCTAATTCCATTTTAGGATCGGGGAAATCATTCATTATGGAATTTAGCTCCGCTCTTGTACCAAGGACAATGCATTGCTACCTCCCTTGTGGGCACTACACCATTCGCATCCGCATTCCCATTCGGAACAGTTATTGTCCGGATGGGATGCAGACTGGCCGCACTGCTACTTTTGACCTTATTACCTGGCTGGGGGTTTAGTCTATTACTGCTACATATAGGGTTATCCACTTCCTCTACGGGTGCAGTGGATGTTAACACTTCCTGTACTATCACTGATGAAGATGGAGGCACTACTTGTGCTTGTCGTGGTGGAGCATCTAACATGTGTACAGCATGGGAAATGGCAGACATAACAATAGGCTCATCATCCGCATTATAAACATTTTCCTTTGATTACTTAAGAGGGTACAAATTACTAGTTACATTTTTATGTGTTTTTTCAACAACTGTACCTGCACCCCATCCGCATAGGGCGGTGGTGGTTCGCGTGAACCACTGACAATACCTACCACAACGCTACCTTGCTGCACGTGCGTACTATCTCGTGGCGCATGCATCGCAGTTTAGCGCTGCAGGTGTACTCTCCGGTAATGTGCTCACGATGCTAGTTTGTGTCACTTGCACACCTTTAAGCCATGCATCCCCTTCACCATACTGATGCTATCTCGGACATTGTTCAATACATCCTTATCAAAGCTACCAATTCTGGGAAACGGTCTACCACTTTGCTTGGCTCCCATCTTGGGAAAACCCCTACATTTTTCAATAAAGATTTAAACCGGTGAAAGACACTCAAGACACTCTCACTTACCTGTCGACGTCTTGGAAATGTGTCCACAAACCCTATGGATGAAATGTAGATGCTTCCACGCACCTATGGAAGAAGTTGATTCCACACAAAATCCATTTTTGACTACCTTTCAACTGCTAGAGGGTAATACTTACCCTTTTTTTCCAGTGATTTCATCAACTCTCTCTTCAGTTCACAATCACAGTTTAGCCAAAACTATGCGGTTCAATTACAATGCTCAAATAATCCTAACTGATTACTGGATACTGTAATCACACCGAGAGCTGAACCCTAACAAAAATAACAACCCATACACCTACTATGTGTATATTAAACGGTAAGCTACTACTGAGTCACTAGGCCAACTCCTGCGCCTAGCACTTAAGGGTCCCACGATACCCTTAACCTTTTAGGAACCGTGTTAAACCCTAAACCAACAAATTCTCATTGTTACACTCCTTTTTTCCTACGCAGAAATATACATGTTTTCCCAGACTATGGTAACACTGATCAAGATGTTTACAACAATGCTCTCTATCAATATCACAGTGCACTCTCAACGGCTTTGATTAAAACACGTGGCAGCAATATCGTAAATACATATACGCTATTGTGCGACTAGTCGCATACACAATAATGCGACTACTACACAACACGTATTATGACTTTTACGCTATATTGCGACTTGATCGCATACACAATAATGCGACTTCCCCTTTTGAACACAAAAAGAAACTATCGATGAAGGAAAACAAACTTTTCCTCCCTCTTCCCTGGATTCTCAATCAGCGCTCCTAAAGCCACAATAACAGGTAGCGGACTCTCAGAAACAACAGTGGTAGCAGATTTCGAAGGCACAATACGTTCTCCTGTTAGGCGCCTCCACCCTTTTGCTGAGAGATCGCTACCGAGTGTTACCAAGTGACCGGTAGCATGATTAACACTGCGAGCCCCCAACTATGGATACCTAATTTAAACCTCTATGCAATCCTACCTATACCTTCTGAATACTGCCTATACCTTCTAAAATTGTCGCAGTTCTGCGTAATGAGTCGCACAGTAAATAAAGGCCTTCAGACTTTGAATGTTGTTCCCAAGCACAAAAAGTTATTATTCAGTATAAAAACAGATGGTTACACGCTGTGATCTAAAGACAATTAGCGCAAATAAAATCATACAGACCCAAGGTACAGTTGTTACATACGCATGCGCTCTGGGCCCAGATACCGGCATCAGCATTAGAAACCTCCATCAACAGCACAGCAGGAAGACTCAAGACTAGGGTCAGGGATCGCACATATATACTCTTCCAGGGATTGGCAATACAATAGGCAAGTTTGACATGATTTCATTTTTTCTTCTTAAAGGTGTTTCTGTTACAGGATAGTTTATAGGACAATTTCAAATAGACACAAACAGCCTCCAACCGCCCTTTGTGTCCTTTTTTCCTCTGCATGCTAATCTAAGCTGCTAACATTACAGAGTACATTTTAATGTTTTAACTCTCTATAGTCCATAGTTTGCAGATGCATGTTCTGACTTTCTCACCGATGATGCTGGAAATCTGTGGAGACACAGTGGATCAGGACAACACCAGACACGGTCTGCTTACCATGTATTAAACCTTAGATATCAAATAACCTTTATTACACAACATTAATAATCACTGAATAAACCTTGAATATTACACTTTAATACTAGGGAACCTTTCATGTAAGTGTGCAGTGTGTAAGTATTGGGGAATTGGGAAAAGACGCTAGTTAGCGATGTGCGACTATGTGTTTTGTGGAGCACACTATGGTGCATGTCTTGCAGGGATAATTAGTTTATATGTTTTAGCGACTGTCTGTATTTATATGGTGAGGACTTTTAACTTCTTTCTATTGCGTGGGAATCGCACAACGCTAAATAATAGCATCGCCTTATGTACTTATAGTGTCGCGTTTCAGTAAAATGGCGCTGGGCGGCCAATAGCAAAATGGCAGATCTAATTTTAAACCGATCCTGTCTCAGCCAATTATCCAGCTTCAGCAAGATATACTTCTACAAGAAGTACCTTTGCACTGAGAACTGATACTCGTATGGATATAAAGGCAAGTGCTTGTGGCACTGTTGTGCCAAGGAGTGGCACTCATAGCTGTACACTAAGAAGGGGTATTTAATGAGAAGTTGCGTCAGAAGATGGTACTTGTATTTGCACACAGGCAAGATGTTCGGATGCACTGTTGCACAAGGAGTTGGCACTTGTATCGCACACAGGCAAGATGTTCAGATGCACTGTTGCACAAGGAGTTGGCACTTGTATTGCACACAGGCAGGATGTTCAGACGCACTGTTGCAAAAGGAGTTGGCACTTGTAGCACACACAGACAAGATGTTCGGACGCACTGTTGCACAAGGAGTTGGCACTTGTATCGCACACAGGCCAGATGTTTGGACACACTGTTGCACAAGGAGTTGGTACTAGAGACTCGAGGACATCATGTAGAGAACCTGAAACAGGATAACAGCAAGTATACACAAGGTAGCGACAACGTTGCACAGGCAACTTCCTTCAGTCCGGAGACTGGCTTTATAGCTTTATACCCTAAGGTAGCAGATCATTGGTGGACAGCGTCAGCTGACCACCACCATGCTACCATTGGGTAAAGGGTAGTCAGGTGATGTGAACTGTCATGGCTGCATCCATGATGGCAACTGCAGCAACCAAGGCACAGCACAGCTCATGGATGTCCACATGGCTCTAAGTATAAAGCTCAGCATGTCACGCACCGCCACACCTGATGTCTGACCACCCGAGGGATCAGGGGAAGCTGGTGCTGTGGTGAAGAATGGCCGATCCTAGGCTGCAACCTTTCACCCTCATCACCTCAGCACCATTTTTAGCCTCTCATCACCTCAGCACAGTCCTCAGCCCCTCATCACCTCAGCACCATTTTTTAGCCTCTCATCACCTCAGCACAGTCCTCAGCCCCTCAGCACCATTTTCAGCCTCTTATCACCTCACCACAGTCATCAGCCCCTCAGCACCATTTTCAGCCCCTCATCACCTCAACATAGTCCTCAGCCCCTCATTATCTCAGCACAGTCCCTCAGTGCCTCATCACCTCAGCACAGTCCTCAGCCCTCATCACCTCAGCACAGTCCTCAGCCTGGTTCTTCACTGTTCATGCATCGGGCTCTACAAATCTTCAGAAATGCAAAGTGGGAGCTTTGTGATGCTGATCTGGAATTCTGATTCTTCTCAAAGTCTTGCTAGGGGAACCAGTGCTGGAATGTTACACCCCTGTCAGAGACTGCACACGGGCCCCCTCCTCTCTAGAAATGCCCCTGCACCTTTCTTATACTAAGTGCAACAATCTGTCTCCAAAAAATATATTTTCACTTAAATCCAGGTGTGCTTAGGATGCACAGGATGCCCTTACTCAATGTTGCCTACGTGAGATTGCCCTGTCACACCCCAGTTATGTCTCTTCTGTTGCAAGTATACACAAAATAAAAATGCATATATCTCTGTATAGCGGTACTTGTAGCTTATTTTTAGAGATGAGCGCTGACCCCTGTGTTTTGGTTTTGGTTGTGGATCTCTATCTCCTCTGGCTTTTGATCTGGATTGGTTTTGCCAAAACCTCACCTCCGTGTTTTGTTTTACAATTTTGGTTTTGGATCTGGATTTTTTCTTAAAAATCATAAAAACAGATAAAATTGGCTTTTTTTGTACCTACAGTATTATTAACCTCAATAACATTTATTTCCACTCGTATCCAGTCAATTTTGACCACTTCCCAGCACACAATATTGATTTTTTTCATCTAGTTAAGGGCCAAAAGGTTGCATCCAGCTAGCTGGCTCAAAACTGAGTGATAAAACTGAGTTGAGGACTGTGCAAAGATGATGGTTGTGGTACCCCTTGAGGATTGAAGAATTGATAGTTGATAGTTGGCGCAGCCACTGATGGAAGTAAGAAGAGTTGATACTTGATAATTGGGGCAGCCACTGGCTAAAGAATTGATAATTGGTGCAGACACTGGCTGAAGAATTGATAATTGGTGCAGCCACTGGCTGAAGTAAGAAGAGTTGATATTGATAATTGATGCAGCCACTGGCTGAAGTAAGAAGATTTGATATTGATATATTGGTGCAGCTCCTGGCTGAAGTATTGATAATTGGTGCAGCCCCTGGCTGAAGAATTGATAATTGGTGCAGCCCCTGGCTGAAGAATTGATAATTGGTGCAGCCCCTGGCTGAAGAATAGATAATTGGTGCAGCCCCTGGCTGAAGAATTGATAATTGGTGCAGCCCCTGGCTGAAGTAAGAAGAGTTGATATTGATAATTGGTGCAGCCACTAGCTGAAGTAAGAAGAGTTGATATTGATAAATTGGTGCAGCCCTAGCTGAAGAATTGATAGTTGATTGTTGATGCAGCCTCCAGCATGAGTAGTAGTGGAATACAGAGCTATGATTAGGAAGGAACCAGTCCTGCAACAGCCTTGAGGCCTGGAACTCTTGGCAAGTTGCAGCCGTTACAGCCATGAGGGCTAGTGAGGAGTGACGACAGGTGGCCTTTGGGCCGTGAAGCAGGATGCGGCCTTTGGGCCATGTAGCAGCCTTAAGGGCCTCATGACACAACAAGCAGCAATTGGTTCAGAATTTTCTTTTAAATAAAAATGAAAGGGGCATGCAGGAGATGCTGTCTGTGGCCATTACAATTTCTGGACATTCATAAACCATAACATTAAAAATGTCAGACAGCAATGACCCAAGCACATAATGGAAAGTAAAAAGGTGCAAGATGGAATTTTCCTTTAACGATACTGCCTTTGAATCTCTATACACCCCTGCCTATACCTTCTGATATCCTGCCTATAAACCTCTAAGGATGATGCTATTTTGCGTATGCAGTCATACAGTAAATAAAGACTCCAGATCTAGAACCTGTGGTTCCAAAGCACAAAGTATTATTCAAGTAAAAGTACAGTCAGTTACACGCTATGATCTTAAATACAATTCTAGCGCAAAGGAATTATACAGACCCAAGTACAGTTATACATACGCAGCGCTTTCTGGACCAGATGTAGGCATCAGCAAGAAACCCCCATCAATCAGCATTCAGCATGAAGACTAGAAACCCAGGGTCAGAGCACACATATTTATACCCCCCTGAAATAGAGAATAGAGAAGTTTGTTGCTAATACCATTGGTCCTAAATTAGAGGGCATATGTTACAAGGCATCTAACAGGTTGGTTCAAATAGACACAGTCCAGCCTCTAACAACTGGTGGTCTCTGGTTTCCCGCCTCATGCAAATCCTAACAGTTGGTCATATAATGTACATTTTGTTGATTGAAGTCTCTGCGGTCCATAAGTTGAAAATGCCTGTTGCGATCTCTACATCGATTTTACTGGAATACTGTTGAGAGAGTATGCATCAGTACAATACCAAACATGGCTTACTTATCACATATAAAACCTTAGTTACAAAATAATCTTTATTTCATAGCAATTATAGTAAATGTGCATACTTGAATCATATACCTTAAAGCTAATGGAACTTTGTATGTGAATATGTAATGTGTGAGTATGTGGGGTTTGAAGTAAAGACACTAGTTAACTTGGGGCAGATGCGCATGCATGAAGCTAATATTCGGCGTTTTCATACAAGATCTTATGCATTCGCTAATATGCGACTAGTTAACAGCGCAATTGTGCGTATTAATGTGTGTATGAGAAATGGTGTAAGATGCAATCGCATGATGCTAATAGTAATATCGCCACATGTACTAAAGTGTGAGTTTATCTAAAATGGTGCTTGGGTGGCCATTCGAAAAATGGCGTCTTGCGATCTTATTTCCAAGATGGTGTCTTGTGATCTCATTTTCTTGCGGCCAGTCGCAAGATGGCGTCGCTGTGATACAATTTTAAACTGATCTTGTCTCAGCCAATTATCCAGCTTTGACACCTTGGACCCTCCAACCCACCCTTATGTTGTGTATATGAAACAGGACATTCACAGTTTAACTAAACCAATCACTTCAGCGACAGGGACTGCCACTTGTGGCTGAAATGATTGGTTTGTGCCAAGGCTCAAGTCTTACAATCGGGTATTAGTCCTGCTACGGCATTGAGGGCCGGTATACCTTGGCTTGATGCGGCTGTGTAGCAGCCTTGAGGTCTGAAGATAACTGATAGGCTGTGGCCTGTGGGCCAGTAGGATGAGATGCGGCCTTTGGGCCAGAAGCAGCCTTGAGGGCTGGAGGTGCCTGGTTTGCTGTGGCTTGTGGGCCAGTAAGATGAGATGTCGGCCTTTGGACCGGTAATAGCCCAGGCTGGTTGTGGCCTGTGGGCCAATAGGTTGAGGTGCGGCCTTTTGGGGCGGTAACAGCCTCTGGGGTGATTGTGGCCTGAGGGCCAGTAGGTGCCTTTGGGCCGATAGCAGTCTCTGGGCTGGTTGTGACCTGAGGTCCAGTAGGATGAGGTGCGGCCTTTGGGCCGGTAGCAGCCTCTGGGCTGGTTGTGGCCTGAGGACCCGTAACAGCAGTCACTGAAAGGAGTCACAGCCAATGGGCTGTGAGGCGGCCTCCAGGCTGTGCAGCAGCCTTGAGGGCTGGATGAACTTGGCAAGTAAACACTGGGGTGCTCTGAGTGCTGCCAGGATGACACCAGCAGTGGTACACTGGGTAGTGTGCTCTGGCCACTGAAGTGCACTTAGTGTCGCTGGGATGACACCAGCGATCGTACACATGAATGCGTACTTCAGGGCACTGAAGTGCGCTTAGCAGGGCCGGCTCTAAGGGTGTTCAACCAGTGCGGTCGCACAAGGGCACCACCCATAGAGGACGCACACCTCCCCAATATCCCGATTTCAGTGGGACGGTATTGTCCCGCTGTTCCACCCATGGGCCGAAGTGACCTGCGGGTGGTCAAATTGGGAGGTTGGGGACCCCACCACCGCAGCATCCAAACAACATCACGCAAAGGGCGTGGCCTATGGAAATGTGGCCACACACCCAATTTCAGTCACGTGCGACTGCGCCACGTGCGATTACAGAGCGCTATGTACTGGGCCGCCACAGGGTGCTCAGACCCCGCTTAGTGCTGCCGGGATGACACCAGCAATTGTGGACAGGACAACAGCTAGCCAGCCCCTATATATGGACAACAGACAACCAGCCTCTATGGATGGACAGGACAACCTCCGTCACAACAACAGCCAGCCAGCCCATTATATGGACAACAACCAGCCCTTAAGCAACACAACTGTAGCCAGCCCCTGTGCACAGCAGCACAGCTCCCAGCTCCCTCCCTCCCTCTTCACTCTCCACAACCAGAATGGACCTTTATAGAATACTCTCCACAACCAGAATGGACCTTTATAGAATCCAAAACCAGCGAGTATCTGACAGTGGGATGATGACATTGTGCCTTGTTTTCAAATCCGAGTCAGGCTGGAAAACCCGAGCTGACTCAGATCTCCTAAGTTCAGGTGGGTTCGGTTCTCAGGCAACCAAAAACGCTCATCCCTAGTTCATATAATATGTACTTGTCCTGCAATGTCTTGTACTGTAAGTCACTGTTCTCTTGTTCTGCTCAACTGTTTATGTACTTTGTTAGGAGCTGCGGAACCCTTGTGGCACCATATAAATAAAGGATAATAATAACAATGATAATAATACCCAATGTGTAATCAGTTGCTGACTATTGTGTATGAAGTGGTAGTTTGTGATCGGTTAGCTCGGCTTGATGCAGACCTTTTTAAACAATGTGGCGGCTGCTTCTTAGCAGGTTGGAGCTGAACATTTAAAGCGGCACTTACATTCAATGTAAAAAGCCCAGCGTGCTTTACACTGAATGCGAGTGCCACTTTAAATTTTCTGTTTAAAGCCATTGCTTTGAATATATAGGCCAATGTCTCCTTAGGCCTGTTTTAGAGTTGGGAATATAGTAAGAAAGAGCAAGTAAATGTGCACCTTGGTAAAACCATGTTGCACTGCAAGTGGGGCAGTTTTAAAATGTGCAGAGAGAGTTAGATTTGGGAGGGGTACGTCCAATCTAACATCTAAATTGCAGTATAAAAATAAAGCTATCCAGCATTTGAGGGCTACATGCAAAAACAGCCAGGATTTACCATGCACAAATAATGTATGTATATGCAACCCTTGTATTGCAACATGGTTTGTCCAGGTACACAGTTATTTGTTATTTCTTACTCTATTCCCAGACCTAATCAGGCTGTATGTGACCAATTCCACTTGTGGTGGACAGATGTCTTTAAAAACCTACACATCAGGCACTGGTTACTGACTGTGAACAAAGTACCCCATGTTCTCTGTGTGCCACCTTCTCATCTGTGGTCCAAGCTAATTATGAGAGCATCCAGAATCACCATCTCCTTTCTTTACAGATATCTCACTGTTGGGATCCGCAGGTAACGGATCATCTTGGTGGCAGTTCCCAGTCTTGGTCACTACTGGAAGGCAGCCGGTGTGTCAGGGGGTAAATACAAATAGTATATGACAAGGTTTGTGTACTAAAAATAAAGGTTTATTAACATTTAAAAAATAGGCATATACCCCTGGAAAACAATCTAATTAAGAAAAATGAGCATTGAAACACGCTAGCAATCTGTTCATTGGTTTACCAGTGTCCTGAATGGATATCTGCTGGCCCACTAGCTGTGAAATAAATGTATCCAAGGACTGATGAAACAGAATTATGCACTAGCCACCAAATAGTATTAAAAAGAGATCATGAGTGTCCTCCGTGAATGGCAGAAGGTGAAATTTGAGTCAGCCGAAATTGCCTTTTGTGTGGTGAGCAGTCTGTATCATGGTGTCATGATGGAAAGCTCTCACCTGTATGAAGGGAGCTTGGATCTTCGTGTGACGGCTTTTTCCAGTGGCAGCGTTCCTTGTAGTGAAGGAACTCGATCTCTGTGAGCAACTTTCAGCATGAAGTATAGGAGACACAGCTAAATTGGTTAACCTCCCTCTTAGTAGAGTCGACAGAAAGAATGGGCTGTGCAGGCGTTGAAATCGCAGTAAGAGGTGCAGTTCAACCCAGGATTGGGGAGCTGACAGTACCTGTGTAGCCTGAGCTGGTGAGTCCATGCAGAACAGGTGTCTGGGTATCACAGTGATATTCCAGGGGTAATTTCAATGCTGGCACCTACGCGTTTCGACGCTCCTCAGGTGTCTTTGTCAAGGTGTGGGTAAACTAACTCTGTCTCAAATAAATAGCACTACAAGCTCACTTAGCATAATTAATTAATCAATCTAAAACACTTGATAAAAAAACGAACTTTGTCAATTATATATATAACCAGATTTGGAGAATCATGTTGTACAAATAGAACATTTAAATTCCAAAAAATGGAAATATATATATAAAACTTCATTTATAGAAATATATATACAAAAAAAGTATTACACATATCATTATATCTAAAACGGTGCTAGATCAATTCATAGATATAAGTAGATTTCCCAATAATAGATAGAAAGTTTAGAAATAAATCTAAAGAGCTAATCCTAGGAGTAAGCAGGTTACCATCCAATAGGTTAATACTATTATTCTTTTTATTATTTTTATCCAATTTAAACACATATTGCATACTAATAACATTAATGTTAACAATGAAAAATATATAAATATATTTTCAATCAAAAAGGACAGTAAATAGAATATTAATTTTTCATTTGTTTTACATAAAGTAATATTATTCAAAATACAAGTCAGAGTAAAATTTCACTCTAGTTTTAATTCATATAAAGTATAACCACAGAGAAATGTATAACAATCTGAGTTTTTTATAGAAATATATATAACAGACCCTGATAGTTAAGGGAATAGTTAAATAGAATATAAACAAAATGATTAAATAAAGTATAAACAAAAATATGAATGTCGAACGTATTCACTAAGAATTAGATGAGACTGATAGAGAGACAAAAAAATCAAAACACAGAGTTTAGTTCTACTTGTTCATTTAGGCCATCTGGATATAAACTATTCATTTGGAAAATCCAAAATAGCTCCTGACGGCATAAAGACCTGAACCTATCCCCTTTTCTGATGGTTGGGGGGATGTGTTCCAACCCCACAATCCTAAGTGAATGATCATTTCCACCATGCTCATTAGCATAATGTTTTGAAACACTATGGAGCATATTTCCTTTTAGGATATTTCTTATATGTTCCAAAAAGCGTTCTTTAAGGCTTCTAGTAGTGCGTCCTACATATCTCATATTTTAACAGCTGCATAGTAACATGTATATGACAAAACTAGTGTCACAATTTATAAAGTGTTTTATTCTTATGTTTTTTCCATTATAAGCTGTTGTGATTTCTTTTGTATTAAGTAGAATATATTTACATGTTATACATCTGGTTTTTCTGCATTTGAAACAGCCTTTTGGTTTTTCCGGTAACCAGGTCCTATGTTCTTTCACATCAGAATCTTTAGTGGGTTTAAGACAACTTGGAGCAAGAATGTTCTTAAGGGATTTATTTTTTCTATAAATGAAAGTTGGTTTTTCAGGTAAAATATCTTTTAGAATTGTGTCATGTTTTAGGATAGAATAATTTCTCTTTATAGCACGTTTTATTTGAAAGGATGATTTATTGTAGGTAGAAATGAAGGCTAAATTGTTTTTATATTTACTACACATCAATGTATCTCCCTCATTTATTTGTACCGACACTTGTTTTGGTTTTAAAAGATTTTCTCTATCCATCTTTTCTACCTCATCTAGAGCTTTTTTCAATAAGTTCTCTGGGTAGCCCCTTTCTAGAAAGTTGGCACACAGAGATCTTGCTTGTATCTGGAAAGATTCCAGATCAGAGCAATTGCGTCTGATACGCATCAACTGTCCTTTCGGGATATTTGTTTTCCACAGTAAATAATGTGAACTTTTAAAATGTACATAGTTATTGCTAGCAGTGTCTTTGCAATAATTAGTAGTAGTTATTTTATTATTTTGGATTGTTAGGGTGAGATCCAAAAAATGTATCTGGTTTCTGTCATAAGTATGTGTAAAAGAAAGGTTGTGAGAATTAGAATTGAGGGAAGTAACAAAAGACTGTGCACTAGAAAAGTCCCCATCCCAAATAATAAAAAGATCATCAATGTAATGGCCATAGAGTACCAGAGCCCCCCCGAGCCCCCCATTCCACACACGGGATGACTCAAAGTCCCCCATGTATAGGTTGGCGAAGCTCAGAGCGAATCTGGTCCCCATGGCCATTCCAACCACCTGTAAGTAAAATGTCAGTAAAAAGAAAGTAATTGAGAGTTAAAATTAAATGAATACTGTGAAGTAAAAAGTCACGATGTTGGTCGGTTAGGGATTCATCCTTAAGGAGAAATTTTTCAACCGCATTGATCCCCAAATCATGGGGGATATGTGTGTAGAGTGGAAAAGGGTGGAGGCATTGTGGTCCTGAACAGACAAGATTATATTAAGGAGGCCCTTTGTCAACTACACGATACCACTTTTTATCGTGTATTAGACAGGGACCCATCAATTAAATACACTATGGAATATTCCACTCTCATAAATACAGCATTCACGACAGGTGTTATTTCAAAGGATGTATACAGGTTTCTGTCAGTCCCTTTCCCAGTCACGCCTATATTTTATCACTTACCCAAAATCCACAAAAGCCTTACCTCACCCCCGGGAGACATATCATTTCTGGTATTAATTCTCTTACTTCTAATCTATTGTATTATGTTGATTTTTTTCTTCAGCCCCATGTTGCTCTATTAAGGTCTCATTTTAAGGATACTACACACTTTCTCAATCAAATATGAGAAGTGGAGTGGAAAGAAACATATGCCTTTCTCACACTTGATGGGAAAGCGCTATACACACATATCCCCCATGAGTTGGGGATCAATGCGTTTGAAAAATATCTCCTTAAGGATGAGTCCCTAACCGACCAACATCGTGATTTTTTACTTGAAAGTATTCGTTTCATTTTAACTCACAATTACTTTCTTTTTACTGACATATTTTTCTTACAGGTGGTTGGAACGGCCATGGGTTCCAGATTCGCTCTGAGCTTTGCTAACCTATACATGGGGGACTTTGAGTCCTCCCGTGTGTGGAATGGGGGGCTCGGGGGGTTTCTGGTACTCTATGGCCATTAGATTGATGATCTTTTTAATATTTGGGATGGGGACTATTCTAGTGCACAGTCTTTTGTTACTTTCCTCAATTCTAATTCTCACAACCTTTCTTTTACACATACTTATGACAGAAACCAGATACATTTTTTGGATCTCACCCTAACAATCCAAAATAATAAAATAACTACTACTAATTATTGCAAAGACACTGCTAGCAATAACTACATTTTAAAAGTTCACATTATTTACCATGGAAAAGAAATATCCCAAAAGGACAGTTGATGTGTATCAGACGCAATTGCTCTGATCTGGAATCTATCCAGATACAAGCAAGATCTCTGTGTGACAACTTTCTAGAAAGGGGCTACCCAGAGAACTTATTGAAAAAAGCTCCAGATGACGTAGAAAAGATGGATAGAGAAACTCCTTTAAAACCAAAACAAGTGTTGGTACAAATAAATGAGGGAGATACATTGATGTGTAGTAATATAAAAACAATCTAGCCTTCATTTCTACCTACAATAAATCATCCTTTCAAACAAAATGTGCTATAGAGAGAAATTATTCCATCCTAAAACATGACACAATTCTAAAAGATATTTTCCCTGAAAAACCAACTTTCATTTATAGAAAAAATAAATCCCTTAAGAATATTTTTGCTCCAAGTTGTCTTAAACCCACTAAAGATTCTGATGTGAAAGAACATAGGACCTGGTTACCAGAAAAACAAAAAAGGCTGTTTCAAATGCGGAAAAACCAGATGTATAACATGTAAATATATTCTACATAATACAAAAGAAATCACAACAGCTTATAATGGAAAAAACATAACAATAAAACACTTTATAAATTGTGACACTAGTTTTGTCATATACATGTTACTATGCAGCTGTGAAAATATGAGATATGTAGGACGCACTACTAGAAGCCTTAAAGAACGCTTTTTGGAATATAGAAGAAGAAACATCCTAAAAGGAAATATGCTCCATAGTGTTTCAAAACATTATGCTAATGAGCATGGTGGAAATGATCATTCACTTAGGATTGTGGGGTTGGAACACATCCCCCCAACCATCAGAAAAGGGGATAGGTTCAGGTCTTTATGCCGTCAGGAGCTATTTTGGATTTTCCAAATGAATAGTTTATATCCAAATGGCCTAAATGAACAAGTAGAACTAAACTCTGTGTTTTGATTTTTTTTGTCTCCCTCTATCAGTCTCATCTAATTCTTAGTGAATACGTTCGACATTCATATTTTTGTTTATACTTTATTTAATCATTTTGTTTATATTCTATTTAACTATTCCCTTCACTATCAGGGTCTGTTATATATATATATATATATATATATATATATATATATATATATATATATCTATAAACCACTCAGATTGTTATACATTTCTCTGTGGTTATACTTTATATGAATTAAAACGAGAGTGAAATTTTACTCTGATTTGTATTTTGAATAATACTACTTTATGTAAAACAAATTAAAAATGAATATTCTATTCACTGTCCTTTTTGATTGAAAATATATTTATATATTTTTCATTGTTAACATTAATGTTATTAGTATGCAATATGCGTTTAAATTGGATAAAAATAATAAAAAGAAGAATAGTATTAACCTATTGGATGGTAACCTGTTTACTCCTAGGATTAGCTCTTTAGATTTATTTCTAAACTTGCTATCTATTATTGGGAAATCTACTTAGATCTATGAATTGATCTAGCACCTTTTTAGATATAATGATATGTGTAATACTTTTTTTGTATATATATTTATATAAATGAAGTTTTATATATATATTTCCATTTTTGGAATTTAAATGTTCTATTTGTAAAACATGCTTCTCCTAATCTGGTTATAGATATAATTGACAAGGTTCGTTTTTTTATCAAGTGTTTTAGATTGATTAATTAATTATGCTAAGTGAGCTTGTAGTGCTATTTATTTGAGACAGAGGTAGTTTACCCACACCTTGACAAAGACGCCTGAGGAGCATCGAAACGCATAGGTGCCAGCATTGGAATTACTCCTGGAATATCACTGTGATACCCAGACACCTGTTCTGCATGGACTTCAGTTTTTATGCTGCCTGTCATCTACACACTTGCCTCAATTCACCTTGGCTGATTCACAGCACGGAGATCCTCACCGGCTCAGGCTACACAGGTACTGTCAGCTCCCCAAACCTGGGTTGAGCTGCATCGCTTACAGCGATTTCAACGCCTGCACAGCCCGTTCGTTCTGTTGACTCTACTAAGAGGGAGGTTAACCAATTTAGCTGTGTCTCATATACTTCATGCTGAAAGTTGCTCATGGAGATCGAGTTCCTTCACTACAAGGAATGCTGCCGCTGGAAAGAGCCATCACACGGAGATCCAAGCTCCCTTCATACAGGTGAGAGCTTTCCATCATGACACCGTGATACAGACTGCTCACCACACAAAAGGCAATTTCGGCTGACTCAAATTTCACCTTCTGCCATTCAGGGAGGACACCCATGATCTCTTTTTAATACTATTTGGTGGCTAGTGCAAAATTCTGTTTCATCAGTCCTTGGATACATTTATTTCACAGCTAGCAGGCCCACAGATATCCATTCAGGACACTGGTAAACCAATGAACAGATTGCTAGTGTGTTTCAATGCTCATTTTTCTTAATTAGATTGTTTTCCAGGGGTATATGCCTATTTTTTAAATGTTAATAAACCTTTATTTTTAGTACACGAACTTGTCATATACTATTTGTATTTACCCCCTGACACACCGGCTGCCTTTTCTTATAGATTGTTTCTTTGCTATTGGGACTGACTATCTCTCTCAGCCGTGTTGCTTCAGGGTGTGTAATTTAACCCATTTAGCGCCTGGGTACTCCTTTTCTTATATTGGTCACTACTGGAGACTGCATCTAATCCTGTTTTGTCTGTGTTCAGTTCATAGCCTGTTATTCCTGTCTGTGTTTTTATCTAAGGTGTTACTAATCACCTGCCTCTCTGAAGATCTCAAGAGCACATCAGCCTGTGATTAGGAATTAATCTCTGCTGGAGACGGCTCTGATTGGGTCCTGCTTCTCTTAAATTACAGCCAGCCCTGCACTGTGTGCCAGTTAAACTGTCTAAACATCGGTACACAGACTGTTTACCAGCTTCCAAGCTGCACCATTGTACAGCCTGTCTCCTGTCTTCCAAGCCGCACCAGTGCACAGACTGTTTCCTAGCTTCCAAGCCACACTATTGCACAGCCTGCCTCCTGGCTTCCAAGCCGCACCAGTGCCACAGACTGTCTCCTGGCTTCCAAGCCGCACCAGCGCACAGATTGTTTCCCAGCTTCCAAGCTGCACCAACGGTTCCTAAGCCGCATCATCTGCTCCCAAGCCGCAACATTGGCCTCCGACCACTCTACTTGCTCTCCAGCCACATGATCGGTACCTTGCCGCACCAATGGCTCTTAAGCCACATCATCGGTTCCCAAACCAGAACATTGGCCTCAGTCCACTCTACTAGCTCTCCAGCCGCATCATTGGCACCTTACCACACCAATGGCTCTTAAGCCACATCATCGGTTCCCAAACCAGAACATTGGCCTCAGTCCACTCTACTAGCTCTCCAGCCGCATCATTGGCACCTTGCCACACCAATGGGTCTTAAGCCACATCATCGGCTCCCAAGCCCCAACATCGGCCTCCGGACCACTTTACTTGCTATCCAGCCATATCATTTGCACCTTAACCACACCATCGGCTCTTTAGCCACACCATTGGCTCCCTAGCTGAACCATTAGTGTTCAGCCGTACCATCGCCATTCAGCTGCACCGTTCCTACTTTGGACTATTCTTTTATACGTTCTTGCCTGTTTTTTGTGACAAAAAAGTAACTTACTTTGATTTCACCCTA
Organism: Taudactylus pleione; assembly: GCA_031769625.1. NCBI lineage: Eukaryota > Metazoa > Chordata > Amphibia > Anura > Myobatrachidae > Taudactylus > Taudactylus pleione. The sequence continues at coordinate 1,206,437 of JAUIMM010001983.1, read as the reverse complement.
CATCTCCTGGTGTCTCTCTCCTTAAGGTATGTTGGTCTTCTGGACCCCCAGACAACCATTACACTGTCTCCTTTCACCGCAGTTGAAGAGAAGTTGGAGTCAGCTCTCCAAAGAACACTCTTAATGCCCAGAGGGAGGGTATCTATCAGACTGCTTATACTACTGTATGTTGCAATGTCTGTACCACTCAGAGATGCAGTTGAAATTGCTTCATAGGTTGTATCTTACACCTAATAAGCTGCATACTATCTGGTTCCACAGCTCCAAATTTTGACGGCATAAGTGTGGCACTATTTGCACATTATACCACATTTTTGTGTACAGGAAGTATTTAAAATGAAATCTTGAAATCTTCAGTTCTCAGCAGAACTGTGCACCCAGAGCCGGGGTTGGTGCTCCTCTTTATTTTTACCCCTTCTGTCCTCATTTTGGTTCATATTTTGGTGGTGACCAGAATATCCATGACTCAATGTTGGAAGTCTAATTCTTTCCCCTCCATTGCTAGGATTGTATCTAAGGTCATCTATCATTTTGAAATCAAGGTCACCCTTGATGATGTGGTGTTCCTGGCACAAGTTCTACTCTGACAAAGAGGGTGCAACATTTTCATGTCCAACCTCCTTTCAATGTCTTACCTTTTGTCTTAAATAAATCCTTTAATGTTGAACTGCCTTGACTTGTATGCTTAGTGAAATATTTAGTTATCATTATGATTCTAACCATAATTGATTTTGTTACCCTATTCTCTTATTGGGAATGTTTTATACCCCCTCCAACGATATCCTCTGAATCCAACATCACTTACCTAATGTTCTTTTATTTTAATTAAATTCAATATTAATGATTGATTAAAAATATAGATAATAAAAATATAATTTGATATTCAGAAGAAAAGGAATTGTACTAATCCTTAGGTCAGTATTTAAATATAAGGAATTTCCATTTACAAATCCTTAAATATTTACTGTGCAATCCTCAGCTCATTTGACTCTTTGCAACCCATGTGCAATTCTCAGTTCCTGTTACTTTTTGTAAACAGTTTGCAATCCCATTTTTCTTTTCCAGCCTGTATGGCTCCCAATCATATTATATTCCTTCATATCCCCAGTTTAATAAATACTGTTAAACTTTCAGCAAGCTGTGTATAGTAACATAATTCTATACACATTGGAGTTGGAGAGTGAGGGCATTCCAAAAGTTGACAGCAGACACAATCGGTGATCTGGTACATTATCATCTGTCATTTCTGTCTGTCTGCCCACTTAGTGGTTACCCTCTAATGGCTCATGCTGTTTGCTCCCTACTCACCCCTGTGGGATCCATCGTTATGAGCCATAGGGATTCTCTCTATCTTATCCTGTATTCATACTACCCTTTCTCTGTCTTTGGTTTTATCATTGTGCTTATGGACCTGGCCAGCCCCAGAAAAAACACACACATTTTCCCTGATAGGGGAAAAAAAAGACACACATTGTCCCCGACAGGAAAAAAATAAAAACACATTGATTTAATGATTTAGTGATTGCCCCAACATAATTCGTCACCACCAAAACCAAAATAATAAAACATACATTAATTTTTATTGTCCCCCCCTCCTCCCTTTCCACCCCTGTCCTCAGCACCTTACAGAAGACTGAAGGGTCAATGGCACATGAAAAAGTGAAGTGTCATTGATTGAAAGCCACCTACCTTCCAACATGTATTCTGTTCGGTCTGCTTTGCCTCTGTTGCTTCTCCTGAGCATTGTATGAAGAAGAAGCTATCCACTTAAGAAGCTTGTATCTACTATAATATACATATGCTATGTAATTGTCTAATATTTTAAAGTTTTTACTATACTAATAAAAAATGAGTGCCCCAAAAATTACATTTAAAAAAAAAAATTAATGATTTACAAAAAAATCTATCACTTATACTGGATGAAGCTTACTAGATGTGTGCTTTTATTTCTATAAAGTTGGGAAAAAGTGAAAAAGTGGTGGGGCAGAAGCTCAGTGGGGGGAAGAAGCAGTGGGCAGTGTGGGAAAAGAACAAGGAACAGTTGGGGGAAGGAGCAGAGTTCAGTGAGGGGACAGAGTAAATATAATCTGGGTACATCAGGGCCATCTTAACAGCATCTTAGGCCCTGGGCAGAGCAATGCACTGGGGCCCCTACAATTGGAATTCCACTGCCTCCACCGTCCAATAATTACCCCTCCTTCGTTTTCATACCATCTCGCCACATACTTCCATACAGTGACTGGCTGTCAGCACTCTGATTGGTGGATAGCTACAGCCATCCACCAATCGGCAAGCTAACAGCCATTCACTGTCTGCTGCAGTCTGTACAGCTGTTAAGAAATGGGTTCATAACACATATACCAACAATAATGTAATGCAAAATATCCACCAATAAAAGAGAATAAGGGCACACTGTCACCAATGTGAACAAGAAGGTCAGTGATAACACATTAAGTGTATGTACTAAGCAGTGTTAGGAGACAGAGTGATAAGTGATAAGAAAGTGATAAGGTACCAGCCAATCAGCTCCTAACTGCCATCTCACAGGCTGTGTTTGAAAAATGACAGTTGGGAGCTGATTGGCTGGCACCTTATCACTTTTCACTTTGTCTCCTAACACTGCTTAGTAAATAGACCCCTAAGTTATATTTTTAGTTTTAAATAAAGCTGTGAACATGTGTCACTCCTAACTTTCACATTACACCTGGGCATTATTACTACATGCAAGTGATTGTTTATTGTTAAATAATGTTTGCAAACGAGTGGCCGGGATGACGTTTGAAGATGCTTTTCCTAAACTGTTGGTTTTACTACGCAGTGAATGGAGCTGTCCATCTCTGAGAGGCAAATGTTATTTCTACTGCTTGTAATAGTTTATTAACGAGCTCAATTAAACAGCTATTAACGTTGATAAACATCTGACTCCTGCAATAACACTGAAGACTTTCCTTTCTGGTCTCTGCACTTGTACTTAGTTCTACCTGTCTGTTTAATTCCCTCTCTGCGATTGTAACTGAGAAAGATTATACTGTATATTGTTTTCCTGTTGTTCTCTAACCTGGATATTTATTGTATTACTTCTGATGAGGCTGCATGTATCCTTGCTGAGGGGTAATTAGCCGGTCCCCTATCTGACCCTGGGAGCTGTGCCTAAATGGTGAGTATGTTAGAGGAGGCTGTTTTTACTACTCACTGCACCGCCCTGGTCTTCCTCCAGCTCAACCCCCGACTGAGAGAGCCAGGCCTCCATACACTGCTATACCTGGCTGGTCACCGAAGGGAGAAGGCCGAGCTCTGATGCATCTCCACCTGGATCTGCTTCCCACTCTCTGCCTCTCAGTCAGCACTGTTCCCTGAGGGGATGCAGCTAGACAGCACTTCACCCCGGTACTGTCCTGTCACTCCGGAGCTCCGGTCCCCGCAGACTATCCAGTCATGCCGCCAACAAGTCTCCTCTGACACTGAGGTAAGAGACACAGCGCAGGTCTCAGACGCACCTCCTCCAATGATCCATTGCCAGATCTTATATAACCTTCCCCCAGTCCTCATATCAGCAGGGATTCCCTCCTTTTTCTGTTTAAATAGGAGAGCCCCCGGCTCAAGCTCCTCCCACAGCACCACATAGTCCAGGCTGTCGGAAGAGTACACTAGTTCTTTATTAGAGGGGGGAAATATAGTACTGAGCAATATAATGGCATATAGATGTGGTGCTATACGTTCACATAAACATGTCCACAATATATGAATTTATACTTAAATAAATAAAATACTATTTTTTAACTATTTAAAATTGTGTAAATATATAAATTAACATATGATTTACCATACATATATTGTTCCTATATAAATACATGAAATTTATATACTGTATATAGCAGGGGGATTATTCAGTCTTGAAATAACATTTTCCAGTCACCTATTTCAGCTATACTGGGGTCCCACATGCCCATATGTTAAGATAATGCTGGGGTAGAGCAAAGATCATTGGGGGGTGGGAGCATAGGTAACGTGGGGGAAGCAGAGTTCAATGAGGAAGTAGGAGTTAAAAGAACCACAGCAAGTGATTGGGGACATAAAGCTACAACCCCATTGTAACAGAGAGAGGCTGCATGCGGCCAGTTATATATTATAGATGTGATGTTCCCACAGGAACCCCAGTCATCTCTTCTCTATTATGTCAGGGGTTGGGAAAGTGTCCCCAGCAATCCATTACAACTGTAGACAAAAAAAGTTCTAATGCGCACTGTACAGTGCCCACAGCCAGCGCCCAGAGCATGAACTCCGTTTTCTCCGCCCATGCTACATCACATGCAGAGAGCCCAATAACTTACTAATTTTTTTTTTTCATGTAAAATGCGTTTAACATTTTGGGTCTGGTATTTCGGAGGGCCATAAGGATGCACCAAGTGTTTAAACATCGCACGTGGCTGGTGCATGTGGTTTTTTAAAAGCGCTAAAAAAATGCCTGTGCCAGCCACGTGCAATGTTTAAAACACTTGCCGCATTTTATGGCCCTCCGAAATAACAGCCCCAATACATTAAACGCATTAAAAAAAAAAAAATGAATAAATTTGACCGAAATCTCAGCGATCGTTTTTCGCCAAAGTACGCAATTTACAATTTTTGTTTTTACTAAAGTATCTTTAGCGGGGCTGTCCAAAGGGTTCTGTAAGAAATACCCACATTTTTACCCAAAATTAGGGATTTTGCATAGGTTCCCCTTTTTTAAAATGTAGAAAAGTTTTCTCCATTTTCACATGAAAAATCTGCGATAAATTATCGCTGATGTGATAATATCGCTGAAAAATCGGTGATATTATCGCAGGTGCGATAATATCGCCGCTAATTGAATACAGCCCATAATATTAAATGTTAGCCATAATTTCTGATTGGCCTATACTCCCAGTAGCCAATTTGGGGTGTAAAAATGTGGCTTATTACTTAACTTTACTGGCTAAACTATTTTTTTTCATAGATGAGAACATATTGTATTTAAAAAAAGATGCAAATATTTTATTTAAAAAATCTGAATTGTGAGGTGTTTTGTTAAACTTTTTTCTGTCTTTATCCACAGGTAGACCACTTCTTGCCTGTTTAATGCTTTAATTTTTAGGCCTATAGTAATTTAGCAGTGATATACTGTACATTCTCTTTAACATAGTAAACACTTGCATAAATTATGCAAATTTGGTTTAACATGTATGAGATCATAAATGGCAGTCATTGTGATGTCATGCATTCCATGTTATGCTGTTTATGTTGTGCAGTTCATGCTGTGCATTTTATGTTGTACATGTGATGTGTATACAGCCATGTACAGCTTATGCTCTAAATTCTCTTTTCGCAAAAGAGGTAAGTTTCTTCAAATTTGTTTGTACCCGTCTTATACTGCTTGCTTGTGCTAGCACTTGGGTTTCACCAGTGCTGGCAATCCCAAATTTCTCCTTTTTATTTTTTTTTTATATTTGAGTGGTAAAATCTATTTTTGCACCTTAGGATTTAACCAAAGAAATAATGAAGAGGAAGAAAGGGAAGAAAAGTCATCAAGTGTAATGTCCAAGAGCAAGGTAAGCCTTTCCCTACCCACTTCTGCTAGGTGACCTTACTAGTCACTTAGGGTAGCTTAGACAGTTATCTGGTACAAGGACAATCTATATAAGGAAAATATTGAAAAAACAAAAACAAAATCCATTTTCTATTAAACAAGATTCAAAGGTGTATTGTAGAACCAGGTAGATTGTCAGATAGTGTATTGCAGAACCAGGCAGATTGTCAGATAGTGTATTGTAGAACCAGGTAGATTGTCAGATAGTGTATTGTAGAACCAGGTAGATTGTCAGATAGTGTATTGTAGAACCAGCTAGATTGTCAGATAGTGTATTGTAGAACCAGGTAGATTGTCAGATAATGTATTGTAGAACCAGGTAGATTGTCAGATAGTGTATTATAGAACCAGCTAGATTGTCAGATGATGTATTGTAGAACCAGGTAGTTTGTCAGATAGTGTATAGTAGAACCAGGTAGATTGTCAGATAGTGTATAGTAGAACCAGGTAGATTGTCAGATAGTGTATTGTAGAACCAGGTAGATTGTCAGATAGTATATTGTAGAACCAGGTAGAATGTCAAACGGTGTCACGTGCAGGACAGAGAGCTCTAGACAAGTGATAATAAAGTGTATGCAGACAAATTCTGTATTTTAGTCTAGGTAAATGCAGTTATACAATTTTAATGCTGCTGGTTATAGTTTAAAATGAAGTACGTGCTTTACTATATATATTAAATATTTTATTTTGTTTCAAATACAAATTATAATAAATCTTTTATCTCTTTTATCCAATGTTTGTTTTCTTGTGCCCCCTATCTATATTATTATTTGTAGTTGGAGTCAGAATTATGCCCCAGCTCTACACAGGACATTACTGCTGCCACCACCAGCAACCTGCCAAAAAAGGCGTCTCTTAAGGTAAACTCTTAGTTACCTCAAATTGCAGTGGTCTGTAACCTGCCTGATTTGTCAGTACAATCTGTGTATCTTGCTGGCAGTAAAATATCATCATAATTGGGGAGATTTATAGCTTCTGTCATGTTTCTAGCACAGCCCCTGTACAATGACAGTTAGAAGAGGATCAGTTGGTACTTTCTCTCTCTACACTTTATCTCTCTCTGGGGTCTATTTACTGAGCCTTGGATGGAGATAAAGTGAACCGAGATAAAGTACCAGCCAATCAGCTCCTAACTGCTTTGTCACAGGCTGTGTTTGAAAAATGACAGTTAGGAGCTGTTTGGCTGATACTTTGGGGCGGATTCAATTAATCGTGAAAATCCGAGATCAGCTAAAAGTTTTTGCCGATCTGCAGTTTTCGCCTGTTTTCAAAGTATCGCCGTATTCTATTCTAGGTCATTTTGCACCTAGAAAACTCCATAGGCAAAAACAGGCAAAAAATCTTCTCCAGCAAAAGGCAGGAGAAAAGAAGTGCAAAATCCATATTTTGGGGTACAAATGTGGGGATTTGGTTCAGAACCCTTTGGATACCCCCCTAATGACTAATTAGGCAAAAAAATTATCTTAATTCACCCCAAAAAACACGTAAGTTTTGAGACGAAAATGTAAAAAGTGTTGGAAAATGGGTAAAAAGTAGGGGGCCTGGTATTTTTGGGGGGCTAAAAGGTAGAGACAGGTGTTTTATGATTGCAAGAGGATGCAGCAGGTGTATTTTTTATTTTTATTTTAAATCTTCACTTAAGAGACACCAAAATATACTAGTACCCATTTACATGTACCCCAAATGTAACTACATTACTTATTTTTCTCTAAAAAACATTGCATTATATAATTTTTACATACTTATGCAAATATGCATATAACAGCTCTTTGACTCAATATAAGATCACTAAGTACTTTTATTAGGGCTATTTATACTCTTCTATATTGATTCCCAGGGTCAGTTGGGCTTTTTATGGGGTACAGACTGATTTCCCCAAAATATGCTGTACTTTTCGCTAGTTTTGCTATTAACTACATTCGCCTATCTGCACTTTAGACTGTTTTGGAATTGAATAGGGCAAAAAGTGGGGACGCACATGGAGAAAACATCACGTTCAAACAGGCGAATGAGGTGAAAACATTGCGATTTTCACTGACCTTGACTCTTCTCAGCTAATTGAATCCACCCCTTTATCACAGTTCACTTTATCTGAATCCAAGGCTTAGTAAATAGACCCCTCTAAGATTTAATAAATCTCCCCCATAGTGAGGACCTCAATACAATATATTGGTAGGACAGTTGTAAGCACTGAACCATTCTGATAATAATTTAATCACCTTTCTATTTAAGCCATGAACTAGTAATAACAATTTTTCTTATACTTATGTGCTTTTTATTAATACTATTTAGTATTTGTTTCTTTCTATATTGATTATTTTTATAACTTCATTTAACAATTTTATAGCTTGCCCACGAGTGTATGTATTTCTGTGTATATTTGACAGCATAGTTACTAGCATGTGGAGCTCACAGTATTCTTCCACAATACATTTATGTAGTCACATGGTAGACTTGCTGTATGTCATCAGTGTCCTAGATACATAACTTAAACCTACTAATATAATGTTTCTAGGAAAGTTTTCATGGTTGTGAATTATTTGTGATGGCTACTATTTTCATTTTGTTTCTGTTCTCTATTAATTTATCGTATACAAGATATGACATATCTATCTACTGATCCTAGATCAATATTTTATAATCCATTAATAATTGATTTATAGGAACACTTCCTTAATATCTGAGACAGAGTTAGAGACTTATTAATAATCTCCTTTAAAATAACTTCTAAATTGAAATTTTAATTATGAAAGTGAATTTCTTGCTCTGACTTCCCACTGTAGCCTTTTGTAATGATAATGTATATGCTAAAGTCAGACATAGGGGTAAAGTTTCTAAGCAATGGCTTTCTTATCATGTTCTAAAAGGAAATTTAGGAAGTTATTACTATTCAAAGAAACTCAGTGCATTGTGCCTTGAATAGTCTTGCTGTTTTTAATTTCCCTGCTTAAATATGACGAGAAGCAGTGACTTTTGTAAGCCACCACTTAGTAAATCCCTAAGTGGTTGATGAGATATTTGCTGCTGAGTAAAATTCTCCAATCTGAAGTGAGGATAGAAACCTGAAAACTACCCTCTCAGATGTGACTTCTACTTCTGTAAACCAACTCTTGTCAGTATGGGTGTGACTAATGACTGAGCACCATTCTGTAGTAAGTCTTCAATGTCTAAAATAAGTTAATCAACAGTGCTGTGTAACACCTGAGACCTAAATTGATAATTTTAGGTAAAAGTAGGTAAATATCACAAATATATAACAGCTATGCAAAGTATAAAATAAAAAATCTATTGATAAAATATACGAATTTTATAATATAAAAAACAGACATTATTGGCCAATGAAACATACATGAATATAGATACACATATACAATGTGTCTAGAAAACATATAACATCAAAAAGTGTTTACAAAATAGCCAATATCATTTTGTGTTTTCTTTTGGCTTGCAACCACAACAGCTGCGTAGAAACACTTGCATCAATTAATTCAATTAGTACTTATACAACATTCCATTTTGCAGCGCAGGTGGCTATAGATTCATATTAGTCTTCAATGTCTGCTTGTCTGGAATATACCAGCTTTTAAGTGAATGTGGCTAGAACAATCTGTAGTTATTCATATCATCAGATGCACAGATTATTTGTGTGCAGGTTTTTTGGGAGATCATAACCTGTCATGGAGTTGTGTGAGGTCAGGGTTGCATGTGACAGGCTGTACCAGGCTGTACAGGATGGCAATAGAGATAAAATATTGCAAAATGAGAGTTTAATGATGGAAGCAGCAGAGTCCAAGCAGCTTGCAGCCCCCATAAAAACCAATGGGGGCTACGGGTGCAGTAGAAAAGCAAGGACTGCAGCAGATATGGAGATATGTGCTGCAGCCCCTGCTTCATAATTCCAGGTGATAATTAGTATTTGCAGGTGTCCCTTGAAAACGGGTGGTTTTGAGGTATATGCCACAAATATTGAATGATAAATAGTGGTCTATTTATTAAGCAGTGATAACCTTTTCATCTGCTTATTAGCAAGTGAAATAGGTTATCACAGCTTTATCTTAAGAGAAAAACTGTGATGTGTTATGGACATGGATTAGTTGCCAGTGAGGAGAAACAGCATAGAAGACTCAGCTCTCCCAGCTGCTGCTGATCAAGCTCCTCCCCATTGCCCCAGTGATTACAGCTGCCATTTGCTGGCCTCTGAACCATACTAGTGACCATACTGGTCCTCTACAGTCAGCACATGTGCAATAAAGAATTACTATATGATTGCCGAGGAGCCTTTTGAGGGAGCATTATGCTACTGATGAAAGTAAAGCAATTACTTTGTGTAGACCCCCCCCCCTCCCTTGTGCCTATTTTGAAAATTTTCTTGGTACAATATTATGTACCGCTACATTCAGAGGGTCAGTGATCTATAGGCCCACTAAATACATGCTGCCATACTTCAGGTATGAGCAAGGGTACAGGTTAGATAGTATACTGGAGAGGTTACAGCTATACACAGGCTATTATACATTGTGCATTTTCAGGCACCAGCTATGTATTGTAGTTTAATACAAAGTGTTTCCATACTTGTGTTACTACCAATTCCCTAACTATGATATGGATACATTTCAGAAAGGATTGAGGCCCTAGTGATATGAGAGAAATAATCATTTTGTTTTTATTTTACTTATTTATTGATATATGGACACTTAGGGCAGGGGCGTACTCCGAAGTCCTGCGATGGGCTGTCTTGCTGGAGAAAACACCTGTAAAATGGCATCATCAGACATTTTTCCGGTGTTCTGCGTATGCGCACTAGGGAAATAACCCTGGTGCGACCTGCACATGGGCTGTAGACTCTGGGTACACTCTAGTGCCCAGAGATTACAAGTGCTTCTGCGCTGAGCACATCCACCGGACAGAGTGCACACGGGCCCCCTCTTCTGTAGAAACGCCCCTGACTTAGTGGGTGATTCAGTAATAGATGGAATTACAAAGCGACATGCAAGCAGCTTTGCAAATCCTTCCTTGCAAATGCAGCAAGAGGTGTCTGACACCCCCTGCTGTATTAACGATCTCAGCACTGTGGCCATGGTCGCATACTGGGATAACCATTGCTTCTCAGCTCAGGCTGAGTAAACCTTAGCTTACACAGGCTGGCTGGCTTGTGATGCCAGGAAACTGCATCTGTGAATGCAGATCCTGGCCTTGCCATTCCCAGAAAATGAGGGACAACACGTCCCCATTTCCAGGAACGCTGGCTGTCCCTGCTACTGCAAAACCCCGTAAATGGCTCTTTCTGTCAATCAGGCAGAGGCATACGGGGACCTGAGTGCGATGATACAGGACCTGTTCTGCACATGTACAGAATGGGTCCTGTGCATTTGCAGATTCCTGATGATCAGGAATCTGCGTTCAGCAGTGCATATATGGATAATGCTGAAGGGCCTTTAGTTCTGTAGCATATTTTATGAGATTTCCTCTAATATTATATAAGATGTTCCCTTCAGTAGTTGATAATTCTTACTGGTTTCCCAAACAATGACATTGATAAGGACAATTATCCAAGATCACATTACCTAAATGTTTTTTTGTTGTTACATGAAAACCCTTGTTCACTGCACCTGCTTAATGTGCTTCTTTGTGCTATAATTTCAGGTCCAAAACAAAACTGGCAAAGAGAAGAAAGTGGTGACTACAAAATGCATCAACATCCAGACTGACCCATCATTCAATGTGAAGTCTGATTGGCTGAAGGTGAAGCAAACCATAACTAATAACTAGAATGATGATCCTGTAACCACTTACCTGGAATGGTCACATAGGGTGTAACCATACAACTGCAGGTTCTGCGATAGCCAATGTTACGTGTCCTTTGTGCACCTTAGAATGCCTTCAGGTCTCCATTCTGAAACTTAAAAAATGCTTGGAGGGGCCGCAAATAAGGATATCTAGCATCATTGGGGTGGGCGGGGGTTTGAAATGTCAAATTGAGATCTATGGTCACTGAGGTGGTGTGGGTGTGTGTGTGGGGGGGGGGACACAGGTAATGCTACAGGGGGTGTACAAAGTTTACAGAAGTGATGGGAATAGAAAACAGGTGGTGGGTTAATGCTACAGGGGGCACCAACAGCAGGGGAATGCTACTGGTGGTTCTACAAGGGTGATTGAAAAATTCTATAGGAATGGGGAGGATAATGTTACTGATGTCTTAGGATAATTATTCAGGGGTCTTCTAGATACACCCCCAGGATGGTTCTAGTTTTTATTACAAAAATTGTTTTATTACTGATTTTCTTAACCTAATTTGTTAATAAAAAAAACATGACAATTCTGGTGGCAAGGAACAATGGCTTATATTGTATTTATCAGAAGCACAATGCTATCTTGTATAAAATATATGCTAGGTCCAAAATAATGGGAGTTTCAATTGCTTAATGTGACTATACAGTTCTTGTGTCTTGATGACCACACACTGTTTGGGGAAATCTGGGTAGCACTGAGTGATTCATCTCAGACTGGGGTACATGTATAGATAGAGCATGGGTTGATCTAAACTGCACTTTTCTAGCAAGCAGCATTGTGAAACCCTCCCGGTATCATCTACTCACTATCCCAGAGAGAATAGGTGTTTGGTGCCATCAGCTTGTGCACAGATACCCAAAATGATATGAGGAAACCGCATTAAACAAACCTGTTGTAGTGACATAAATTGCATAGACCATCCATCTGCATCCGTGTGTGCAGGTGTGGTGCAGATGGATGTAGGTTTAGTGTAGTTTGGGGAATGTTGTTCGTACAGTACTGGTAGATTAATTGGCTTCTGATAATAGATGAAGCCCTGTGCATGTTTCTATGTGGTAGGGAATATAGATTGTAAGCTCTGCTGGGGCATGGACTGATGTGAATGACTAAAATAGTCTCTGTAAAATAACTGCAAAATATGTGTGTTAATACTAATAAATAATATGATTGCAGTACAGTTACTTTTGTCTAGAATTATACTATCCTGCAGAAACATTGGCTGCTTTGAGCTTAGTCTAGGTGAAGTTTTAGTTTTCCACACAGAGTAAAGACAATCCAATTACACCCATTTTTGGCTTGGTGACTTGGATTTGGATTTTCTTATCTTCACATTAGTTAAAGATTGTGTGTTTTCATCTAGATTCGAGGAACATTCAAAGGCTGGATGAAGCTATGGTGCATCCTAAAACCAGGAGTGATGCTTCTATATAAGTCCCCCAATTTACAGCAGTGGGTTGGCACCATCCACCTGACACTGTGTGACATTAGTGAGTACCCATCGCAGAAAAATGGATTCAGTTTCAAACTCCGTCATCCTAATAAGCGATCTATATGGGGTGTTACGGTAAGCAGAGCTTTGTACACTATTACATTTGTAAGACATTACAACTACTGATAGAAATATCATGTTAAGGATCATGTATTTTAGTGCATGCTGGCTTAGCAAATATACATTTTACAAGATCTACTGTATAAATCATAGGATTCACAGTAATATGAATATTGTATGTGTGGTTGACTTAATATATTGACTATCCCCTACAAATAATTATATCTGATTTTTAGGGGCCTAATGGTGAAACTATTCCATCCTTCACACTACCTCTCCCAGTCCACTACATGATCATTCGTGCACCAACAGAATGGAATGGTAAGTTATGTTCCTATGGAGAAGGGGGATAGTTTTGCTGTAAGGAAAGTGCCTTCCTCTTTGTATTGCTCTGTGACGGTTTTGTTACATTTATTGCTGCCAATTACAATCTGAGCCAACAGCTCCCACCTAGAATTTATGGATTAAACATGCAGCTCTCCATATCCGCACAATGGAGCCATGTAAAAGCTTTAAAGCATCTGATGTAATAAAAACCGGCTTACAGGAGCATTAAGGTCACTTTACTCTGTAAGATGGGCAGTAAGCACACATTGGGCGTGATTCTGAGTCGGACATAATGTTGATGTTGTACGTAGAGGAGTGATTTATTTTCTTCTGCGCATGTGTCCAAAGTCCGTGCACAAAGAATCGCGACTGAGATACACGGCCTAGAAAATGTCTTGAAAATGTATTGGGCATGTCTGTGTGGTCACTGGGAGGTGGCTGTGTGGACACAGAGATGGTCCAGAAGTAAAGTCACAGAAGTAAAAATGGGAAAGATGCACTCATGGCGGTGAAGTGTCCTACTCAGAATCAGGCCCTTTGTGGCTGCTATGTATAGTGCAGAAGTAATAAACTGGGGAGCAGCAACCATATGTTCCTATGTTTCATGGAAAGAGAGGACATGGACTTGAATATCAAGTGACTACATATCTGAAACTACACAAGACATACTTTATGAGGGCTGATTGAAAAGTAATGAGACTGATTTTTTTTATTCAGAATCAGGTGACTCCACAAGATCAGAAAAGTTTATTTTTCAAAGTAGCATCCGTCACATTCAGCAGTAGACTGTTTGGTGACATCACTGTTAGTGTTGCAGAAATCATAGGGCGCTAATTCCGGGCTATATGGCGGGTGTTCCAGTGCTGTCCCAATAATTTTAGTCAATTAGCCCTCGTTTAATAATTGTGACTTAACATGGGGGGTGGGATGCATGACATGGGGGGTGGGATGCATGACATATCGCATTTTGAATGCAATGCATCCTGACACTCATCGCAAGCATAAAGGCATTTACTAACACAGTATGCTTTGCAAAAAATCATAAAGGAAAGCTCTCAAGACAAAAGCTGTCCTTTGTGATAGAAGGACTTCTGGGTTTAGGACCCAGGAGTCCTTCTGCACACGCTTCAAGTGATGCATGCGTTACCCGGGGTTCTGGGAGGGATCTGTTTTGGATCCTTTGCAGGGGGAAGTGTGAATAAAAGCCCATAGGATTCTATATGCCTTCTAAAGATGGAGTTACGCACCGTATCAAAGTGGCTTGGTGCATATGCAGTAAGCGGCCAAAGCTCCAAAAACAGAATTTTTCAACACAGCCTGTGATATGGCAGTTAGGAGCTGATTGGCTGGTACTTTATTTCCTTTCCCTTTATCTCCATCCAAGGCTTAGTAAATAGACCTCAAAGTACCAATCAATCTGCTCCTAACTGTCATTTTTCAAACACAGCCTATAAAGGGACAGTTAGAAGCTGATTGGTACTTTGGGCCTGATTCACTACGGATTGCTATTGTGATCGTAGCTGTGATTATGCACGCATTACTGATGCAAAAATATGCTAATATTTGCAATCGCAAAGCTAGAATAGAGACGCCCACTACCGCTTTTGCATGTCTGTAAGACCTTGCAGACCTGCATATATACATCAGTACCATCGAGTAACATCGCACCTCACACAGAATTACAACAGGTCTGACCTTAAATTGTAACTGTTGTTGCACGCAGTGAGTACTCATGCTGCGTATGCCGTCGCAGTGGCTAACTTATGCATGCCCAGGAAATGGCTTTCAAACAGACAGGCATGCCTGCGTTTCTCCAACCACTTACCCATCACCACCCCCAAACGCTGACGTCCCATCACTCTGCAATGGCTTTATAGCTGTGTAAGTGATTGCAGTGTGATCATAATGCTAACTCACACACGCGCACTGTGATGCATGCGCAGTACGCACCATCAACCGATCTGCATACGCTGTTGCACAGTTGAGATCCATAATGAATCAGGCCCTTTATCTCTATCCAATTTATCTCTCTCCAAGGCTTGATACATAGATTGTTTATGTGCTTTGTAAGGCGCTGCGGAACATTTGTGGCGCCATATAAATAAATGATGAAATGAAATGAAATAGATCCCATAGTGAAATTCTTTTGACAACTATAGAAATAATATTCCTGTAACATGAATATAATATTGGCGTATACTGGAGATGTACTTTGACTAGATTGTTATAGTAATATACAAATAGAGGTAAGTACAACAATCACCAGCCTTGTGTGTGCTCAGGGGGTGAGTGTACGTTTGTGGTTCCTGGGCACTTCCAGCACTTGATCACTTGTATGCCTACTTACAGTATAATGTCCTCATTCTCTTTATACTAGGAAGCTGCTGGTTCGATGCAGTAGAGTTTGCTATTAAATGCCCCAGTATTTTAAAAACATCTATGACACAACAACATGACAAACATGAAGAACTGGGAGAGGTGAGTTAAAATTCCATAGCATGCTATTGATCCATGCTACACGGACATATGCTGTGCTCAATGAGTGATCCAAGACTTGGGCCTGTCTTTATTCTCTAATATACATTGCTTCAAGTGACATAAGTCACCCATTGTTTGAATCTTACATTATGCTAATTCACTCACTTAACTACTAACTAGAAATAACCACATGGACACATGTGGAATTGAAAGAGGACACGGACGATATTTATTGATCAAATTGTAATTAGAAAGGTGGTGGCAGTAAAAAAGCAGTGCTCCAAGGCCAAAGCCCTGCAAATATATTTTACTAAATAATAAGAGGTGGATCTCTGCCCAGCGCAAACTGGCCTGAGGCAGAACCATTTTCCCTTAATTGGCACAGCCTTGACCCCACCCTAAGATGATGGCCCGGCCCCCCTAAGGAGAATGACCAACTTGCCGCTACCAAAAAGCAAATGCTACCCAGGCACTCTTACGCTATAATAGGCCGCCTAGGAGCACTGCTTCCCGCCAGGCTGCACCTCCACCTTTTGGAAGGAAAACATGAAAATTGCACAGTCCAACAACATTAAACAAGAATTGCATATAAAACAGCTTAGACGGATGTGTGGGGTTCCAGAACTGGAAAAGAAGAAGATGGCTCCTCTTCCAGATTATTTATAATAAATAGTAAGGGTCCTGCCCCTTATTACTGCCATAAGCTATTATTTTGATGGACACAATCCTGGCTATGCCCCCTCCTCTCCTTTAACCCCTGGTGACTAGCAATATTCCATCACTAAACAGGGTGCTTATCTTTCCTCAAACTTATTCAAGTATTCGGATCTATTTTATTGCTAAGTGGTAGTGACAGACACTTATGTCTAGCACTTGTCTGTCTGCTCCAGTATACAGTAAATCAAATGAAAGGATCTGCAATACATATACTGTATACTTGTACCATACTTGCCTAAACTCCTGGAATGGCCGGGAGGCTCACAAAAATTGGGTGGCGCTCCCAGCAACCTGGAGAGAGAGATAAATCTCCCATAGGCTGGGACCACCCAGCTGAGGCCACCCCCTTCACCAATGTAGTGGGCGGCACAGGCGTGCGATTATTCAATTTGCGTTGAATCACGTCATCGTGCCTCCACCTACCACATCACAATGCAGGTAAATGCTGCATTGCATGGTTGGGAGCGATGCTATGATGACACGTCATCATGCCCCCAGACACACCCACCACCATTGTGCCCAGCCCACCCAGCAATGCCAACCTGACTGATAATTATTTAGTTTTTCACACATAAGAGCACGATCCAGTCTTTCTGCTCTCTCTGATCAGTAGGATCACTACCGGTGCCATTGCAGACCGTCAGGGGCAGAACTACAGCCTTTGCAGGGGATGCGGCAGCTACAGGCCTGGCAGTCTAAAGTTTCATGCATTGTGACTTTCCAGTTAAAGTGAATAATTATTTGAATACAGAGCTCATGTTCGTGTTGTAGTATTTATGCATGTTATATTCTTTGTGATATGAAAAGTATCTTTCTAGTGTTGTAGTAGAAAACTTGCACTTTTAAATGAGGGTGAATAGTGTTGGGTCAGTGTTGAGGTATAGGGGAAAATGCATGGCAGCATTTTTAAGGCGGTGCCGCCATCTATGATGATACTTTTCTACAGGATTCCTCCGCCTAGGTGGGGCCCCTTGGATTCCTAGTGCCGCCATTTTTCCTAGGACGACCATTTTCCTCTCACAGCCTTGAATGAAAACCCACAAAAGGGTCTATTTAGTAAACATAAAACTGGCTTTTATCCAGCATTTTAGCTGTAGAAAACAATATATTGGACTTCGTTGTCTGTAGTAAAGAGAAAAGTGCAGTCAGTTCCCAGATTTATCCTCATCTCTTGTTGAATACTTGCTGCCATCTCTAGATGGAGTTATGAGCGCTGGCACTGGTAGAGAGAAAAGATATTTCTCCGCTTTCTCCCACATTGCAACGCTCTAATGGGTCACTCCCTGATTGGTGCTTGTACTGGGATACAGGTATATGTTGCAGGGTTTACATTTGCGTAAGACAGCAAAAAGAGCCCACAGCCTGTGAGGTGTCTCCGAGCTGGGACAGGTTTTTTTTGCTAGTCTTGTCCTGGCAGGTTATACTTTTATAAATTCTGTGCAATCTCTGTCAAGAAAAGCCAAATATATGTTGCTGATTTTGTGCTTCTTACTAAATAGACTCCAAAATCCTTTCAAGGTCATGAAGCCTATTACATTTGTGTTTACATTTATTACTGTAAGTGCTTTAAGTGTGCTGCAATTTGACATAAAAAATTGTATGACTGACAGATGCGTGGCCAGCAGAACATGGGAGAGAGTGAGTGCACTGACCCCGGGCTGCAGGAACCTTCTGGAAGTGAAGGTAAGATTTCATACACACAAATAAGCCATGGGTGTATCTAGAATGGGTGCAGGGTGTGCGGGGCACATGGGCCCCTGGATCCAGGAAGACCCAACCACACACCCTGCACCCATACCTCCAAGTACTTACCTCTCTGATGTCCCACGTCGGCTGGAGAGGTGCTACACAGAACTCCTGGAAAGTGGCCCCCTCCTCTCTAAATATGCCCCTGAACAAACATATGTACAGAAATCCACTTGCTTAATGTTATTCTCCTGACTGAAACACTTTTAAATAGAGGACTGATTCTGCCACAGAATTAGTATGGGTGGTATATATGAAGTTATAACTCATTCCATTATTTCCCCGAGGTCTGGTATTCACAAGGTTTGGCAAATCCTCTGAAGCCTTGCACATGCTGGTACCCATAGACAACACACTGCCTGGCCACATGGGCATAAGCATGGAGTGTGTGGCAGATATCAGGGGACGCCCCAGGCTCATGCTGATTCATACAGTTCAGAGAGTCAGTGGGGTTTATTTACTAAAGTGAGAGTTTTTAGAAGTGAGTTTTAGAAGTGATGTTGCCCATAGCAACCAATCAGATTCTACTTAACATTTAACTAGCACCCTCGAGGAGATAATAGCTAGAATTTGATTGGTTGCTATGGGCAACATCACTTTTAAAACTCACTTCTAAAAACTCTCACTTTAGTAAATTTACCCCAGCGTGTGGTTTTGGAAACACACTACCGGGAGCAGGTTGGACTGGCCCACAGGGGTACAGGGGAAATCCCCAGTGGGTCCCACTGCCTTTGGTCCACCCCTCCTTTAGGTGTTATGTTCCAGACTATGCACTAACTTCTACATTGTTACTCTATTAGAAGATCAGTTTTTGGTTAAAATTAGACAAGACAATATAATGCCAGACTGCAGAACACCATGTGCTTCATGACCCATTATCCTCTTTTCTGCATCTGATACATATTCCCCTGTTAGGGTTAGCCTAGGGGAAGGCGGGGTGGAGGTTAGGTTTATGCACCCCCGGGGGGAGGAGATTAGGGTTATGCACCACCCCAGGAGTTTTAGGGTTAGGCACCACCAAGGGAGGGTTAGAATACTTACGAGCTGCTGTTGGGATGTTCTCCCTTCGGGCTTCTGGCATCGGTATGAGAACCAGTGAATTTTCAGTCATCAGTATTTCATACCGATTCAGGCTGCAGAATATGATGGTGCATTTTATAAACGGATTACCAGACACCCACTGTGAGAGTAGTGATGTGATCTGTGTATATTACACAGTCACTATTACAAAATGGAATAAGTGTTCCATGTTTGAGCATTGACAATAAGCACTTACAGTTGTGTACTCAGGATTGCATACATACAGCAGAACAACTTCATCATCTTGGTCTATCTGGTCTGAACATAACACACAATGTGTCCCAGTATAATAAGTGTATTCTTGCTGCTGTTTCAGAACAACTAACCACCCGCAGCACCAGACATGTACAGAAGGTGACAGCAAAACTACCCACCCGCAGCACCACATGTGTACAGGTGACAGAACAACTACCCACCCGCAGCACCACATGTGTACAGGTGACAGAACAACTACCCACCCGCAGCACCACATGTGGACAGGTGACAGAACAACTACCCACCCGCAGCACCACATGTGGACAGAAGGTGAAAGATCTGGGAACCAACAAGGAAATCATGAGGTGAATTTTTGCTAATGTTACATGTAATACAGTGTACATTATGTTCATAGCCATTTCTACCTCATGACCATTACATACATTTTGCATTTACATACCTTAGGTTGTCCTTTTATTTCTATAGATTAGAAATTATTAACTTTATGTCTGGGTCTCATAAATTACACACACTGGGACAGATGCAGCGCTGATTGCAGGTTGCCCATAATTGCTCCCGCATTGCATGCACAGAACTAAATGCCTATAGTCACCAACTGCAGCATTGTACTCATCTCTGTGGCTGGACCACCCATTGTATAGCTGTCCTCATAATCTGTGCACACTTGCTCCAGCCCCAGCCTTGGTACAATTCTGCATAACCTGCAATGCCGTCAGTACATCCTCTTTGAACTTACCCCACATAACATCACCACAGTTATGATTACTCAGTTGCAACTGGAGATGCAAGAGATGCGTACGGCTCGGCATTACCTGTAGTTGCGTACACAGAGGACCCCAATTACTAACGATCCTTATTACCAGCAGCATATTTAGCTTAGTATTACAGTGATAATGAATATGCCTTTGGTATTTAGCATTACTTACTCCTCCAGCGAGGTCCAGCGACATCCCTCTCCTTGGCGGCATCCTCCACATTGTTGCTGGCAGCCTATCACTGCCAGCGATGAGCTGTTCTGTCATGCGCGATGTCCAGTCTACACCTACACCCAAGGTGGACTCGCCAATGCCTGGAAGGCTGTTCCTGTTTCCCCATTGCCGGCAATAGGGTCCATATCGCTATCGCAATCTATCGATGGCGGAAGTGGTACAGTAACAGCTTACTGCTGTTTGTTAAATACTGAAAGGAGGACTTAACCTCTTTAGTCTCGTTAAATGGAGCCCTTAGTTCCAGAACATGTGCGCTGAGAAAACAAGATACACCGGAAATGGACTTGTGTTCAACTCTGCATCACTCCCAGTGAGTGCAACAATGGGCTTTTCAAAGGAATTCTAACATACCTTATATACAAAAAATGTTTTATATTTTGGTAGGGTAATTATTCTATTCTTGACATTTATTATATATTATTGGTGTATTTGGTGTCTATTTCATGTAGTCTGTTCACGTGTTCTGTACATTGCTATGAAATACACAGATCTATTTAACAATTCTCCTTTCTTTTCTAGAAACACCATTTCCCTCCGTCATGATATAATGAAATATGCCAATTTCATCCGGCAAAGGGCCTTTTACTTCATCATCCTTATGCTCTTAGTTTATATCAGCACAGCCATCCTGTGCAAATGGCAAATGGAGTCTAACTTGGAAATGGGCCATATGGAGATATGGGAAATGGAGTCTGACTTGGAAATGTACGATGTGGAGGGGCCTGGCCTAGACAGTCATGGAGTAGGGCTTCTTGTTGCTATCCAGCCTGCATATCCAGCATATACCTCCTGTCACCTTCAGAGGACTGCCTTTACCTCTTACCAGCATCCGATCTCCTGCTGCCCTGAGTGTGATTTTGTCAGGCTCCTATTGCAGTATGACTCTCCCCGCCGCTCTGTTTCATTCTGGAGCCTCTGCCAGCTGCGGACACCAGATGCCACATTGATGGTCTTCTGCCAGCTTTCCTACTGACTGTGTGTCACAACCCTGGCTGCTAGTCTTAATTGGAATCGCAGGTGTGGTCCTGATTCTCAAGGGCTGCAGAGATGATTACTCCTTCTGCATGTTGTGCCTTCCACCACTCAGAATACTACTGCCAGACCACCTGTCCGTATCCTCCAATTGCTGCCAGACCCAGGGTATATATATCCTCCCCTGATAGCACTCTGAGCCTTAACATCTCATTACATTCTGTGGTGTACAGCTTATGCTAAATCTGTACCTCTGAGTACAAGTGTATCCCAGGCTCCTGCTGGTTCCTAGACCAGTTCTATCTGAAAACCTGCTGAATCCAGCAATCCTGCTACTGCCATCTCCATTCGGCTTCCCAAGCTGCAACAAGTAGCTTCCATGCTACCATCTATCATCTATGGCTCCCAAGCCACAACCAGTAGCTTGCATGCTACCATCGATCATTTACAGCTCCCAAGCCACCACCAGTAGCTTCCACGCTACCATCTATCAACTACGGCTTCCAAGCTGCAACAAGTAGCTTCCACGCTACCATCTATCATTTATGGCTCCCAAGCTGCAACCAGTAGCTTCCACACTACCATCTATCAACTACGGCTACCAAGCCGCAACAAGTAGCTTCCATGCTACCATCTATCATCTATGGCTCCCAAGCCGCAACCAGTAGCTTCCACACTATCATCTATCAACTACGGCTCCCAAGCTGCAAGCAGTAGCTTCCATGCTACCACCAACCACCTACGGCTCCCTAGCCGCGACAAGTAGCTCCCATGCTACTATCACTCACCTCATGGCTCCCTAGCCACTCCAAGTAGCTTCCGAGCTACCATCAGTCCCCTTATGGCTACCCAGCCACACCGAGTAGCTCCCGAGCTACCACCACTCACCTTACAACTCCCTAGCCACTTCACGTAGCTCCTGTGCTACCATCAGTCCCCTTATGGCTACCCAGCCGCACCTAGTAGCTGCCGTACTACCACTGTTCACCTCACGGTTCACTAGCTGCACCGAGTAGCCCCTGAGCTACCACTGCCTACCTTATGACTCCCTAGCCACTCCACGTAGATCCCATGCTACCATCAGTCTCTACATGGCTTCCCAGCTGCATCAAGTAGCTTCCACACTACCATCTATCAACTACGGCTCCCAAGCTGCAACAAGTAGCTTCCATGCTACCATCTATCATCTATGGCTCCCAAGCCGCAACCAGTAGCTTCCATGCTACCATCTATCAACTACGGCTCCCAAGCCGCAACAAGTAGCTTCCACGCTACCATCTATCAACTACGGCTCCCAAGCCGCAACAAATAGCTTCCACTCTACCATCTATCATCTATGGCTCCCAAGCGGCAACCAGTAGCTTCCTCGCTACTATCAACCATCTACAGCTTCCTAGCCGCACCAAGGAGCTTCTGTGCTACTATCACTCACCTCACAGCTCCCTAGCCACTCCAAGTAGCTTCTGAGCTACCATCAGTCCCCTTATGGCTACCCAGCTGCACCTAGTAGCTCCTGTGCTAGCACCGTTCACCTCACGGCCCTCTAGCTGCACCGAGTAGCTCCCGAGCTACCACCACTCACCTTACAACTCCCTAGCCACTCCACGTAGCTCCCGTGTTACCATCAGTCCCCTTACGGCTACCCAGCTGCATCTAGTAGCTCCTGTGTTACCACCGTTCACCTTATGGCTCACTAGCCACACCAAGTAGCTCCTGAGCTACCACCGCTCACCTTATGACTCCCTAGCCACTCCACGTAGCTCCCGTGCAACCATCAGTCTCTACACGGCTTCCCAGCTGCACCACATAGCTTCCGGAGTGACTTGCCCAGCAGCGCATGGACAGCATGCTGCACTATTCGGGGACACAGGACATCGGGTTTCCAAGGCTTTGTTCTGGCATCTGGAGTCCACCAGGAGGTGGACACAAAGGAGGGTGAGTCTTGTGCACCTGGGGGATACGGGACTCCGGCCCACACACCTTGTGTATCACCAGATTATATTGACTGTGTTACATTCACGTACCCATTTCTACTCTCATCCCTCATTTAGTGACTTTATCCTGTTCTGATACATTACCCATTTGGTCATTTTTAGGTATACCACCAGTTTATATACTACCTCCATGTGCATCTGTGCATAGGATACTGGAGCACTGTGACTCCATTTATTAGCAATATAATAAAACATGCAATACTTTTACAAATATCTATACATGTTCATTATTGCTGCTCATGCTTATTTACATTGATTACTCTATATAGTTAGAGTGTAGAGTTACCTTTTCCTCATTAATTCACACATATATGAGGGTTCTTACATGTGTACACATATATTATCTACAGTAGCACTACGTGAGTTATAGGACCACTCACACCACCAGGCTGCCCCTTTTCTCCAATTCCCTCTTCCCCATACCTCATTTTTTCCATCCAATACTGCTACAGAGCGCTTGTCCCTCTATAATTATTATGTAAGGGATCCTGGCTGCTATTCCTGGGATCTGCAGTTGACCTGCGTCTGTTTCCCTCCAGTTCCCTGTGATGCTGTCCGGACCCCCTGTGTCCCGCTGGTCTCCGTATAAGGGATCCTGGCTGCTGTTCCGTGGGCTGCTGCTGCTGTGTGTGCCTGCTTCTTCAGCGCAGGTCCTGGTGATTTCTCCTGGAACTGTTGAGAGTCCCCAGTGGCTCCTTAATATTAATAAACAACTATTGACCTGCATTGTTAGATACCTTTGTGGGGGCACTCTTTATTCATTTGAAAATGTGAATATATGAAACATAACTTTGAATGATATTAGTTTAAAATACTGTAGGTACAGTAGCAACATTGGTCAAAGTTATCACTTTTTAACAGAGAAACATATATTGAGCTATAATTTGTTCAAGATTACATCAAAGAATGATAGGAATAATAATGCAAATAAATGTATAAATAATTATTATTCATATCAATGTTTAAGTTTCTGCCATAAGTGTTTCTAAATTCCAGGCAGATTGTGTCTTGGGTGAAAATATAAATAGCAGATAATTTGCCCTATTATGTGATATTGTGGAATAAATAATAATAGGATAACATTGCATTCAATAATTGTACAACATCCATAGGAGACTGAAGCTATTTGTTCATCTATCCATAGTATTTAGCATTAATCAGGTATTCTCAGTACTGGTTTGTATACAAAAGGAGTAGATGAAGAAATGCTGCAAAAGCTTTTTTCCTTCTGACCAGACTTGCAGCACAGAGGCTGTATGGAGCTAGCATGTCATGTGACACATAAGTATGTAATTGTAGTGCAACAGTGTCGGACTGGGACATGAAAGGCCCACCAGGGAGATGCAGTGGTAGGGGCCCACTGACAGGACGTGACAATCTACTGTGTATGGTGTACTAGTTTCTATGTTCTCAAGACACACTGCACCATACAATACACTAAAATGAAGATATGTACAAATGTGTTCGCATCTATTCTTAAATCTTGTATAATACTGTAGCTCCGTTTAGCGTGTCATGGACAATGCATCTTAGCTGCCCAAAACACTAATACCAAGTACCTAGTACACTATAAGCAAAGTAAGGAAAAAGTGGCACAATGGAGGTAAAAGTATGCAGTTTGTGTAAGGGGGTAAATACAGGTGCAATAAAAGTGTTCTGCGCAAAGCATCGTTATGTTTAATCTGTACCAATTACTTTGCTACAATAATACTACCTCTTACTAAGGATGTGCAGGCTCGGATAGGTTCGAGTTTGCACGTTGAGTTCGGATTTTTCCCTCCAAAAAAACGGAACTCAGAAAGAGGCTAAACGTCATCTTACATGGACGAACATCATCATTCCTGGACTTTGGTACAGCTGTTTATGACTCTCTAAAGATGCCGGCAGGGTTACACTGCCAGCTACTCAGCAGTGGATGTAATGGCATACTTGCCTACTCTCCCGGGACTGTCGGGAGCCTCCCGAAAATCGGGTGCCGCTCCCGACACCCCGCAAGACTAGGTAAGTCCCCCGGAATAGATGCCGACTCCCCGCTAACCCCCGCGCCAGCCGCAAAAGTGGGCGGTGCGGGGGTGTGATGACGCGATTCAGCGCGAATCGCGTCATCGTAGCCCCGCCCCCTGCCTTATAATGCCAGTAATATTGGCATTACAAAGTGGGGGGCGGGGCCACTATGATGCAATTGCGTCGGCACGCCCCCGCTCTGCCTCTTTGACCCGCCCCCATCCTCCCTGCTGGACGGACCTGCCAGCTCCCTCCCGGATTCCCCTGCCGAGATGTCGGCAAGTATGTGTAATGGGGAAAGACACTGCTGGACCTCGCTGTACAGGTGGCATATTTGTAAGTATCACAGTGATGCTAAATGAAATATGCCACTGGTAGCTGGTATTGTTGTTAAAGGGAGCCCTAAGACATAGAGAGTGGAGAAGAGTATGAGACAGGAGAGAGTTGCAGATAAGACAAAGAGGGACAGGAGGGGGATGGGAAAAACAGCAAGATAGGATAAGAAGATAGAGATGGGTATACAGGGGCCCATTTATCATTGCATATTTGTGGCTTAATCACCGAAAACACCTGTTTTTGGGGGTTAACCGCAAATATGAAGTTTTCCCCAGATGTATGACAGAGGGACTGCAGCAGGTATCAGAGATATCCCTCCATTCCCGTTGGCAGTGGCATCCCCCATCGCAGGGATGGGCTTCTCTTGGAGCCCCTGTCCCTGTGTGTGCCAGATGATACATTTCCGTGCTATGATCACATCTTGCAGCGCGATCATGGCTGTAATGTCATGTCCAGATTGCATTGCAAATGTGATCATTAATAAATAGGCCTGATAGAGACAGAGTAGGGGGACAGAAAGAAAGAAGCTGGTAATAATAATGGGAGAGAAAAATGGGAAACAGTGTTTCAGGCTAAAAGAGGAATAGACAGATGGGGAAGGAGAGAGAGATGAAATAACAAGGGGAAAGAGAGAAGGAGAAGTAAATGGTGGGATGGGAGAGCTTAAAAGACAGTGGTAAGTAGAGAGAAAAAAAAAACTTCTAGTATAAATATACAATCTACCAGGGAGAATCGCACATACAAACATAAGAAAAGCTAAATGTGTGTGCACTGCACAGTGATAGCCGTTATTATAGGGAATGCCTGGAAAACCAATACTCCAAGTAACATCTAGAAAACAAGCAAAAGAGTGCAGGGACTGTGCATGGTGATATCTTAGTGCTTATCTCCTAGCCCGACAGATCAGTGGAGGAGGCGACTTCCCTATTCCTTAGTGCACACAGATGGAGGACCAAAAACATAGCCACGCACATACATGTCATCAGCGCACATGTGTGCATTATAGCTTCGCATATACATGTCATCAGGGCACATGTGTGCATTATAGCCTCACACATCATACTTGCCTACTTTTGAAAATTAGTTTCAGGGAGATTACAGTCGGTTGTAGTATGTGCCTTCGAGGGAGGTGTGCCATGCTCCGCCCAAAGGGCGTGTCTAGCTTTACCTATGGGCATATCCATTTGGTAGTGAATAGATCCCCTTCAGCAAATGTACCCCGACGTCATCGCTCACTGTCCAACGTCATTAGTTACTATCCATGTGCACATGGAGGGGAAATATAAACCTGTGACGAGTGAAGCGTAGCGAGCTAACAAATTTCTACTTTTGGTGTCCTTTATGGGCATGGAACCGCACTTCCACCCCCACTCTACCTCACCTCCAGGTACATCTACTGAAAGGGATCTATACACTACCATATCTATTTCTACTTAGGGGTGAGACGCCAGCAATAACGGGAGATCAGGGTTGTATACTGCAAAATGCAGGTGCTGGGGATTGCAGGCAAGAGTAATGGCTGCCAGTTGCTGTGTGTGGGCTGATGTCTCAATGCTGTTGCAGCAGTGCAGGATGTATCATATATCATTAAACAGTCCTCTCCTCTATATAATACCACAATAGTGTGTGCTGGGAGCTGTGCTATTCCCCCTCAAATATCACTGTACAGTCCCCTCCCCCTATATAATAATACCACATAATGTGTGCTGGGAGCTGTACTATTCCCCATCATCAGGGCCGGATTACTAATGGGGCGGGTGGAGCTACAGCTCCAGGCCTACCATTAAAATAGGCCCACAGGATTCAAAGCAGTGCAGACAGGAAAAAAATAATCCAGGAGAACACTGTCTGCACTGCTTTGAATGCGACGACACTGCATTGCTGTGATGGAAGATCCAAAGTCTGGACCATTCACCCCACTCCCCGCATCGGCTGTCTGAAGCTCCGTCACACGTCAGAATATCCTTATTCCTTTCCCTGCAGTACGAGGCTCCGCCCCCATGCTGCCAGAAGCCCCGCCCCATGTCGTACTGAAGCTTCCCTGGCTATCTGAAGTTGTGTGTGAAGTTGTGTGTGAAGCTGTGTGCCCTCACACAGTGTGTCCCTTGGGTCACCATATGCTCCAGTCCCCCGGGTCATCTGAAGCCTAGCCCATTCAAAATCAATAGCTGGGCACATAAATTCAATTATAAGGTCAGCCTATCAAGTGGAGTGCAGAGGCTGAGCTGCCTTGCAAAGGAAGGAAGGCAGCTTTCACCAGCCGTGAGGAGAAATCAGCATGCATAACCAGCATTCCTTCACACAGGTAAGTGTAATGTCTGGCACCTATGTGTGTGTGTGTGTATGTATGTACATATGTGTATGTATATATATATATATATAATATATACACACACACATAATGTGTGTATTTGTATTGATATATAAATTTGTGTATAATACAGTATATATGCATTTTGTGTATATATATATATATATATATATATATATATATATATATATATATATATATATATATATAACAAAACTCCCCTCTAATGATGTGTATGACAACACCATGTACTGTATATGAGGAAAGAAGAGGCGGCTCTCCCAAATAGAATGGTGAAAAAAGGTTTAGATGTACTCAAATATCAGTATGTACTGACATTTGAGTACATGTAATTAAACCTCTTTTCACCATTCAATTTTGGAGAGCCGCCTCTTATTTCCTCATATACAGTACATGGTGTTGTCATACACATCACTAGAGGGGAGTTTTGTGCTATTTGCCTTTCAGGAGGGCATCAGCAATTTTTAATTATCCAGATTGCCGAACTATTTTGTATTATATATATATATATATATATATATATATACATATATGTGTATAATCAGTTGTTGAAGCCATGCTCATAAATAAAACTTACACTGGTGTCCTCCTTAATTGCCAACTGCTGCAACAGGTTGGCATCCACACATATATGCCAATAAAGGCGGCACCCTGACGGTGATTATGGACCATACAGGACATCCAGATGCTTTCAACATTTCAGAACTCTTTACTTAAGCTGAGTACACACTGATAGATATATCGTCCGTTCCACTGAACTGGCGATACATCCATAGTGCATCACCAGGTGTGTACAGCGGATATGTATGTGAACGACATGTTTCACAGACATATCCCATCTGTGTGCAGCTGTCAAGGCCGGGTCATCGGGCAGACGATTGGTAAGTATGTATACAGTACACTTACCAATCATCAGATAGGTCGCGGGTCAGCCAAACGTCGACCTAGTGTGTACCTGGATTTAGGTTCTTTCATGAAAGAACCTAAGTATAGAATTCTGAAACGTTAAAAGCATCTTATGGGTCCTATGTGATGCATAATCGCTGTCAGAGTGCCGCCTTCATTGGTATTGGATGCGGTCATTATACCGACAGTCGGAATGCCAGCGATTACAATGCCAGCGCTGGAATCCTGACACCTGTCGAAATCCCGACCCCGACATCCTGCCTGTAAGTACTGGGGTTAGTGTTAGGCATTAGGGGGAGGGTTAGGGTTAGACACTAAGTAGGGAAGGTTAGGTTTAGGGGTGCAGGGGGGAGGGTTAGGTTTAGGCACTAGGGGGGGAAGTTAGTATTAGGCAGCGGGGTGGGAGGGTTAGGATACTGACCGACAAGTGTTGTTATCCTAACCCTGTCGGGATGCCGGCACCAGGTGTTTTTGACTGGTGGGATCCCGGCCGCCGGCATCCCGTACCCAACCCATTGGTATATATATTAGGGGTGTGCACCGGCCACTTTTCATGTTTTGTGTTTTGGTTTTGAATCTGGATCTTTCTTCGTGTTTTGAATCTGGATTGGTTTTGCCAAAACCACCCTTCTGTGTTTTGGGTTCTAGGTTTTGTGTTTTGGATCTGTATTTTTTTTAAAAAAAGCATAAAAACAGCTAAAATCACAGAATGTGTTGATTTTTCTGCTCATATGCTATTATTAACCTCAAAAACCTTAATTTCCACTCATTTCCAGTCTATTCTGAACACCTCACACCTCACAATAGTGTTTTTATGTCCAAAAGGTTGCACCGAGGTAGCTGGATGACTATGCTAAGCGACACGAGTGGGCGGCACAAACACGTGGCCCATCTAGGAGTGACACTGCAGTGGCAGACAGGATGGCAGTTTCAAAAACTAGACCCCAAACAGTACATAATGCAAAGAAAAAAAAGAGGTGCAAGATGGAATTGTCCTTGGGCCCTCCCACCCACCCTTATGTTGTATAAACAGGACATGCACACTTTAACAAGCCAATCATTTCAGCGCCAGGGTCTGCCACACTACTGTGGCTGAAATGATTGGGTCGTTTGGGCCCCCACAAAAAAAGCTGGCAATTAATCTGTCCCTGCACAAACTGGCTCTACGGAGGCAAGATGTCATCCTCATCCTCCTCATTCACCGATTCCTCACCCTCTTCAGTGTTGTGTACATCCTCATCCTCACAGAGTATTAATTCGTCCCCACTGGAATCCACCACCACAGGTCCCTCTGTACGTTCTGGAGGCTGGTCTCCCTGGAAGAGTTGAAAATTCATTTTTATGAACATCATCTTCTCCACATTTTGTGGAAGCAACCTCCTACGCCTTTTGCTGACAAGGTTCCCGGCTGCACTAAACACTCTTTCGGAATGCAAACTGGAGGGGGGGGCAACTCAGGTAAAATAGAGCCAGTTTGTACAGGTGCCTACAAATTGCCTCTTTTTCCTGCCTGTACATGTACGGACTGTCTGACATGCCTAATTGGATGCTGTCACCGATGTAATCCTTTAACAGACAGACGCACGCTCGTCACTGCTGCTTTGAGGATGCAGGTGCGGCTACAGCCCACACAATTCACAAAGACAGGAAAAAAATTTATTTTTTATTTTTTGTGGAGCGCACTTTGGAGGGTTACACCACCCTTTAACAGACAGACGCACGCTTGTCGCTGCTGCTTTGAGGATGCAGGTGCGGCTACAGCCCACACAATTCACAAAGACAGAAAAAAAAAGAAGAATTTTTTTAATGTTTGTGGTGCGCACTTTGAGGGTTACACCACCCTTTAACAGACAGACGCACGCTTGTCGCTGCTGCTTTAAGGATGCAGGTGTGGCTACAGCCCACACATTTCACAAAGACAGAAAAAAAAGAAGAATTTTTTCATTGTTTGTGGAGCGCACTTTGAGGGTTACACCACCCTTTAACAGACAGTCGCACGCTTGTCGCTGCTGCTTTAAGGATGCAGGTGCGGCTACAGCCCACACATTTCACAAAGACAGAAAAAAAAAGAAGAATTTTTTTATTGTTTGTGGAGCGCACTTTGAGGGTTACACCACCCTTTAACAGACAGACGCACGCTTGTCGCTGCTGCTTTGAGGATGCAGGTGAGGCTACAGCCCACACAATTCACAAAGACAGAAAAAAAAGAAGAATTTTTTTATTGTTTGTGGAGCGCACTTTGAGGGTTACACCACCCTTTAACAGACAGACGCACGCTTGTCGCTGCTGCTTGGAGGATGCGGGTGCGGCTACAGCCCACACAATTCACAAAGACAGAAAAAAAAAGAAGAATTTTTTTATTGTTTGTGGAGCGTACTTTGAGGGTTACACCACCCTTTAACAGACAGACGCACGCTTGTTGCTGCTGCTTTAAGGATGCAGGTGTGGCTACAGCCCACACATTTCACAAGACAGAAAAAAAAAGAAGAATTTTTTTGTGTTTGTGGAGCACACTTTGAGGGTTACACCACCCTTTAACAGACAGACGCACGCTTGTCGCTGCTGCTTTGAGGATGCAGGTGGAATCTAGATGGGATTTGGAACCGGGGACACACTACCTCCATCAATTGTCTCAATCCCACTGCACTAATGGCGGATACCGGACGCACGTCTAACACCAACATAGCAGTCAAGGCCTCAGTTATACGTTTTGCTTCAGGATGACTGCTGTCGTACTTCATCCTCCTCGCTAGGGACTGTTGGAGGGTCAATTGTTTAGTAAAAGTAGTGGTGTTCCTATTTCCTCTCTGGGATGATGAACAACTCCCAGCAGCAGCAACAGCACTAGGAGGAAGTGGTTCTTGATCTTTCCCTATTTTATTTTTATTGGAGAAAGTTTGGTCCTCCATTTATGTTATATTGATATATACGTGCGGCTAAGGCGCACACAAACACAGAAAATATTTTTTTATTTTTGCTGGAGAGTAGTGCACTTTGTGGGTTACAGCACCCTTTAAGAAATGAGCCAGCCGGCTCTTTACTAATGGGACACAGGTGCACGCTTGGCGCTGCTCCTTTGTTGATGCACATGCAGCCACAGTGCACACAATTCACAAACACAGAAAATATTTTTTTTTTTGTTTGGAGTGTACTTTTGGTGGGTTACAGCACCCTTTAATGGACAAGCCAGCCGGCCCTTTACTAATGGGACACAGGCGCACGCTTGGCGCTGCTCCTTTGTTGATGCACGTGCAGCCACAGTGCACACACTTCACAAACACAGAAAATATATATTTTTTTTGTTTGGAGTGTACTTTGGGGGTTACAGCACCCTTTAACGGACAAGCCAGCTGGCCCTTTACTAATGGGACACAGGCGCACGCTTGGCGCTGCTCCTTTGTTGATGCACGTGCAGCCACAGTGCACACAATTCACAAACACAGAAAAAATATTTATTTTTTTGCACTTGGGGGGAGCACCCCTGATGGACAGAGCATCCCCTGGACAACACTACAGCACCCCTTTAGGACTGGGACACTGCACAGGACTTTGGAGTGGACACAGCCCCTATGGACAACTGACTGCACATCACAGTCCATCTAGCCCCTATGGACTTTGAAGGAGTGGACACAGCCCCTATGGACAACAGCAGCACAGCGCAGCACAGCACAACACTACACTGCACTGCACTACACTACACTACACAGCCCAGCCAGCCCTAACTCCCACCCTCCCTCTTCACTGCCCACAGCCAAGTGAGAAACTGGCGCTGACGCGGGTACCTTATATAGGATCCAAAACCCGCGAGACCCGGAAGGCGGGATGATGACGTTTTGCCTCGATTTCAGATCCGAGTCAGGAGGGAAAAGTCGAGCCTCGGATCGGGGGGGCTCGGGGGGGTTCGGATTTCAGAAATCCGAACCCGCTCACCCCTTATATATGTATATATATATATATATGTGTGTTTACACACATATATATATATATATATATACTGTATGTTTGTGTGTGTATATATATATGTCTCTGTGTGTGTGTATATATATATATATATATATATATGTGTGTGTGTGTGTATATAGGGAGCTGCTGCATCAATAAGGTTTGATGATAAATAATCATAATCTTCAGAGGTGCCGCAGGTCGCGGATTGCAGCTGTGTTTGCCCTTTCACAAAAAAAAAAAACAACCTTTTTTGCTATAGCTCAACTATAAAGTTGTTAAAAGTGGACGCAAGATATGCCCCATGGATATAGCCACAACCCCCATGTAGGCCACATCCACACACTAGGCATGCCCTCACATCACTAGTCACACTGCCACAGAGGTCATCACATTCCCCTGCAGCAGCACACAATAGGCCCTTCATAAATTTCAGCTCCAGGCCCACGTAGACCTTAATCTGGCACTGCCCATCATATATCACTGTACAGTCCCCTCCCCCTATATAATAATACCACATAATGTGTGCTGGGAGCTGTACATATTTTCCATCATATATCACTGTACACTCCCCTCCCCCTATATAATAATACCACCACTTATCAGTGTGTGCTGGGAACTGTGTCCCCTGATATATCACTATACAGTCCTCTCTCCCCTCCATAATATCACATATCAGTGTTTACTGGAAGCTGTGTCCCCTCCCCAGGCCAGTGTGCAATCACTTACCTGGTACACATGATGACTCTGCTGCTGCAGCTCAGTTCTCATGGCACTGACTGCCACGGAGGAGGAAGCGGGTCCCGCCGCATTGTGGAGAGGAGGTAAGGGCACTGTGGCCATAAAGGCAGCGCTGCCGCAGCACAACACTGCCGACCACCCGCGCACATTATACAGCCACACTTGGATCTGGCTGGGTTAGACGGCCGGCCACCTCCACTCACTCCCAACCCCGCGGTGGTTGGCTTACAGTAAGCCTGACGTCCACACATGCGTGTTACATCCGGACTGAGTCGCGCATGCGCAGTCCGGATATCTGACGGGGCAGTGGGGAAAGCGGGGGATTCCCTTTATATTGCGGGATAGCGGGAGCTCCCACCTAAAAGCAGGAGGCTCCCGCAGAAAGCGGGAGGGTAGGCAAGTATGTCACACATACATGTCATTAGGGCACATGTGTGCATGCATTATAGCCTTGCACATACATGTCATCAGGGCACGTGCGCATTATAGCCTCACACATACATGTCATCAGGGCATACTTACCTACTTTTGAAAATTAGTTTCAGGGAGATTACAGTCGGTTGTAGTATGTGCCTTCGAGGGAGGTGTGCCATGCTCCGCCCAAAGGGTGTGTCTAGCTTTACCTATGGGCATATCCATTTGGTAGTGAATAGATCCCCTTCAGCAGATGTACCCCAACGTCATCGCTCACTGTCCAACGTCATTAGTTACTATCCATGTGCACATGGAGGGGAAATATAAACCTGTGACGAGTGAAGCGCAGCGAGCTAACAAATTTCTACTTTTGGTGTCCTTTATGGGCATGGAACCGCACTTCCACCCCCACTCTACCTCACCTCCAGGTACATCTACTGAAAGGGATCTATACACTACCATATCTATTTCTAGTTAGGGGTGAGACGCCAGCAATAACGGGAGATCAGGGTTGTATACTGCAAAATGCAGGTGCTGGGGATTGCGGGCAAGAGTAACGGCTGCCAGTTGCTGTGTGTGGGCTGATGTCTCAATGCTGTTGCAGCAGTGCAGGATGTATCATATATCATTAAACAGTCCTCTCCTCTATATAATACCACAATAGTGTGTGCTGGGAGCTGTGCTATTCCCCCTCAAATATCACTGTACAGTCCCCTCCCCCTATATAATAATACCACATAATATGTGCTGGGAGCTGTACTATTCCCCATCATATATCACTGTACAGTCCCCTCCCCCTATATAATAATACCACATAATGTGTGCTGGGAGCTGTATATATTTCCCATCATATATCACTGTACACTCCCCTCCCCCTATATAATAATACCACCACTTATCAGTGTGTGCTGGGAACTGTGTCCCCTGATATATCACTATACAGTCCTCTCTCCCCTCCATAATACCACATATCAGTGTTTACTGGAAGCTGTGTCCCCTCCCCAGGCCAGTGTGCAGTCACTTACCTGGTACACATGATGACTCTGCTGCTGCAGCTCAGTTCTCGTGGCACTGACTGCCGCGGAGGAGGAAGCGGGTCCCGCCGCATTGTGGAGAGGAGGTAAGGGCACTGTGGCCATAAAGGCAGCGCTGCCGCAGCACAACACTGCCGAAAACATTATACAGCCACACTGGGATCTGGCTGGGATAGACGGCCGGCCACCTCCACTCACTCCCAACCCCGTGGTGGTTGGCTTACAGTAAGCCTGACGTCCACACACGCGTGTTACATCCGGACTGAGTCGCGCATGCGCAGTCCGGATATCTGACGGGGCAGTGGGGAAAGCGGGGGATTCCCTTTATATTGGGGGATAGCGGGAGCTCCCACCTAAAAGCGGGAGGCTCCCGCAGAAAGCGGGAGGGTAGGCAAGTATGCATCAGGGCACATGTGTGCATTATAGCCTTGCACATACATGTCATCAGGGCACGTGCGCATTATAGCCTCGCACATACATGTCAACAGGGCATGTGCGCATTATAGCCTCGCACATACATGTCATCAGGGCACGTGCGCATTATAGCCTCACACATACATGACATCAGGGCACGTGCGCATGCTCAGCACACACTGGGCACTGGCAACATTTTCATGGCTGTGAGCATATCAGGATATTTTTAATAAGTATGAATATGGGGCAGGCGGGTGGAAGTTCCTGCCAGCAGAAGGTGTCCCTAATGCCAGTGCCAGTGAGTGACAATAGCCCATCACTCCCTGACCCATGTTTCTGTGCTATACTTGCCCATTCCCATTGTCATCATGGCCATATATGTGTGTGTTTGTGTAAATGGAATTGTGTGCAAATATTGTATGAAAAACATAAACACATTATCACATCTATACATCTATACAATGACTACAACCCCTATCCCCTTTGATATTTAATATTAATATATTCCCCACCAGACAACAATACCATTAATCCTCCCCACCTTGACATTACATTAATACACTCCTCCCCATATACTTACCTCAGTGTGAAGAGTGAGGTAAGCCAGCACACTGACTGCGGAGCTGCAGAGGAGGATATGCTCATAGACACAAACAGGCTGGCCGGCCAGGGAGAGGAGACTGGAGAGGAAGCAGGATGGAACAGGAGGTGACTAGGGGAGGAGAAGTGCAGGGATAAGGTATAGTGGAGAAAGGGGCGGGGTTTCACTGAGAAAAGAGGGTGGAATATCACAAAGAAAAAAGTGATGGTCCCTCGGAGACTGACATAAATGGACAGCAGTAGTGTGGCCAGCCCTGACGATTATCACCAACAGCCACATAACTTGCTCAGGTACAATATGCGCTGCTGGAGATACGCTGAACTGCAAGCCCCGCCCACTCATGGAAGGGGGCAGGTCTCTTGGCCACTGGGCCCACCGGGGAAAACCCCGAATTTGCGGTGGCCCAGTCTGAACCTGAGTGTCAATATGCATACACTTAATACCAGTGTGTTTAAATTACTTTATTTTTAAAGGTCTGGTATTTGGCTACTTTCCGAACACTTAAATGAGGTAGATTGATGTCTGTGTGGTCTAGTCTAGTGTTGGGTCTGAGGCATCTCCTAGTAAGGCTAATTCTCATTTATATAAAAAATACTTTGATCCTCTTTACAGGTTGGAACTTTTTTCATTCTACTGGTGTGTACCTCTACTGATCTTTTGGTCTTCATCTGAAACTGAGACTTGGAATGAAGAAAATCACAGAACACACTATTGTGCTCTGTGAGTAACTGACTGCTGCTGCATGGCTGAAGGCTGCGCTTTGACTGCCTCTCTGAGACGGTGAGAGCCAATCAGAGATAGCAATGTGCCCAATTGCTTAGCAGCAGCCTAGAGAGGGGAGGAAGTCAGGGACTAATTAGGGTCAGGTCTGAGGCAGACAAAGATTGAGAGAGAGTCTCCAACGACCCCATGAAGATGCTCTGATACAGACACAGTAGCCAGGAAGGAGCCAAGAGAGACATAGCTATCAGGAATTTAAAAAAAAAACAACCATCGAAACACCATCAAATGATTTCCGTTCGATGATGGCAGACTTTGGACTGCCACCATCAAATGGTAAAAACACTACCATTGGAACAAAAATATTGATGGTTAGTAACCATCAGATTCCAATGTCCATTCCTATGCTGAACCTGCAGGCAGACTCCATACACCACTCCTCCACCATGAAATGCTCTCCCTGAGAAAGCTCAACAGGAAGCCCAGGAAATACAGGGTACATTGTGCAAAGAGGACATTGCTCACCACCATGTTCGGTAGCTGGGGAGAGGTGTGCATGGAGGCTGTAGAAATATGCACAGGTGCCCCAGCCCTGGGGACATGCTGCTAATAATGATTATGGTAGCTGAAATACAAATCTCTCATCCATGATCCTCTTGCCCTTCCCAGCACATCCCAGTTACAAGGCTACAGCTGCAGGGCAACAGCAATGGGGGTTGTGACACTGGTGAGATGCAGGGGGCAGGAGTGAGAAGCAGGGGGTTATGAGATGCAAGGGGCTATGGTAAGATGAAATTGCTCCCATGTGAAGCTGGGGCGGGTCGCTAGTTGGCAATATACAATGATATACATAGCCAGCCATGGAAGCTCTCCTTAGGGCCCATACAGAGTGATGTGTAGGGAAGTGCATATATATAGTATACAGTAGAACATAACTAAGTGCAAGATATGTGACTCCCATCTTCAAGACCCTGTGCTGCCTGTGCTAACAAGATCTAAACGTCTTGCAGATGTATGAGTGCTCTTGGTGTCTTAAAACTGTAGACTGAAACAATGAGACGTAAAAAACAACAAAATAAATATTGTACCTGTGTTGACTTTATGCATGTACAGTGTGAATTCATGCAAGATACGCTCTGCAGTCAGGCATACGTTCAGCTGTGCATCAGCCTCTCAGTGTGTACCATACTCGCCAACTCTCTCAGAGAGACCAATGTTACTGAGCTATTCTGTCAGAAGTAACACAAGTAAATGCCTTATCAGTAATCATTTGCATAGGTTATAGAATTTTGAATATCTTTTAGCAAAATCAATGTCAGTTACCTTGGTTTGATGTGGCTACATTCATCTGGAAGTATATTATTGACTCATACCAAAAAGAGAAAAACATTTATCAAATATTTAATCAACCGAGATTCTTGCTTGTTAGGGCATCCAAGGTGTAAGTGACTTGATCTTCTTCTGTATTTCCTCTCCAATACTAGAGAACCCCCGGATTGTGACACAGTAATAATACTCCACATTCCAGCCATAACTAAAACCTAGCTACTAGAAGACTAGGATCCTGTTTATAAAAGAATATTTGTGGAGGTACCTGGAAATAGTTAGGATCTCCACCCCTTAATGTATCTACGAATGACCACAGCAGATATCAGTGATATTTGCTGTGATACACCGCAAACTCTGGAATGCGAAGCAGATGGTGCATGTACAATAGCAAGAGCGTCCGGTGATGCCAGCTGAAGACGGGACCTAGCACCACTAGGAACCGAAGATTAGATTGGTGGAGTAGGAGGTGCTACCACCGCGGGAGGAGGAAGGAGCATGGCTAGAGTCGCTTGAATTGACACCAGCTGTCCAGAAAGCTCATGTAGGTATTGACCCACCTGATGTTGTGCTGCCCCTTGGTTGTCCATGTAGGTGGCAAGCTCTTGTAATGCCCCCGTAGCCTGGGACTACTTAGCTTCCATTGGGCCTGTGCAAACTGTCACTTTTGGCTTAAAGGAATCCCCTACTGAGGGGATGGAAGCTGAGGTCCCTGGAGGAGAGAGAAGGCAGAGGCATGGGGCCTGTATATATGATCTCATCCACGAATATCAAACGTTGACAAGACCTGTCCAAAAACGCAGAGTCTAACCAGTTGGGAGGTGTTCACCAGTGACCCCCTCCAAGCGGGATATGGGTTTAAGCTGCACCCATCAAGCAGGTCACGGCCCTTTGGACAGGTGTCTGATACTGTGGGAAAAGAGACAAATAGACAATGGCCCAAGAGATTATGGATACCTAATTTAAACCTCTATGCAATCCTACTTATACCTTCTAAATCCTGCCTATACCTTCTAAAATTGTCGCAATTCAGCGTATTGAGTTGCACAGTAAATAAAGGCCTTCAGACTTTGAATGTGGTTCCAAAGCACAAAAAGTTATTATTCGGTATAAAAACACATGGTTACATGCTGTGATCTAAAGACAATTACCGCAAATAAATCATACAGACCCAAGGTACAGTTGTTACATATGCACACGCTTTGGGCCCAGATACTGGCATCAGCATCAGAAACCTCCATCAACAGCACAGCAAGAAGGCTCAAGACTGGGGTCAGAGAGCGCACATATATACTCTTTCAGGGATTGCCAATACAATAGGCAAGTTTGGCATGATTCCATTTTTTCTTCTTAAAGGTGTTTCTGTTACAGGATAGTTTATAGGACAATTTCAAATAGACACAAACAGCTTCCAACCGCCCTTTGTGTCCTTTTTCCCGCTGCATGCTAATCTAAGCTGCTAACATTACAGAGTACATTTTAATGTTTTAACTCTCTATAGTCCATAGTTTGCAGACGCATGTTCCGATTTTCTCACCGATCATACAGGAAATCTGTGGGGACACAGTGGATCAGTATAACACCAGACACAGTCTGCTTATCATGTATTAAACCTTAGATATCAAATAACCTTTATTACACAACATTAATAATCACCGAATAAACCTTGAATATTACACTCTTACGTATTGGGGAATTGGGAATAGACGCTAGTTAGCATTGTGCGACTATGTGATTTGTGGAGCACACTATGGTGCATGTCTTGCAGGGATAATTAGTTTATATGTTTTAGTGTCTGTATTTATATGGTGAGGACTTTTAACTTCTTTTTATTGCGTGGGAATTGCACAATGCTAAATAATAGCATCGCCGTATGTACTTATAGTGGCGAGTTTCAAATATTCGAATGCTTAATAAGCTTGAGAATATATAAGCACACTGTTTTGTATTTGGTACAGTACTAGTTAGAGATGGTTTTGTTGTTAGTTTATAATTGGTAGAGGTCAGTTGCCAATCATTATCGGTTAGCCTATTAGCTGCCCCATCGAGGCGGGGTTTAGCAATGGTATATTAGGGCTGGAGGAGGAGTCAATTGCCTCTTTCCAGTTTGTGATCCCACCCACCCACCCACCCACCCACCCGGCATATTGAGGAATTCGTTTGTACCAATATTTATTCATTGTGAGAAATTGGTTTGTACCAGTATTTATTCATTGTGAGAAATTGGTTTGTACCAATATTTATGCATTGTGAGAAATTGGTTTGTACCAATATTTATTCATGGTGAGAAATTGGTTTGTACCAATATTTATTCATTGTGAGAATTGGGTTTGTACCTATATATTTATTGAAATTGGTTTGCACCAATATTTATGCAGTGTGAGCATTTGGTTTGTACCAATATGTATCATTGTGAGAATTGGTTTGTACCAATATTTATTGAAATTGGTTTGTACCAAGATGTATTCGTTGGAGTATATTATGTTCTTTTCTCCAGCAGGGGAGGCGCAGCAGGCGGAAAGCAGTGCTCCTCGGCGGCTCAATTTAGCGCAGCAGAGCTTGGCTAGCATTCCCCCTTTGAGAGAGGCGAGTCGGTTACTACTTTAGGGGGGAACCAGGTCTTCATCCTAGGGAGGGACCAGCACTGTGCCAGTTAAGGGGAGGTGGTACTACCCATGATAGCTTGCACACGGGGTGGAAAACTCCACCCCATTTTTGGTAAAGTGAATAATTATTATGAGCTGTAGACCGAGGTAGCACTGCTTTTGCGCCACCAGGACTAATTAATTCAATTCTATTCCGATCTAAATAAATTTGGCTGTGACCTCTTTTTTCCAATTCTATACAGTTGTCTGTGTCTTATTTATTAGTTAAGTTAAGCTTAAGAGTGGTGTTTAAAATAATAAAACTATGGGTGACTTAACTAAAATGGCACTGGGCGGCCAATCGCAAAATGGCGTCTCATTGTCATTCGCAAAATGGCATCGCGCAGATCTAATTTTAAACCGATCCTGTCTCAGCCAATTATACAGCTTCGACAGGGCACCCTTTGATAGCAAACAACATGCTATCATACTCTGATTTTAAAATTAATTTTCGGCTTACATTATGACATATTATTTGACGTTATATTATGGGATGGCACAAGGTGGTTCTCAATCCATAAATAATGTGTCTCTATGAGGGGACATAAAACTACCTCTGTATGCACACCGCGGATCTTGGGAGATCATGGGAAAGATGTGGGGATGCACCAATCCTATAAAGGAAGTTATTTAAGATGTTTTAAAATAACATTTTAATAACGAATTTCATGTATGTCTTAATCTTCTACATTATACGATGGTACCTTCTAGTTCAGGGTTGTAATGCAGTTCTACATTTACCTCAGTATTCATATTGTCACTACTGACCACCATAATAATTTCATTCTTCTGGTTTACCTTATCTTTACATTTTCCACACTTTAAAAACAGTAGGAACACACCTGACACATATGCCAATTACTATGATGACAACCAGTATGAGGATCAGGAGTTTACCTATGCATGCAATCATTTCCTGGACCCATTCTCCTAGACTTGAGAACCATTTCCCTGGGTTCAACCATGAAACCCATTCCTCTACTTTCTCCTCTACTTCAGCCACTGAAGCATTATGGTTCTTTTGAAATTCCCATTTTAGCTGCAGAATTTCATCCATCTTCTGGTCTATCACCTCCTTGGGGTCGCTGGTATCATTTGTGACATAAGTGCAACACTTTACTCCAAATTGGGTGGCCAAAGTTGCGCAATACCCTCCAGTGACAGCTGTTAAATAATTTAACACTAGTCTGTGTTGCACCAATTCTTTATTGTACACTTGCAACTCCCTACCTGTATACCTGAATGTGTCATCATACATCTCGGTGATATTATCTATTAATTTAGCAAGATCTTGGATATAAAATTTAGTGTACCCCGAGCGATCCTGGTGGGATCCAATGCTACCAAAACTTGAAAGCCAGTTGTCTCACTAATTAACTGTGTGGCTTTATGCACATCACCAGGTATCATATTTCTTTTGCCTCTGTGTTCATACTGGGTGTGAAGATATGGTGATGGGGTGTTTTTATGAATACCAAGCATTTCATCATGTGTGAGGGTCATAACCTCTGGAACTACTCTTCCCAAGTAACACAAACCTTCGGAACTCGGAGAGAGCCACTTATACTGTTTCCTTCCACATATAAAATATACATCATCGGGGAGAATATAAGGAATAGTATGCATCATTATCATCACACACATTTCCCTAGCTAGTGATCCTACTTCAGGGTCTCCCATTTGACACATTCAAGTTTCTGGTTATAATATCTTGGCACAGTATCCATCAGGTACCCTACCAATCATTTCCTTGATGGAACTTAGTGTATATTTATACCGGAAGTGTCTTCCACCTGATCTAATTTTGCATAACAGTTCATAATTCATAGGCTCTCAGTCAGCTCTTTGTGAGAAGTTCATTGTCTGATTATTCCCAGTCACCTCCCAACTTACTGGTTCATTGGAGTTGGTGATGTTTAAACATAAAAGTGATTTATCTACTTGGTACTGGTGGAGTTTAAAATGGGGTGGTTTGGTACTAAGAAATTTTCCGTCTAGTGCATGCCCTCTTTGTGATTCTATAATTTCAGAGACATTTAATGGGAATGGCACTAATCCTAAATTATGCTGTCCTTGGGGCATGTGAGAGCACACCCAACAGTCAGTTTGGTTCAAATTTTTGCCCACCATGGTGTGATAATCCTCTAAAGGATACCCACCCCAATACTGATTATATTTGGGTTGACACCATTGGACGCATCTCTCATCAATTACGGACCCACAGAACTCACACATACAATAATCTTCAGATGATAGACCTTCACACTGTCCCAGAGTATCCAAAATAGCAGATCTCTTAACGATTACAGTACTAAGATTGGTCAAACACTCCCCTGATTGGCATAGCACTCCTCCTTTTGACTCTACTCCATCAATTCTGCCATCAGCTCCCATCTCCTCTATCGGTCCCCCATCACAGAAACCAGAAATCCCCGAACAAATCAGGATGATGGAAATTCTGGAAGAGAATATAAAAATT
This sequence comes from Taudactylus pleione, assembly GCA_031769625.1. NCBI lineage: Eukaryota > Metazoa > Chordata > Amphibia > Anura > Myobatrachidae > Taudactylus > Taudactylus pleione. The sequence continues at coordinate 1,163,080 of JAUIMM010001983.1, read as the reverse complement.
AACACAGCAGACCAGTCCATTGCTGCAGCAAGGACCTGCAAATTTCTTTAGCTCAGATATCTCACTGCAACCTTTTAACCCTCCCGGAACAAGCTCGCGATCAACAGGTCCATGTTATCAGCCTCGTCTCTGCCTTGTTTCTCCACCGTTGGCTGACCTTCTTACAGTGAGTGGAATTGATGCAGGTATCTCTCTTGGCCACCTTCAAAGATGTGGTACTTTGGGAAGGTACCTGATACGGACCTTCCCAAAGATCAGTCAAACAACCTGAATGCAAGAAATTTCTGATCATAACATATTCTCCAGGTTCAACATCATGAAAGTTTGTTTCAGGGATATCATTGGACAACAATTTCAGTTTCTGCTGTTGCTGTTTTAACTGTTTACTCATTGTTATAAGATAACTTACAGTTACCTCGTTGTTACCTTTCAAATCTTCCTGTGGACTTATAATCAAATGAGGTTGTCTACCAAACAGTATTTCAAAGGGGGACAGATTTAGAGGGGGTCTAGGAGTGGTCCTTATGCTATGTAGGACCAACGGTAATGCTTCTGGTCATCCTAGTCCAGTCTCTGCCATGATTTTACTTAATTTGTTTTTAATAGTACCGTTCATTCTCTCCACCTTGGCATTGGCTTGCGGTTGGTAGGGGGTATAAAGTCGACTATTAATACCCATCAGCTTACACATATTTTGAAAAACATCACCTCTGAAATGAGTACCCCTATCACTCTCGATAATTTTAGGGATACCATATCTGCACACAAGCTCCTGAACAATTTTCTTGGCAGTAAACACAGCAGTATTAGTGGCAGCTGGGTATGCCTCAACCCATTTGGAAAACACATCAGTGCACACTAATACATACTTGAGATTCCTGCAAGGTGGTATTTGGATTAAATCATTTGTATTGATTGTGGGATGGTTCGGTAGGGATCGTTATCCCAATGTTTTTCCTCAAGCAGGTCAGACAGGACATTGCTCTCTTTTCAGCTTGAGAAGAAAAACCCGGTGCGCACCAGTATGCTCTCACCAATTTACACATACCTTGCTTTCCCAGATGAGTCAGACCGTGCGCTGCCTCAGCTAAGCTTGGGTAATATGCCTTGGGAACTACTGGCTTACCTTGTCCATCTCCCCAGAGTCCAGAGGACTCTTGCCCACAACCCTTGGACCTCCAGACTGACTTTTCCTGGATATAACACAAATTTTGCATCTCAATTTTCAGCATATCAATTGTTTGGAAAGTCATGATTTGTTCAGTTAGTACATTCATTTTTAACCCTGCTGCCCATTTTGCAGCTTCGTCTGCCCTGTTGTTGCCCAGTGACACCAGATCATCTTCACATGTATGGGCTTTACACTTAATTACTGCCACTGCCTTTGGCAATTGGATTGCTGTTAGTAGTCCTTTTATATGTTTGGAATGTGCAATTGGTGTGCCTGCTGCTGTCATAAATTTTCTCAGACGCCGTAAGGCTTCTCAAACACGTTGGGAGTGATCTTGCCACAGTGTCCAATTGTGCACTGTAGTATGCTATGGGCCTACTGGCATCACCATGTTTTTGTGTGAGGACATCTGCTGCACAACCATCAGTTTCCGTACAATACAACTCAAAAGGTTTTTCATAATCAGGTATTCCCAATGCAGGTGCTTTTGTCAGACTATCTTTAAGATTAAGGAAAGCCTGCTCTGATTCCTCTGTGTGTATGACATGATCGGGCTTTGAGGAAGAGACTAAGGGCCTGATTCAGACCCGGTCGCAAGTGCTGAGCGCTCGCAACCGGGTTGATGGTGGCCTACAGCGCATGTGCATGACAGAGCCATGCGCGAGACCCGGCTAGCATCGGGTACTCCATCGCTCTGGGTCTCGCTCCAAAAGGGGCGAGCTGTCGGTGTTGAGTGAAAGCTCGCCCCCTTTGGTGGGCAGGTCGGGGGGGTGGCTGCCCAAATGGAGACGTTCCCATGAGAATGCCTGCTATTTGGGGGTGGCCCCACTAACATCACAAGTGATGTCAGTGGAGAGCTTCCGGCTTTGTTAGAGCCGAAAGTTCTCTGGGGCTTGCGATGAACTAGACCCTACCACAAGGGTCTCGATGGTTGCAATGGTCTTGACCATCGCGAACATCATCCTGGCCGCTCGCATTAGCTGTGGGTGGTCACCCACAGCTATGTGAGTGGCCAAGAGGCCACTCCAAAAAAAAAAGCCCAGCGCTGATTCAGAGTGAGCGGCTCTGAATCAGGCCCAAAGTCCTGTAATGGCAAGGCCAAAATAGAAAAACCTGGGATCCACATTCTGCAGTATCCACACACTCCCAAGAAGGTACGAATGTGGTGTTGATTCTGCGGCAGTGTCATGTTCTGTATGGCCTGGATTCTGTAATTTGTGAGATGTTGTAAACCCTAAGTTAGGCAGTGTCCCAAATATTTAACCCTGGACTGGCATGGCTGTAGTTTGTCCTTAGCAACCTTGTGTCCTGTTTGCGAGAGATGAAACAACAAAAGTTTAGTATCATTTAAACATGACATAAATGAATCAAAACATAACAATAAATTGTCCACATATTGTATTAGAACAGATCCATTGGCAGGTTGAAAAGATTGTAAACAGTTGTGTAGGGCCTGGGAGAAGATACTGGGGCTGTCTATGAAACCCTGGGGAAATCGTGTCCAAGTGTATTGTACACCTCTGTATATAAAGGCGAATAGGTACTGACAGTCAGGATGAAGAGGCACAGAGAAGAAAGCAGAACAGAGGTCAATGACAGTGAAATGGGTTGCATTGGGAGGGATCTGCATAAGAATGACAGCTGGATTTGGCACTACGGGAAATTGTCTCTCTACCACCTTATTAACCCCTCTAAGGTCTTGTACCAGCCTATAATCCCTCCCACCATTCTTCTTTACAGGAAAGATGGGACTGTTGACTACACAAGCTGTACGAACTAAAATTCCCTGCTGTAACAATCGCTCAATTATGGGATAAACCCCTAATTCTACCTCCTGTTTTAATGGGTACTGGGGAATTTTTGGAGCTTGCCTACTGCTTTTTAGATTTACCATTACGGGACATTTGCCATTGATCCAGTGTCCTGTCCATCCTTGGTCCAAAGTGAATCTGGAATTTGGGATAACATTTGATCTACCTGAGATGGATTTTCACTTAACCCAGTAGAGTGATACATTATCCTTTGGGGAGTGTCCAACATATCCCTCACCTCCTGCGCAACTCTCTCTGGGATATCTAGAAATACACCATCAGGGGTAGAATATATGACACATCCCATCTTACATAACAAATTCCTTCCCAGTAGGTTAGTAGGAGCCGCTGCTGCCAGGAGAAAAGAATGCCTGGTATGCAATGGCCTGATAGTGACCTCTGTGGATTTTGTTAAAGGACAATGTTGCACTTTACCCATTACACCCATTGCTGATACTGTTTTGCTGGTTACCTGTAAATTAACGGGAGATTTTATCACTGACCTGGTCGCCCCTGTGTCTACAAGAAAAGGATGTTTAGTACCAGCTACATCAACCATCATTACCGGTTCTACCCTAGTACTTCCCGTTAACCTATCTGTAGACTACAGGTATGACCTGACCCCTAGCATTGACTCCCACTCTCCAATACAGCATTTACAGCCACAATTGTACCTGGTGTCTGTAGGACATTTACTATTCTCTGTGTATATCCCTTATGGGGATATCCAGGTACTCCCTGGTTAGGGGGCCTTACCTTCTTCACAGTGCAGTTCCTGCTTACATGTCCCACTTGGTTGCAGTTGAAGCACTTTCGTGAGTGGGGTGGATGAAAGGATTGCTGTGTGGGTTGAGCGGGAGGGAAAGGTGGTGGGTATGGGTAAGGATATTGAGGGAAATATGGTGGTTGTGGATAGTATGGGTGTTGTGGTTGTGTGTGATATGTGGGGTAGGGCTGTGTTTGCGGTGGTACAGGATTGGTGAGGACGTGTAGCTGTGCAGCTGCAGGTGTAGGTGTGTCTGCTGGCTGTGATGTTACAGTCATTCCTTCTAGAGCTTGAATACTAACAGCCATTAGTTTCTTGCTCTGGGTCTCTCTCTTCTTAGAGATGTTCTTATCATGTTCAATAGATGATTCTATGAGGGTGTCTACAGTGACTCTCCTCCAGCCAGGTTGCGTGTTCTGAGCTCGGGTCTTTAGGTTCTCTTTTAGACCATCCATAAGTACAGTGACAATCATTCCCCTGTGATGATAGCCTGGAGAGCTCGGTTACAATAATACTCTGCAGATTCACTCTCTTTTTGTTTTATGGTGAAAATTTTCCTCCAGTTAACTACTACTGGAAAATATACACCCAATTGAGTTACAATGCGGGAAATGTTACCTTGGTTAACTTCGTCTGTTAAGGGAACATCTCCATCCAATACACAATCCGTGATAAATTTTGTCACGTCGGTATTGCGTGGAAGACAAGCCCTTAACACCACTCGCCAATCTTTATTGGTTGGCTCATGAGAACTACCCAAATTTTTCAAAAATCTTTGGCATTTGGCTACTTCCTTTTTAGGATCGGGGAAATCATTCATTATGGAATTTAGCTCCGCTCTTGTCCAAGGACAATGCATTGCTACCTCCCTTGTGGGTACTACACCATTCGCATCCGCATTCCCATTCGGAACAGTTATTGTCCGGATGGGATGCAGACTGGCCGCACTGCTACTTTTGACCTTATTACCTGGCTGGGGGTTTAGTCTATTACTGCTACATATAGGGTTATCCACTTCCTCTACGGGTGCAGTGGATGTTAACACTTCCTGTACTATCACTGATGAAGATGGAGGCACTACTTGTGCTTGTCGTGGTGGAGCATCTAACATGTGTACAGCATGGGAAATGGCAGACATAACAATAGGCTCATCATCCGCATTATAAACATTTTCCTTTGATTACGTAAGAGAGGATACAAATTACTAGTTAAATTTTTATGGGTTTTTTCAACAACTGTACCTGCACCCCATCCGCATAGGGCGGTGGTGGTTCGCGTGAACCACTGACAATACCTACCACAACGCTACCTTGCTGCATGTGCGCACTATCTCGTGGCGCGCACGCATCGCAGTTTAGCGCTGCAGGTGTACTCTCCGGTAATGTGCTCACGATGCTAGTTTGTGTCACTTGCACACCTTTAAGCCATGCATCCCCTTCACCATACTGATGCTATCTTGGACATTGTTCAATACATCCTTATCAAAGCTACCAATTCTGGGAAACGGTCTACCACTTTGCGTGGCTCCCATCTTGGGAAAACCCCTACATTTTTCAATAAAGATTTAAACCGGTGAAAGACACTCAAGACACTTTCACTTACCTGTCGACGTCTTGGAAAAGTGTCCACAAACCCTATGGAAGAAATGTAGATGCTTCCACGTACCTATGGAAGAAGTTGCTTCCACACAAAATCCCTTTTTGACTACCTTTCAACTGCTAGAGGGTAATACTTACCCTTTTTTTTCCAGTGATTTCATCCACCCTCTCTTCAGTTCACAATCACAGTTTAGCCAAAACTATGCGGTTCAATTACAATGCTCAAATAATCCTAACTGATTACTGAATACTGTAATCTCACTGAGAGTCGAACCCTAACAAAAATAACAACCCATACACCTACTATGTGTATATTAAACGGTAAGCTACTACTGAGTCACTAGGCCAACTCCTGCGCCTAGCACTTAAGGGTCCCACGATACCCTTAACCTTTTAGGAACCGTGTTACACCCTAAACCAACAAATTCTCATTGTTACACACCTTTTTTCCTACGCAGAAATATACATGTTTTCCCAGACTATGGTAACACTGATCAAGATGTTTACAACAATGCTCTCTATCAATATCACAGTGCACTCTCAACGGCTTTGATTAAAACACGTGGCAGCAATATCGTAAATACATATACGCTATTGTGCGACTAGTCGCATACACAATAATGCGACTACTACACAACACGTATTATGACTTTTACGCTATATTGCGACTTGGTCGCATACACAATAATGCGACTTCCCCTTTTGAACACAAAAAGAAACTATCGATGAAGGAAAACAAACTTTTTCCTCCCTCTTCCCTGGATTCTCAATCAGCGCTCCTAAAGCCACAATAACAGGTAGCGGACTCTCAGAAACAACAGTGGTAGCAGATTTCGAAGGCACAATACGTTCTCCTGTTAGGCGCCTCCACCCTTTTGCTGAGAGATCGCTACTGAGTGTTACCAAGTGACCGGTAGCGTGATTAACACTGCGAGCCCCCAACTATGGATACCTAATTTAAACCTCTATGCAATCCTACCTATACCTTCTGAATACTGCCTATACCTTCTAAAATTGTCGCAGTTCTGCGTAATGAATCGCACAGTAAATAAAGGCCTTCAGACTTTGAATGTTGTTCCAAAGCACAAAAAGTTATTATTCAGTATAAAAACAGATGGTTACACGCTGTGATCTAAAGACAATTAGCGCAAATAAATCATACAGACCCAAGGTACAGTTGTTACATACGCATGCGCTCTGGGCCCAGATACCGGCATCAGCATTAGAAACCTCCATCAACAGCACAGCAGGAAGACTCAAGACTGGGGTCAGGGATCGCACATATATACTCTTCCAGGGATTGGCAATACAATAGGCAAGTTTGGCATGATTTCATTTTTTCTTCTTAAAGGTGTTTCTGTTACAGGATAGTGTACAGGACAATTTCAAATAGACACAAACAGCCTCCAACCGCCCTTTGTGTCCTTTTTCCCTCTGCATGCTAGTCTAAGCTGCTAACATTACAGAGTACATTTTAATGTTTTAACTCTCTATAGTCCATAGTTTGCAGATGCATGTTCCGACTTTCTCACCGATGATGCCGGAAATCTGTGGAGACACAGTGGATCAGGACAACACCAGACACGGTCTGCTTACCATGTAGTAAACCTTAGATATCAAATAACCTTTATTACACAACATTAATAATCACTGAATAAACCTTGAATATTACACTTTAATACTAGGGAACCTTTCATGTAAGTGTGCAGTGTGTAAGTATTGGGGAATTGGGAAAAAGACACTAGTTAGCGTTGTGCGACTATGTGTTTTGTGGAGCACACTATGGTGCATGTCTTGCAGGGATAATTAGTTTATATGTTTTAGCGACTGTCTGTATTTATATGGTGAGGACTTTTAACATCTTTCTATTGTGTGGGAATCGCACAACGCTAAATAATAGCATCGCCTTATGTACTTATAGTGTCGCGTTTCAGTAAAATGGCGCTGGGCGGCCAATCGCAAAATGGCGTCTCATTGCCATTCGCAAAATGGCGTCATGCAGATCTAATTTTAAACCGATCCTGTCTCAGCCAATTATCCAGCTTCAGCAAGATATACTTCTACAAGAAGTACCTTTGCACTGAGAACTGATACTCGTATGGATATAAAGGCAAGTGCTTGAGGCACTGTTGTGCCAAGGAGTGGCACTCATAGCTGTACACTAAGAAGGGGTATTTAATGAGAAGTTGCGTCAGAAGATGGTACTTGTATTTGCACACAGGCAAGATGTTCGGACGCACTGTTGCACAAGGAGTTGGCACTTGTATCGCACACAGGCAAGATGTTCAGATGCACTGTTGCACAAGGAGTTGGCACTTGTATTGCACACAGGCAGGATGTTCAGACGCACTGTTGCAAAAGGAGTTGGCACTTGTATCACACACAGACAAAATGTTCGGATGCACTGTTGCACAAGGAGTTGGCACTTGTATCACACACAGGCCAGATGTTTGGACACACTGTTGCACAAGGAGTTGGTACTAGAGACTCGAGGACATCATGTAGGGAACCTGAAACAGGATAACAGCAAGTATACACAAGGTAGCGACAACGTTGCACAGGCAACTTCCTTCAGTCTGGAGACTGGCTTTATAGCTTTATACCCTAAGGTAGCAGATCATTGGTGGACAGCGTCAGCTGACCACCACCATGCTACCATTGGGTAAAGGGTAGTCAGGTGATGTGAACTGTCATGGCTGCATCCATGATGGCAACTGCAGCAACCAAGGCACAGCGCAGCTCATGGATGTCCACATGGCTCTAAGTATAAAGCTCAGCATGTCACACACCTCCACACCTGATGTCTGACCACTCTAGGGATCATGGGAAGCTGGTGCTGTGGTGAGGAATGGCCGATCCTAGGCTGCAACCTTTCACCCTCATCACCTCAGCACCATTTTTAGCCTCTCATCACCTCAGCACAGTCCTCAGCCCCTCATCACCTCAGCACCATTTTTTAGCCTCTCATCACCTCAGCACAGTCCTCAGCCCCTCAGCACCATTTTCAGCCTCTTATCACCTCACCACAGTCATCAGCCCCTCAGCACCATTTTCAGCCCCTCATCACCTCAACATAGTCCTCAGCCCCTCATTATCTCAGCGCAGTCCCTCAGCACCTCATCACCTCAGCACAGTCCTTGGTCCTCATCACCTCAGCACAGTCCTCAGCCTGGTTCTTCACTGTTCATGCATCAGGCTCTACAAATCTTCAGAAATGCAAAGTGGGAGCTTTGTGATGCTGATCTGGCATTCTGATTCTTCTCAAAAAGTCTTGCTAGGGGAACCAGTGCTGGAATGTTACACCCCTGTCAGAGACTGCACACAGGCCCCCTCCTCTCTAGAAATGCCCCTGCACTTTTCTTATACTAAGTGCAAAAATCGGTCTCCAAAAATTATATTTTCACTTAAATCCAGGTGTGCTTAGGATGCACAGGATGCCCTGACTCAATGTTGCCTACGTGAGATTGCCCTGTCACACCCCAGTTATGTCTCTTCTGTTGCAAGTATACACAAAATAAAAATGCATATATCTCTGTATAGCGGTACTTGTAGCTTATTTTTAGAGATGTGCGCTGACCCCTGTGTTTTGGTTTTGGTTGTGGATCTCTATCTCCTCTGGCTTTTGATCTGGATTGGTTTTGCCAAAACCTCACCTCCGTGTTTTGTTTTTCAATTTTGGTTTTGGATCTGGATTTTTTCTTAAAAATCATAAAAACAGATAAAATTGGCTTTTTTTGTACCTACAGTATTATTAACTTCAATAACATTTATTTCCACTCGTTTCCAGTCAATTTTGACCACTTCCCAGCACACGATATTGATTTTTTTCATCTAGTTAAGGGCCAAAAGGTTGCATCCAGCTAGCTGGCTCAAAACTGAGTGATAAATAGAGTTGAGGACTGTGCAAAGATGATGGTTGTGGTACCCCTTGAGGATTGAAGAATTGATAGTTGATAGTTGGCGCAGCCACTGATGGAAGTAAGAAGAGTTGATACTTGATAATTGGGGCAGCCACTGGCTGAAGAATTGATAATTGGTGCAGACACTGGCTGAAGAATTGATAATTGGTGCAGCCCCTGGCTGAAGAATAGATAATTGGTGCAGCCCCTGGCTGAAGTAAGAAGAGTTGATATTGATAATTGGTGCAGCCACTGGCTGAAGTAAGAAGAGTTGATATTGATAAATTGGTGCAGCCCTAGCTGAAGAATTGATAGTTGATAGTTAATTGTTGATGCAGCCTCCAGCATGAGTAGTAGTGGAATACAGAGCTATGATTAGGAAGGAACCAGTCCTGCAACAGCCTTGAGGCCTGGAACTCTTGGCAAGTTGCAGCCGTTACAGCCATGAGGGCTAGTGAGGAGTGACGACAGGTGGCCTTTGGGCCGTGAAGCAGGATGCGGCCTTTGGGCCATGTAGCAGCCTTAAAGGCCTCATGACACAACAAGCAGCAATTGGTTCAGAATTTTCTTTTAAATAAAAATGAAAGGGGCATGCAGGAGATGCTGTCTATGGCCATTACAATTTCTGGACATTCATAAACCATAACATTAAAAATGTCAGACAGTAATGACCCAAGCACATAATGGAAAGTAAAAAGGTGCAAGATGGAATTTTCCTTTAACGATACTGCCTTTGAATCTCTATACACCCCTGCCTATACCTTCTGATATCCTGCCTATAAACCTCTAAGGATGATGCTATTTTGCGTATGCAGTCATACAGTAAATAAAGACTCCAGACCTAGAACCTGTGGTTCCAAAGCACAAAGTATTATTCAAGTAAAAGTACAGTCAGTTACACGCTATGATCTTAAATACAATTCTAGCGCAAAGGAATTATACAGACCCAAATACAGTTATACATACGCAGCGCTTTCTGGACCAGATGTAGGCATCAGCAAGAAACCCCCGTCAATCAGCATTCAGCATGAAGACTAGAAACCCAGGGTCAGATCACACATATTTATACCCCCCAGAAATAGCCAACACAATAGAGAAGTTTGTTGCTAATACCATTGGTCCTAAAGGAGAGGGCATATTTTACAAGGCATCTAAAAGGTTCATGCAAATCCTAACAGTTGGTCATATAATGTACATTTTGTTGCTTGAAGTCTCTGCGGTCCATAAGTTGAGAATGCCTGTTGCAATCTCTACATCGATTTTACCGGAATACTGTTGAGAGAGTACGCATCAGTACAATACCAAACATGGCTTACTTATCACATATAAAACCTTAGTTACAAAATAATCTTTATTTCATAGCAATTATAGTAAATGTGCATACTTGAATCGTATACCTTAAAGTTAATGGAACCTTGTATGTGAATATGTAATGTGTGAGTATGTGGGGTTTGAAGTAAAGACGCTAGTTAACTTGGGGCAGATGCGCGTGCATGAAGCTAATATTCGGCGTTTTCATACAAGATCTTATGCATTCGCTAATATGTGACTAGTTAACAGCGCAATTGTGCGTATTAATGTGTGTATGAGAAATGGTGTAAGATGCAATCGCATGATGCTAATAGTAATATCGCCACATGTACTAAAGTGTGAGTTTATCTAAAATGGTGCTTGGGTGGCCATTCGAAAAATGGCGTCTTGCGATCTTATTTCCAAGATGGTGTCTTGCGATCTCATTTTCTTGCGGCCAGTCGCAAGATGGCATTGCTGCGATACAATTTTAAACTGATCTTGTCTCAGCCAATTATCCAGCTTCGACACCTTGGACCCTCCAACCCACCCTTATGTTGTGTATATGAAACAGGACATTCACAGTTTAACAAACCAATCACTTCAGCGACAGGGACTGCCACTTGTGGCTGAAATGATTGGTTTGTGCCAAGGCACAAGTCTTACAATCGGGTATTAGTCCTGCTACGGCCTTGAGGGCCGGTATACCTTGGCTTGATGCGGCTGTGTAGCAGCCTTGAGGGCTGAAGATAACTGATAGGCTGTGGCCTGTGGGCCAGTAGGATGAGATGCGGCCTTTGGGCCGAAAGCAGCCTTGAGGGCTGGAGGTGCCTGGTTTGCTGTGGCTTGTGGGCCAGTAAGATGAGATGTCAGCCTTTGGACCGGTAATAGCCCAGGCTGGTTGTGGCCTGTGGGCCAATAGGTTGAGGTGCGGCCTTTTGGGCCGGTAACAGCCTCTGGGGTGATTGTGGCCTGAGGGCCAGTAGGTGCCTTTGGGCCGATAGCAGTCTCTGGGCTGGTTGTGACCTGAGGTCCAGTAGGATGAGGTGCGGCCTTTGGGCCGGTAGCAGCCTCTGGGCTGGTTGTGGCCTGAGGACCCGTAACAACAGTCACTGAAAGGAGTCACAGCCAATGGGCTGTGAGGCGGCCTCCAGGCTGTGCAGCAGCCTTGAGGGCTGGATGAACTTGGCAAGTAGACACTGGGGTGCTCTGAGTGCTGCCAGGATGACACCAGCAGTGGTACACTGGGTAGTGTGCTCTGGCCGCTGAAGTGCACTTAGTGTCGCCGGGATGACACCAGCGATCGTACACATGAATGCATACTTCAGGGCACTGAAGTGCGCTTAGCAGGGCCAGCTCTAAGGGTGTTCAACCAGTGCGGTCGCACAAGGGCACCACCCATAGAGGATGCACACCTCCCCAATATCCCGATTTCAGTGGGACGGTACTGTCCCGCTGTTCCACCCATGGGCCGAAGTGACCTGCGGGTGGTCAAATTGGGAGGTTGGGGACCCCCACCACCGCAGCCTCCAAACAACATCACGCAAAGGGCGTGGCCTATGGAAATGTGGCCACACCCCCAATTTCAGTCACGTGCGACTGCGCCACGTGCGATTACAGGGTGCTATGTACTGGGCCGCCACAGGGTGCTCAGACCCCGCTTAGTGCTGCTGGGATGACACCAGCAATTGTGGACAGGACAACAGCTAGCCAGCCCCTATATATGGACAACAGACAACCAGCCTCTATGGATGGACAGGACAACCTCCGTCACAACAACAGCCAGCCAGCCCATTATATGGACAACAACCAGCCCTTAAGCAACACAACTGTTGCCAGCCCCTGTGCACAGCAGCACAGCTCCCAGCTCCCTCCCTCTTCACTCTCCACAACCAGAATGGACCTTTATAGAATCCAAAACCAGCGAGTATCTGACAGTGGGATGATGACATTGTGCCTTGTTTTCAAATCCGAGTCAGGCTGGAAAACCCGAGCTGACTCAGATCCCCTAAGTTCAGGTGGGTTCGGTTCTCAGGCAACCAAAAACGCTCATCCCTAGTTCATATAATATGTACTTGTCCTGCAATGTCTTGTACTGTAAGTCACTGTTCTCTTGTTCTGCTCAACTGTTTATGTACTTTGTTAGGAGCTGCGGAACCCTTGTGGCACCATATAAATAAAGGATAATAATAACAATGATAATAATACCCAATGTGTAATCAGTTGATGACTATTGTGTATGAAGTGGTAGTTTGGGATCGGTTAGCTCGGCTTGATGCAGACCTTTTTAAACAATGTGGCGGCTGCTTCTTAGCAGGTTGGAGCTGAACATTTAAAGCGGCACTTACATTCAATGTAAAAAGCCCAGCTTGCTTTACACTGAATGCGAGTGTCACTTTAAATTTTCTGTTTAAAGCCGTTGCTTTGAATATATAGGCCAATGTCTCCTTAGGCCTGTTTTAGAGTTGGGAATATAGTAAGAAAGAGCAAGTAAATGTGCACCTTGGTAAAACCATGTTGCACTGCAAGTGGGGCAGTTTTAAAATGTGCAGAGAGAGTTAGATTTGGGAGGGGTACATCCAATCTAACATCTAAATTGCAGTATAAAAATAAAGCTATCCAGCATTTGAGGGCTACATGCAAAAACAGCCAGGATTTACCATGCAAAAATAATGTATGTATATGCAACCCTTGTATTGCAACATGGTTTGTCCAGGTACACAGTTATTTGTTATTTCTTACTCTATTCCCAGACCTAATCAGGCTGTATGTGACCAATTCCACTTGTGGTGGACAGATGTCTTTAAAAACCTACACATCAGGCACTGGTTACTGACTGTGAACAAAGTACCCCATGTTCTCTGTGTGCCACCTTCTCATCTGTGGTCCAAGCTAATTATGAGAGCATCCAGAATCACCATCTCCTTTCTTTACAGATATCTCACTGTTGGGATCCGCAGGTAACGGATCATCTTGGTGGCAGTTCCCAGTCTTGGTCACTACTGGAAGGCAGCCGGTGTGTCAGGGGGTAAATACAAATAGTATATGACAAGGTTTGTGTACTAAAAATAAAGGTTTATTAACATATAAAAAATAGGCATATACCCCTGGAAAACAATCTACTTAAGAAAAATGAGCATTGAAACACGCTAGCAATCTGTTCATTGGTTTACCAGTGTCCTGAATGGATATCTGCTGGCCCACTAGCTGTGAAATAAATGTATCCAAGGACTGATGAAACAGAATTATGCACTAGCCACCAAATAGTATTAAAAAGAGATCATGAGTGTCCTCCGTGAATGGCAGAAGGTGAAATTTGAGTCAGCCGAAATTGCCTTTTGTGTGGTGAGCAGTCTGTATCACGGTGTCATGATGGAAAGCTCTCACCTGTATGAAGGGAGCTTGGATCTCCGTGTGATGGCTCTTTCCAGCGGCAGCGTTCCTTGTAGTGAAGGAACTCGATCTCTGTGAGCAACTTTCAGCATGAAGTATAGGAGACACAGCTAAATTGGTTAACCTCCCTCTTAGTAGAGTCGACAGAAAGAATGGGCTGTGCAGGCGTTGAAATCGCAGTAAGAGGTGCAGTTCAACCCAGGATTGGGGAGCTGACAGTACCTGTGTAGCCTGAGCCGGTGAGTCCATGCAGAACAGGTGTCTGGGTATCACAGTGATATTCCAGGGGTAATTTCAATTCTGCCACCTACGCGTTTCGACGCTCCTCAGGTGTCTTTGTCAAGGTGTGGGTAAACTACCTCTGTCTCAAATAAATAGCACTACAAGCTCACTTAGCATAATTAATTAATCAATCTAAAACACTTGATAAAAAAACAAACTTTGTCAATTATATATATAACCTGATTTGGAGAAGCATGTTGTACAAATAGAACATTTAAATTCCAAAAAATGGAAATATATATATAAAACTTCATTTATATAAATATATATACAAAAAAAGTATTACACATATCATTATATCTAAAACGGTGCTAGATCAATTCATAGATATAAGTAGATTTCCCAATAATAGATAGAAAGTTTAGAAATAAATCTAAAGAGCTAATCCTAGGAGTAAACAGGTTACCATCCAATAGGTTAATACTATTATTCTTTTTATTATTTTTATCCAATTTAAACACATATTGCATACTAATAACATTAATGTTAACAATGAAAAATATATAAATATATTTTCAATCAAAAAGGACAGTAAATAGAATATTAATTTTTCATTTATTTTACATAAAGTAATATTATTCAAAATACAAATCAGAGTAAAATTTCACTCTAGTTTTAATTCATATAAAGTATAACCACAGAGAAATGTATAACAATCTGAGTTTTTTATAAATATATATATAACAGACCCTGATAGTTAAGGGAATAGTTAAATAGAATATAAACAAAATGATTAAATAAAGTATAAACAAAAATATGAATGTCGAACGTATTCACTAAGAATTAGATGAGACTGATAGAGAGACAAAAAAATCAAAACACAGAGTTTAGTTCTACTTGTTCATTTAGGCCATCTGGATATAAACTATTCATTTGGAAAATCCAAAATAGCTCCTGACGGCATAAAGACCTGAACCTATCCCCTTTTCTGATGGTTGGGGGGATGTGTTCCAACCCCACAATCCTAAGTGAATGATCATTTCCACCATGCTCATTAGCATAATGTTTTGAAACACTATGGAGCATATTTCCTTTTAGGATATTTCTTCTATGTTCCAAAAAGCATTATTTAAGGCTTCTAGTAGTGCGTCCTACATATCTCATATTTTAACAGCTGCATAGTAACATGTATATGACAAAACTAGTGTCACAATTTATAAAGTGTTTTATTGTTATGTTTTTTCCATTATAAGCTGTTGTGATTTCTTTTGTATTATGTAGAATATATTTACATGTTATACATCTGGTTTTTCTGCATTTGAAACAGCCTTTTGGTTTTTCCGGTAACCAGGTCCTATGTTCTTTCACATCAGAATCTTTAGTGGGTTTAAGACAACTTGGAGCAAGAATGTTCTTAAGGGATTTATTTTTTCTATAAATGAAAGTTGGTTTTTCAGGGAAAATATCTTTTAGAATTGTGTCATGTTTTAGGATAGAATAATTTCTCTTTATAGCACGTTTTATTTGAAAGGATGATTTATTGTAGGTAGAAATGAAGGCTAAATTGTTTTTATATTTACTACACATCAATGTATCTCCCTCATTTATTTGTACCGACACTTGTTTTGTACCTCATCTAGAGCTTTTTTCAATAAGTTCTCTGGGTAGCCCCTTTCTAGAAAGTTGTCACACAGAGATCTTGCTTGTATCTGGAAAGATTCCAGATCAGAGCAATTGCGTCTGATATGCATCAACTATCCTTTCGGGATATTTGTTTTCCACAGTAAATAATGCGAACTTTTAAAATGTACATAGTTATTGCTAGCAGTGTCTTTGCAATAATTAGTAGTAGTTATTTTATTATTTTGGATTGTTAGGGTGAGATCTAAAACATGTATCTGGTTTCTGTCATAAGTATGTGTAAAAGAAATGTTGTGAGAATTAGAATTGAGGGAAGTAACAAAAGACTGTGCACTAGAAAAGTCCCCATCCCAAATAATAAAAAGATCATCAATGTAATGGCCATAGAGTACCAGAGCCCCCCCGAGCCCCCCATTCCACACACGGGAGGACTGAAAGTCCCCCATGTATAGGTTGGTGAAGCTCAGAGCGAATCTGGTCCCCATGGCCGTTCCGCCCACCTGTAAGTAAAATGTCAGTAAAAAGAAAGTAATTGAGAGTTAAAATTAAATGAATACTGTGAAGTAAAAAGTCACGATGTTGGTCGGTTAGGGACTCATCCTTAAGGAGATATTTTTCAACCGCATTGATCCCCAACTCATGGGGGATATGTGTGTATAGCGGAAAAGGGTGGAGGCATTGTGGTCCTGAACAGACAAGATTATATTAAGGAGGCCCTTTGTCAACTACACGATACCACTTTTTATCGTGTATTAGACATTGACCCATCAATTAAATGCACTATGGAATATTCCACTCTCATAAATACAGCATTCACGACAGGAGTTTTTTCAAAGGATGTATACAGGTTTCTGTCAGTCCCTTTCCCAGTCACGCCTATATTTTATCACTTACCCAAAATCCACAATAGCCTTCCCTCACCCCCGGGAGACCTATCATTTCTGGTATTAATTCTCTTACTTCTAATCTATTGTATTATGTTGATTTTTTTCTTCAGCCCCATGTTGCTCTATTAAGGTCTCATTTTAAGGATACAACACACTTTCTCAATCAAATATGAGAAGTGGAGTGGAAAGAAACATATGCCTTTCTCACACTTGATGTGAAAGCGCTATACACACATATCCCCCATGAGTTGGGGATCAATGCGGTTGAAAAATATCTCCTTAAGGATGAGTCCCTAACTGACCAACATCGTGATTTTTTACTTGAAAGTATTAGTTTCATTTTAACTCACAATTACTTTCTTTTTACTGACATATTTTACTTACAGGTGGTTGGAACGGCCATGGGGACCAGATTTGCTCTGAGCTTTGCCAACCTATACATGGGGGACTTTGAGTCCTCCCGTGTGTGGAATGGGGGGCTCGGGGGGTTTCTGGTACTCTATGGCCGTTACATTGATGATCTTTTTAATATTTGGGATGGGGACTATTCTAGTGCACAGTCTTTTGTTACTTCCCTCAGTTCTAATTCTCACAACCTTTCTTTTACACATACTTATGACAGAAACCAGATACATTTTTTGGATCTCACCCTAACAATCCAAAATAATAAAATAACTACTACTAATTATTGCAAAGACTCTGCTGCAAAAACTACATTTTAAAAGTTCACATTATTTACCATGGAAAAGAAATATCCCGAAAGGACAGTTGATGTGTATCAGACGCAATTGCTCTGATCTGGAATCTATCCAGATACAAGCAATATCTCTGTGTGACAACTTTCTAGAAAGGGGCTACCCAGAGAACTTATTGAAAAAAGCTCCAGATGACGTAGAAAAGATGGATAGAGAAACTCCTTTAAAACCAAAACAAGTGTCGGTACAAATAAATGAGGGAGATACATTGATGTGTAGTAAATATAAAAACAATCTAGCCTTCATTTCTACCTACAATAAATCATCCTTTCAAACAAAATGTGCTATAGAGAGAAATTATTCCATCCTAAAACATGACACAATTCTAAAAGATATTTTCCCTGAAAAACCAACTTTCATTTATAGAAAAAATAAATCCCTTAAGAATATTTTTGCTCCAAGTTGTCTTAAACCCACTAAAGATTCTGATGTGAAAGAACATAGGACCTGGTTACCAGAAAAACAAAAAAGGCTGTTTCAAATGCGGAAAAACCAGATGTATAACATGTAAATATATTCTACATAATACAAAAGAAATCACAACAGCTTATAATGGAAAAAACATAACAATAAAACACTTTAGAAATTGTGACACTAGTTTTGCCATATACATGTTACTATGCAGCTGTGAAAATATGAGATATGTAGGACACACTACTAGAAGCCTTAAAGAACGCTTTTTGGAATATAGAAGAAACATCCTAAAAGGAAATATGCTCCATAGTGTTTCAAAACATTATGCTAATGAGCATGGTGGAAATGATCATTCACTTAGGATTGTGGGGTTGGAACACATCCCCCCAACCATCAGAAAAGGGGATAGGTTCAGGTCTTTATGCCGTCAGGAGCTATTTTGGATTTTCCAAATGAATAGTTTATATCCAGATGGCCTAAATGAACAAGTAGAACTAAACTCTGTGTTTTGATTTTTTTGTCTCCCTCTATCAGTCTCATCTAATTCTTAGTGAATACGTTCGACATTCATATTTTTGTTTATACTTTATTTAATCATTTTGTTTATATTCTATTTAACTATTCCCTTCACTATCAGGGTCTGTTATATATATATATATATATATATATATATAAACCACTCAGATTGTTATACATTTCTCTGTGGTTATACTTTATATGAATTAAAACGAGAGTGAAATTTTACTCTGATTTGTATTTTGAATAATACTACTTTATGTAAAACAGATTAAAAATTAATATTCTATTTACTGTCCTTTTTGATTGAAAATATATTTATATATTTTTCATTGTTAACATTAATGTTATTAGTATGCAATATGCGTTTAAATTGGATAAAAATAATAAAAAGAAGAATAGTATTAACCTATTGGATGGTAACCTGTTTACTCCTAGGATTAGCTCTTTAGATTTATTTCTAAACTTGCTATCTATTATTGGGAAATCTACTTATATCTATGAATTGATCTAGCACCTTTTTAGATATAATGATATGTGTAATACTTTTTTTGTATATATATTTATATAAATGAAGTTTTATATATATATTTCCATTTTTTGGAATTTTAATGTTCTATTTGTACAACATGCTTCTCCAAATCTGGTTATATATATATAGTTGACAAGGTTCGTTTTTTTATCAAGTGTTTTAGATTGATTAATTAATTATGCTAAGTGAGCTTGTAGTGCTATTTATTTGAGACAGAGGTAGTTTACCCACACCTTGACAAAGACGCCTGAGGAGCATCGAAACGCATAGGTGCCAGCATTGGAATTACTCCTGGAATATCACTGTGATACCCAGACACCTGTTCTGCATGGACTTCAGTTTTTATGCTGCCTGTCATCTACACGCTTGCCTCAATCCACCTTGGCTGATACACAGCACGGAGATCCTCACCGGCTCAGGCTACACAGGTACTGTCAGCTCCCCAATCCTGGGTTGAGCTGCACCGCTTACAGCGATTTCAACGCCTGCACAGCCCGTTCTTTCTGTTGACTCTACTAAGAGGAGGTTAACCAATTTAGCTGTGTCTCCTATACTTCATGCTGAAAGTTGCTCACGGAGATCGAGTTCCTTCACTACAAGGAACGCTGCCGCTGGAAAGAGCCGTCACACAGAGATCCAAGCTCCCTTCATACAGGTGAGAGCTTTCCATTGTGACACCGTGATATAGACTGCTCACTGCACAAAAGGCAATTTCGTCTGACTCAAATTTCACCTTCTGCCATTCACGGAGGACACTCATGATCTCTTTTTAATACTATTTGGTGACTAGTGCATAATTCTGTTTCATCAGTCCTTGGATACATTTATTTCACAGCTAGCAGGCCCACAGATATCCATTCAGGACACTGGTAAACCAACGAACAGATTGCTAGTGTGTTTCAATGTTCATTTTTCTTAATTAGATTGTTTTCCAGGGGTATATGCCTATAAACCTTTATTTTTAGTACACGAACCTTGTCATATACAATTTGTATTTACCCCCTGACACACCGGCTGCTTTTTCTTATAGATTGTTTCTTTGCTATTGGGACTGACTATCTCTCTCAGCCATGTTGCTTCAGGGTGTGTAATTTAACCCATTTAGCGCCTGGGTACTCCTTTTCTTATATTAGTCACTACTGGAGACTGCATCTAATCCTGTTTTGTCTGTGTTCAGTTCTTAGCCTGTTATTCCTGTCTGTGTTTTTATCTAAGGTGTTACTAATCACCTGCCTCTCTGAAGATCTCAAGTGCACATCAGCCTGTGATTAGGAATTACTCTCTGCTGGAGACGGCTCTGATTGGGTCCTGCTTCTCTTAAGTTACAGCCAGCCCTGCACTGTGTGCCAGTTATACTGTCTAAACATCAGTACACAGACTGTTTCCCAGCTTCCAAGCCGCACCATTGTACAGCCTGTCTCCTGGCTTCCAAGCCGCACCAGCGCACAGACTGTTTCCTAGCTTCCAAGCCACAGTATTGCACAGCCTGCCTCTTGGCTTCCAAGCTGCACCAGTGCCACAGACTGTCTCCTGGCTTCCAAGCCGCACCAGCGGATAGATTGTTTCCCAGCTTCCAAGCTGCACCAACAGCTCCTAAGCCGCATCATTGGCTCCCAAGCCGCAACATTGGCCTCCGACCACTCTACTTGCTCTCCAGCCACATCATCGGTACCTTGCCGCACCAATGGCTCTTATGCCACATCATCGGTTCCCAAGCCACAACATCGGCCTCAGTCCACTCTACTAGCTCTCCAGCCGCATCATTGGCACCTTGCCACACCAATGGATCTTAAGCCGCATCATCGGCTCCCAAGCCCCAACATCGGCCTCCGGACCACTTTACTTGCTATCCAGCCACATCATTGGCACCTTAGCCACACCATTGGCTCTTTAGCCACACCATTGGCTCCCTAGCTGAACCATTAGTGTTCAGCCTTACCATCGCCATTCAGCCGCACCATTCCTACTTTGGACTATTCTTTTATACGTTCTTGCCTGTTTTTTGTGACAATAAAGTCACTTACTTTGATTTCACCCTACGTCTCCTGGTGTCTCTCTCCTTAAGGTATGTTGGTCTTCTGGACCCCCAGACAACCATTACATTGTCACCTTTCACCGCAGTAACTCAATGTTGGAAGTCTAATTCTTTCCCCTCCATTGCTAGGATTGTATCTAAGGTTCACTATCATTTTGAAATCAAGGTCACCCTTGATGATGTGGTGTTCCTGGCACAAGTTCTACTCTGACAAAGAGGGTGCGACATTTTCATTTCCAACCTCCTTTCAATGTCTTACCTTTTGTCTTAAATAAATCCTTTAATGTTGAACTGCCTTGACTTGTATGCTTAGTGAAATATTTAGTTATCATTATGATTCTAACCATAATTGATTTTGTTACCCTATTCTCTTATTGGGAATGTTTTATACCCCCTCCAACGATATCCTCTGAATCCAACATCACTTACCTAATGTTCTTTTATTTTAATTAAATTCAATATTAATGATTGATTAAAAATATAGATAATAAAAATATAATTTGATATTCAGAAAAAAAGGAATTGTACTAATCCTTAGGTCAGTATTTAAATATAAGGAATTTCCATTTACAAATCCTTAAATATTTACTGTGCAATCCTTAGCTCATTTGACTCTTTGCAACCCATGTGCAATTCTCAGTTCCTGTTACTTTTTGTAAACAGTGTGCAATCCCATTTTTCTTTTCCAGCCTGTATGGCTCCCAAACATATTATATTCCTTCATATCCCCAGTTTAATAAATACTGTTAAACTTTCAACAAGCTGTGAATAGTAACATAATTCTATACACATTGGAGTTGGAGAGTGGGGGCATTCCAAAAGTTGACAGCAGACACAATCGGTGATCTGGTACATCATCATCTGTCATTTCTGGCTGTCTGCCCACTTAGTGGTTACCCTCTAATGGCTCATGCTGTTTGCTCCCTACTCACCCCTGTGGGATCCATTGTTATGAGCCATAGGGATTCTCTCTATCTTATCCTGTATTCATACTACCCTTTCTCTGTCTTTGGTTTTATCATTGTGCTTATGGACCTGGCCAGCCCCAGAAAAAACACACACATTGTCCCTGACAGGGGAAAAAAAAGACACACATTGTCCCCGACAGGAAAAAAATAAAAACACATTGATTCAATGATTTAGTGATTGCCCCAACATAATTCGTCACCACCAAAACCAAAATAATAAAACATACATTAATTTTTATTGTCCCCCCTCCTCCCTTTCCACCCCTGTCCTCAGCACCTTACAGAAGACTGAATGGCCAATGGCACATGAAAAAGTGAAGTGTCATTGATTGAAAGCCACCTACCTTGGAACATGTATTCTGTTCGGTCTGCTTTGCCTCTGTTGCTTCTCCAGAGCATTGTATGAAGAAGAAGAAGCTATCCACTTAAGAAGCTTGTATCTACTATAATATACATATGCTATGTAATTGTCTAATATTTTAAAGTTTTTACTATACTAATAAAAAATGAGTGCCCCAAAAATTACATTTAAAAAAAAAAATTATTGATTTACAAAAAAATCTATCACTTATACTGGATGAAGCTTACTAGATGTGTGCTTTTATTTCTATAAAGTTGGGAAAAAGTGAAAAAGTGGTGGGGCAGAAGCTCAGTGGGGGGAAGAAGCAGTGGGCAGTGTGGGAAAAGAACAAGGAACAGTTGGGGGAAGGAGCAGATTTCAGTGAGGGGACAGAGTAAATATAATCTGGGTACATCAGGGCCATCTTAACAGCATCTTAGGCCCTGAGCAGAGCAATGCACTGGGGCCCCTACAATTGGAATTCCACTGCCTCCACCGTCCAATACTTACCCCTCCTTCGTTTTCATGCCATCTCGCCACATACTTTCATACAGAGACTGGCTGTCAGCACTCTGATTGGTGGATAGCTACAGCCATCCACCAATCGGCAAGCTGACAGCCATTCACTGTCTGCTGCAGTCTGTACAGCTGTTAAGAAATGGGTTCATAACACATATACCAACAATAATGCAATGCAAAATATCCACCAATAAAAGAGAATAAGGGCACACTGTCACCAATGTGAACAAGAAGGTCAGTGATAACACATTAAGTGTATTTACTAAGCAGTGTTAGGAGACAGAGTGATAAGTGATAAGAAAGTGATAAGGTACCAGCCAATCAGCTCCTAACTGCCATCTCACAGGCTGTGTTTGAAAAATGACAGTTGGGAGCTGATTGGCTGGCACCTTATCACTTTTCACTTTGTCTCCTAACACTGCTTAGTAAATAGACCCCTAAGTTATATTTTTAGTTTTAAATAAAGCAGTGAACATGTGTCACTCCTAACTTTCACATTACACCTGAGCATTATCACTACATGCAAGTGATTGTTTATTGTTAAATAATGTTTGCAAACGAGTGGCCATGATGACGTTTGAAGATGCTTTTCCTAAACTGTTGGTTTTACTATGCAGTGAATGGAGCTGTCCATCTCTGAGAAGCAAATGTTATTTCTACTGCTTGTAATAGTTTGTTAACGAGCTCAATTAAACAGCTATTAACGTTGATAAACATCTGACTCCTGCAATAACACTGAAGACTTTCCTTTCTGGTCTCTGCACTTGTACTTAGTTCTACCTGTCTGTTTAATTCCCTCTCTGCGATTGTAACTGAGAAAGATTATACTGTATATTGTTTTCCTGTTGTTCTCTAACCTGGATATTTATTGTATTACTTCTTATGAGGCTGCATGTATCCTTGCTGAGGGGTAATTAGCCGGTCCCCTATCTGACCCTGGGAGCTGTGCCTAAATGGTGAGTATGTTAGAGGAGGCTGTCTTTACTACTCACTGCACCGCCCTGGTCTTCCTCCAGCTCAACCCCTGACTGTGAGAGCCAGGCCTCCATACACTGCTATACCCGGCTGGTCACAGAAGGGAGAAGGCCGAGCTCTGATGCATCGCCACCTGGATCTGCTTCCCACTCTCTGCCTCTCAGTCAGCACTGTTCCTTGAGGGGATGCAGCTAGACAGCACTTCACCCCGGTACTGTCCTGTCACTCCAGAGCTCCGGTCCCCGCAGACTATCCAGTCATGCCGCCAACAAGTCTCCTCTGACACTGAGGTAAGAGACACAGCGCAGGTCTCAGATGCACCTCCTCCAATGATCCATTGCCAGACCTTATATAACCTTCCCCCAGTCCTCATATTAGCAGGGATTCCCTCCTTTTTCTGTTTAAATAGGAGAGCCCCCGGCTCAAGCTCCTCCCACAGCACCACATAGTCCAGGCTGTCGGAAGAGTACACTAGTTCTTTATTAGAGGGGGGGAATATAGTACTGAGCAATATAATGGCATATAGATGTGGTGCTATACGTTCACATAAACATGTCCACAATATATGAATTTATACTTAAATAAATAAAATACTATTTTTTAACTATTTAACATTGTGTAAATATATAAATTAACATATGATTTACCATACATATATTGTTCCTATATAAATACATGAAATGTATATACTGTATATAGCAGGGGGATTATTCAGTCTAGAAATAACATTTTCCAGTCACCCATTTCAGTGATACTGGGGTCCCACATGCCCATATGTTGATATAATTATGGGGTAGAGCAAAGATCATTGTGGGGTGGGAGCATAGGTAACGTGGGGGAAGCAGAGTTCAATGAGGAAGTAGGAGTTAAAAGAATCACAGCAAGTGACTGGGGACATAAAGCTACAACCCCATTGTAACAGAGAGAGGCTGCATGTGGCCAGTTATATATTATAGATGTGATGTTCCCACAGGAACCCCAGTCATCTCTTCTCTATTATGTCAGGGGTTGGGAAAGTGTCCCCAGCAATCCATTACAAATGTAGACAAAAAAAGTTCTAATGCGCACTGTACAGTGCCCACAGCCAACGCCCAGAGCATGAACTCCGTTTTCTCTGCCCATGCTACATCACATGCAGAGAGCCCAATAACGTACTAAATTTTTTTTTTCATGTAAAATGCGTTTAACATTTTGGGTCTGGTATTTCGGAGGGCCATAAGGATGCGCCAAGTGTTTTAAACATCGCACGTGGCTGGTGCAGGTGGTTTTTTAAAACCGCTAAAAAAATGCCAGCCACGTGCAATGTTTAAAACACTTGACGCATTTTATGGCCCTCCGAAATAACAGCCCCAATACATTAAACGCATTTAAAAAAAATAAATGAATAAATTTGACCAAAATCTCAGCGTTCGTTTTTCGCCTAAGTACGCAATTTACAATTTTTGTTTTTACTAAAGTATCTTTAGTGGAGCTGTCCAAATGGTTCTGTAAGAAATACCCACATTTTTACCCAAAATTAGGGATTTTGCATAGGTTCCCCTTTTTTAAAATGTAGAAAAGTTTTCTCCATTTTCACATGAAAAATCTGCGATAAATTATCGCCGATGTGATAATATCGCTGAAAATTCGGTGATATTATCGCAGGTGCGATAATATCGCCGCTAATTGAATACAGCCCATAATATTAAATGTTAGCCATAATTTCTGATTGGCCTATACTCCCAGTAGCCAATTTGGGGTGTAAAAATTTGGCTTATTACTTAACTTTACTGGCTAAACAATTTTTTTTCATAGATGAGAACATATTTTATTAAAAAAAAAATGCAAATATTTTATTTAAAAAATATGAATTGTGATGTTGTTTGTTAAACTTTTTTCTGTCTTTATCCACAGGTAGACCACTTCTTGCCTGTTTAATGCTTACATTTTTAGGCCTGTAGTAATTTAGCAGTGATATACTGTACATTCTCTTTAACATAGTAAACACTTGCATAAATTATGCAAATTTTGTTTAACATGTATGAGATCATGAATGGCAGTCACTGTGATGTCATGCATTCCATGTTATGCTGTTTATGTTATGCAGTTCATGCTGTGCATTTTATGTTGTACATGTGATGTGTATACAGCCATGTACAGCTTATGCTCTAAATTCTCTTTTCGCAAAAGAGGTAAGTTTCTTAAAATTTGTTTGTACCCCTCTTATACTGCTTGCTTGTGCTAGCACTTGGGTTTCACCAGTGCTGGCAATCCCAAATTTCTCCTTTTAATTTTTTTTTATATTTGAGTGGTAAATTCTATTTTTGCACCTTAGGATTTAACCAAAGAAATAATGAAGAGGAAGAAAGGGAAGAAAAGTCATCAAGTGTAATGTCCAAGAGCAAGGTAAGCCTTTCCCTACCCACTTCTGTTAGGTGACCTTACTAGTCACTTAGAGTAGCTTAGACAGTTATTTGGTACAAGGACAATCTATATAAGGAAAATATTGAAAAAACAAAAACAAAATCCATTTTCTATTAAACAAGATTCAAAAGTGTATTGTAGAACCAGGCAGATTGTCAGATAGTGTATTGTAGAACCAGCTAGATTGTCAGATAATGTATTGTAGAACCAGGTAGTTTGTCAGATATTGTATAGTAGAACCAGCTAGATTGTCAGATAATGTATTGTAGAACCAGGTAGTTTGTCAGATAGTGTATAGTAGAACCAGGTAGAATGTCAGATAGTGTATTGTAGAACCAGGTAGATTGTCAGATAGTATATTGTAGAACCAGGTAGAATGTCAGATAGTATATTGTAGAACCAGGTAGATTGTCAGATAGTATATTGTAGAACCAGGTAGATTGTCAGATAGTGAATTGTAGAACCAGGTAGATTGTCAGATAGTGTATTGTAGAACCAGGTAGATTGTCAGATAGTATATTGTAGAACCAGGTAGAATGTCAAACGGTGTCATGTGTGGGACAGAGAGCTCTAGACAAGTGATAATAAAGTGTATGCAGACAAATTCTGTATTTTAGTCTAGGTAAATGCAGTTATACAATTTTAATGCTGCTGGTTATAGTTTAAAATGAAGTACGTGCTTTACTATATATATTAAATATTTTATTTTGTTTCAAATACAAATTATAATAAATCTTTTATCTCTTTTATCCAATGTTTGTTTTCTTGTGCCCCCTATCTATATTATTATTTGTAGTTGGAGTCTGAATTATGCCCCAGCTCTACACAGGACATTACTGCTGCCACCACCAGCAACCTGCCAAAAAAGGCGTCTCTTAAGGTAAACTCTTATTTACCTCAAATTGCAGTGGTCTGTAACCTGCCTGATTTGTCAGTACAATCTGTGTATCTTGCTGGCAGTAATACATCATCATAATGGGGGAGATTTATAGATAAAGTAACAGCCAACCAACTTCTGTCATGTTTCTAGCACAGCCCCTGTACAATGACAGTTAGAAGACGATCAGTTGGTACTTTCTCTCTCCACTTTATCTCTTTCTGGGGACTATTTACTGAGCCTTGGATGGAGATAAAGTGAACCGAGATAAAGTACCAGCCAATCAGCTCCTAACTGCTTTGTCACAGGCTGTGTTTGAAAAATGACAGTTAGGAGCTGTTTGGCTGATACTTTGGGGCGGATTCAATTAATCGTGAAAATCCGAGATCAGCTGAAAGTTTTTGCCGATCTGCATTTTTCGCCTGTTTTCAAAGTATCGCCGTATTCTATTCTAGGTCATTTTGCACCTAGAAAACTCCATAGGCAAAAACAGGCAAAAAAGCTTCTCCAGCAAAAGGCAGGAGAAAAGAAGTGCAAAATCCATATTTTGGGGTACAAATGTGGGGACATGGTTCAGAACCCTTTGGACACCCCCCTAATGACTAATTAGTCAAAAAAATTATCTTAATTCACCCCAAAAAACACGTAAGTTTTGAGACGAAAATGTAAAAAGTGTTGGAAAATGGGTAAAAAGTAGGGGGCCTAGTATTTTTGGGGGGCTAAAAGGTAGAGACAGGTGTTTTATGATTGCAAGAGGATGCAGCAGGTGTATTTTTTATTTTTATTTTAAATCTTCACTTAAGAGACACCAAAATATACTAGTACCCATTTACATGTACCCCAAATGTAACTACATTACTTATTTTTCTCTAAAAAACATTGCATTATATAAATTTTACACACTTATGCAAATATGCATATAACAGCTCTTTGACTCAATATAAGATCACTAAGTACTTTTATTAGGGTTATTTATACTCTTCTATATTGATTCCCAGGGTCAGTTGGGCTTTTTATGGGGTACAGACTGATTTCCCCAAAATATGCTGTACTTTTCACTAGTTTTGCTATTAACTACATTCGCCTATCTGCACTTTAGACTGTTTTGGAATTGAATAGGGCAAAAAGTGGGGACGCACATGGAGAAAACATCACGTTCAAATAGGCGAATGAGGTGAAAACATTTTGATTTTCACTGACCTTGACTCTTCTCAGCTAATTGAATCCACCCCTTTATTTTAGTTCACTTTATCTGAATCCAAGGCTTAGTAAATAGACCCCTCTAAGATTTAATAAATCTCCCCCATAGTGAGGACCTCAATACAATATATTGGTAGGACAGTTGTAAGCACTGAACCATTCTGATAATAATTTAATCACCTTTCTATTTAAGCCATGAACTAGTAATAACAATTTTTCTTATACTTATGTGCTTTTTATTAATACTATTTAGTATTTGTTTGTTTTCTATATTGATTATTTTTATAACTTCAGTTAACAATTTTATAGCTTGCCCACGAGTGTATGTATTTCAGTATATATTTGACAGCATAGTTACTAGCATGTGGAACTCACAGTATTCTTCCACAATACATTTATGTGGTCACATGGTAGACTTGCTGTATGTCATCAGTGTCCTAGATACATAACTTAAACCTACTAATATAATGTTTCTAGGAAAGTTTTCATGGTTGTGAATTATTTGTGATGGCTACTATTTTCATTTTGTTTCTGTTCTCTATTAATTTATCATATACAAGATATGACATATCTATCTACTGATCCTAGATCAATATTTTATAATCCATTAATAATTGATTTATAGGAACACTTCCTTAATATCTGAGACAGAGTTAGAGACTTATTAATAATCTCCTTTAAAATAACTTCTAAATTGAAATTTTAATTATGAAAGTGAATTTCTTGCTCTGACTTCCCACTGTAGCCTTTTGTAATGATAATGTATATGCTAAAGTCAGACATAGGGGTAAAGTTACTAAGCAATGGCTTTTTTATCATGTTCTAACAGGAAATTTAGGAAGTTATTACTATTCAAAGAAACTCAGTGCATTGTGCCTTGAATAGTCTTGCTGTTTTTAATTTCCCTGCTTAAATACGACGAGAAGCAGTGACTCTTGTAAGCCACCACTTAGTAAATTTATCCCTAAGTGGTTGATGAGATATTTGCTGCTGAGTAAAATTCTCCAATCTGAAGTGAGGATAGAAACCTGAAAACTACCCTCTCAGATGTGACTTCTACTTCTGTAAACCAACTCTTGTCAGTATGGGTGTGACTAATGACTGAGCACCATTCTGTAGTAAGTCTTCAATGTCTAAAATAAGTTAATCAACAGTGCTGTGTAACACCTGAGACCTAAATTGATAATTTTAGGTAAAAGTAGGTAAATATCACAAATATATCACAGCTATGCAAAGTATAAAATAAAAAATCTATTGATAAAATATACAAATTTTATAATATAAAAAACAGACATTATTGGCCAATGAAACACACATGAATATAGATACACATATACAATGTGTCTAGAAAACATATAACATCAAAAAGTGTTTACAAAATAGCCAATATCATTTTGTGTTTTCTTTTGGCTTGCAACCACAACAGCTGCGTAGAAACACTTGCATCAATTAATTCAATTAGTACTTATACAACATTCTATTTTGCAGTGCAGGTGGCTATAGGTTCATATTAGTCTTCAATGTCTGCTTGTCTGGAATGTCCCAGCTTTTAAGTGAATGTGGCTAGAACAATCTGTAGTTATTCATATCATCAGATGCACAGATTATTTGTGTGCTGTTTTTTTGGGAGATCATAACCTGTCATGGAGGTGTGTGAGGTCAGGGTTGCATATGACAGGCTGTACCAGGCTGTACAGGATGGCAATAGAGATAAAATATTGCAAAATGAGAGTTTAATGATGGAAGCTGCAGAGTCCAAGCAGCTTGCAGCCCCCATAAAAACCAATGGGGGCTACGGGTGCAGTAGGAAAAACAAGGACTGCGGCAGATATGGAGATATGTGCTGCAGCCCCTGCTTTATAATTCCAGGTGATAATTAGTATTTGCAGGTGTCCCTTGAAAACGGGTGGTTTTGAGGTATATGCCGCAAACATTGAATGATAAATAGTGGTCTATTTATTAATCAGTGATAACCTCTTCATCTGCTTTTTAGCAAGTGAAATAGGTTATCACAGCTTTATCTTAAGAGAAAAACTGTGATGTGTTATGGACATGGATTAGTTGCCAGTGAGGAGAAACAGCATAGAAGACTCAGCTCTCCCAGCTGCTGCTGATCAAGCTCCTCCCCATTGCCTCAGTGATTACAGCTGCCATTTGCTGGCCTCTGAACCATGCTAGTGAGCATACTGGTCCTCTACAGTCACCACATGTGCAATAAAGAATTACTATATGATTGCCGAGGAGCCTTTTGAAGGAGCATTATGCTACTGACGAAAGTAAAGCAATTACTTTGTGTAGACCCCCCGTCCCTCCCTTGTGCCTATTATGAAAATTTTCTTGGTACAAAATTATGTACCGCTACATTCAGAGGGTCAGTGATCTATAGGCCCACTAAATACATGCTGCCATACTTTAGGTATGAGCAAGGGTACAGATTAGATAGTATACTGGAGAGATTACAGCTATACACAGGCTATTATACATTGTGCATTTTCAGGCACCAGCTATGTATTGTAGTTTAATAAAAAGTGTCTCCATACTTGTGTTACTACCAATTCCCTCACTATGATATGGATACATTTCAGAAAGGATTGAGGCCCTAGTGATGTGAAAGAAATAATCATTTTGTTTTTATTTTACTTATTTATATATATATGGACACTTAGGACAGGGGAGTACTCCGAAGTCCTGCGACGGGCTGTCTCGCTGGAGAAAACACCTGTAAAATGGCATCATCAGACATTTTTCCGGTGTTCTGCGTATGCGCACTAGGGAAATAACCCTGGTGCGACCTGCGCATGGGCTGTAGACTCCGGACACACTCTACTGCCCAGAGATTGTAAGTGCTTCTGCGCTGAGCACATCCGCCAAACAGAGAGTGCACACGGGCCCCCTCTTCTGTAGAAACGCCCCTGACTTAGTGGGTGATTCAGTAATAGACGGAATTACAAAGCGACACGCAAGCAGCTTTGCAAATCCTTCCTTGCAAATGCAGCAAGCGGTGTCTGACACCCCCTGCTGTATTAACGATCTCAGCACTGTGGCCATGGTCGCATACTGGGATAACCATTGCTACTCAGCTCAGGCTGAGTACACCTTAGCTTACGCAGGCTGGCTGGCTTGAGAGGCCAGGAAACTGCATCTGTGAATGCAGATCCTGGCCTTGCCATTCCCAGAAAACGAGGGACAACACGCCCCCATTTCCAGGAACGCTGGCTGTCCCTGCTACTGCAAAACCCCATAAATGCCTCTTTCTGTCAATCAGGCAGAGGCAAACGGGGACCTGCGTGTGATGACACAGGACCTGTTCTGCACATGTACAGAATGGGTCCTGTGCATTTGCAGATTCCTGATGATCAGGAATCTGCGTTCAGCAGTGCATATATGTATAATGCTGAAGGGCCTTTAGTTCTGTAGCATATTTTATGAGATTTCCTCTAATATTATATAAGATGTTCCCTTCAGTAGTTGATAATTCTTACTGGTTTCCCAAACAATGACATTGATAAGGGCAATTACCCAAGGTCACATTACCTAAATGTTTTTTTGTTTTTACATGAAAACCCTTGTTCTCTGCACCTGGTTAATGTGCTTCTTTGTGCTATAATTTCAGGTCCAAAACAAAACTGGCAAAGAGAAGAAAGTGGTGACTACAAAATGCATCAACATCCAGACTGACCCATCATTCAATGTGAAGTCTGATTGGCTGAAGGTGAAGCAAACCATAACTAATAACTAGAATGATGATCCTGTAACCACTTACCTGGAATGGTCACATAGGGTGTAACCACAGGCAGGTGGTCTTTCCCTGACACTTTGCCGTCCCATACAACTGCAGGTTCTGCGATAGCCAATGTTACGTGTCCTTTGTGCGCCTTAGAATGCCTTCAGGTCTCCATTCTGAAACTTAAAAAATGCTTGGAGGGGCCGCAAATAAGGAGATCTAGCATCATTGGGGTGGGCGGGGGTTTGAAATGTCAAATAGAGATCTATGGTCACTGAGGTGGTGTGTGTGTGTGTTGGGGGGGACACAGGTAATGCTACATTGGGTGTACAAAGTTTACTGAAGTGATGGGAATAGAAAACAAGTGGTGGGTTAATGCTACAGGGGGCACCAACAGCAGGGGAATGCTACTGGGGTTCTACAAGGGTGATTGAAAAATGCTACAGGGATGGGGAGGATAATGTTACTGATGTCTTAGGATAATTATTCAGGGGTCTGCTAGACACACCCCCAGGATGGTTCTAGTTTTTATTACAAAAATTGTTTTATTACTGATTTTCTTAACCTAATTTGTTAATAAAAAAAACATGAAATTCTGGTGGCAAGGAACAATGGTTTATATTGTATTTATCAGAAGCACAATGCTATCTTGTATAAAATATATGCTAGGTCCAAAATAATGGGAGCTTCAATTGCTTAATGTGACTATACAGTTCTTGTGTCTTGATGACCACACACTGTTTGGGGAAATCTGGGTAGCACTTAGTGATTCATCTCAGACTGGGGTACATGTATAGATAGAGCATGGGTTGATCTAAACTGCACTTTTCTAGCAAGCAGCATTGTGAAACCCTCCCGGTATCATCTACTCACTATCCCAGAGAGAAGAGGTGTTTGGTGCCATCAGCTTGTGCACAGATACCCAAAATGATATGAGGAAACCGCATTACACAAACCTGTTGTAGTGACATAAATTGCATAGACCATCCATCTGCATCCGTGTGTGCAGGTATAGTGCAGATGGATGTAGGTTTAGTGTAGTTTGGGGAATGTTGTATGTACAGTACTGGTAGGTTTATTGGCTTCTGATAATAGATGAAGCCCTGTGCATGTTTCTATGTGGTAGGGAATATAGATTGTAAGCTCTGCTGGGGCACGGTCTGATGTGAATGACTGAAATTGTCTCTGTAAAGTAAATGTGTGTTAATAATAAATAATATGATTGCAGTACAGTTACTTTTGTCTAGAATTATACTATCCTGCAGAAACATTGGCTGCTTTGAGCTTAGTCTAGATGAAGTTTTAGTTTTCCACACAGAGTAAAGACAATCCAATTATACCCATATTTGGCTTGGTGACTTGGATTTGGATTTTCTTATCTTTACATTAGTTAAAGATTGTGTGTTTTCATCTAGATTCGAGGAACATTCAAAGGCTGGATGAAGCTATGGTGCATCCTAAAACCAGGAGTGATGCTTCTATATAAGTCCCCCAATTTACAGCAGTGGGTTGGCACCATCCACCTGACACTGTGTGACATTAGTGAGTACCCATCACAGAAAAATGGATTCAGTTTCAAACTCCATCATCCTAATAAGCGATCTATATGGGGTGTTACGGTAAGCAGAGCTTTGTACACTATTACATTTGTAAGACATTACAACTACTGATAGAAATATCATGTTAAGGATCATGTATTTTAGTGCATGCTGGCTTAGCAAATATACATTTTACAAGATCTATTGTATAAATCATAGGATTCACAGTAATATGAATATTGTATGTGTGGTTGACTTAATATATTGACTATCCCCTACAAATAATTATATTTGATTTGTAGGGGCCTAATGGTGAAACTATTCCATCCTTCACACTACCTCTCCCAGTCCACTACATGATCATTCGTGCACCTACAGAATGGAATGGTAAGTTATGTTCCTATGGGGATGGGGGATAGTTTTGCTATAAGGAAAGT
The DNA here is from genome assembly GCA_031769625.1 of Taudactylus pleione. NCBI lineage: Eukaryota > Metazoa > Chordata > Amphibia > Anura > Myobatrachidae > Taudactylus > Taudactylus pleione. The sequence continues at coordinate 1,129,169 of JAUIMM010001983.1, read as the reverse complement.
GCCTTCCTCTTTGTATTGCTCTGTGACGGTTTTGTTACATTTATTGCTGCCAATTACAATCTAAGCCAACAGCTCCCACTTAGAATTTATGGATTAAACATGCAGCTCTCCATATCCGCACAATGGAGCCATGTACCATAGGCCTGATACAGACTTGTACCCTATCATACAGCCACTGTGCTAATGCTGCAGGAGGCGTCCTGTGTAATATGTACATCCTGCCGGCTTCTGTGATCTGCTGTTACCTCCGCACTCACTTGTGTGAACATCGGCCATTTATGTGACCCTCAGGTTACTCAGGATGGCTGTGTATTTCATACTGCCAGGGCCAGTGAAGCTGTGTCAGAAGATGCAGGCACTGGCCTTGGCACACCAAGAAAACATGGCTGACGACGCCATTTTTTGGGACATTGGCTGTCACTACCCCTTCCCTGTCCCAAACGATGGCAGAATGTCAATCGTGCTGTGGCTTAGGGGGCACTGTGAGAGATCTCACAGTATAAGATCTGCACCTGCATCACAACCATCGGAGTTGCATGGGAACCATCGGGTGTGCGCACAACTCTGTATCAGGCTCACACTACAGATAGGATGGTGCCCAATTCTAGCAGCTTCTCTTCTTTTTTTTTTAAAGGCTTTAAAGCATCTGATGTAATAAAAAATGGCTTACAGGAGCATTAAGGTCACATTACTCTGTAAAATGGGCAGTAAGCACACATTGGGCGTGATTCTGAGTCGGACATAATGTTGATGTTGGACGTAGAGGAGTGATTTATTTTCTTCTGCGCATGTGTCCAGAGTCCGTGCGCAAAGAATCGCGACTGAGATACACGGCCTAGAAAATGTCTTGAAAATGTATTGGGCATGTCTGTGTGGTGACTGGGAGGTGGCTGTGTGGACACATAGATTGTCCAGAAGTAAAGTCACAGAAGTAAAACCGGGAAAGATGCACTCATGGGGGTGAAGTGTCCTACTCAGAATCAGGCCCTTTGTGGCTGCTATGTATAGTGCAGAAGTAATAAACTGGGGAGTAGCAACCATATGTTCCTAAGTTTCATGGAAAGAGAGGACATGGACTTGAATATCAAGTGACTACATATCTGAAACTACACAAGACATACTTTATGAGGGCTGATTGAAAAGTAATGAGACTGATTTTTTTATTCAGAATCAGGTGACTCCACAAGATCTGAAAAGTTTATTTTTCAAAGTAGCGTCCGTCACATTCAGCAGTAGACTGTTTGGTGACATCACTTTTAGTGTTGCAGTTGTGGCATTTTTCACTTCATCCCCTGTTGAGAACTTCTTTCTGCACAATTGTGTTTTCAGGGTTGGGAATGCCCAGAAATCAAAGGTCGCTAATTCCTTGCTATATGGAGGGTGTTCCAGTGCTGTCCCATTAATTTCAGTCAGTGCTGCCAAAGCAACAGCAGCAACATGTGGTCAGGCATTGTCTTGGAGAAAACCACTGTTTCTTCAGCAAATGTGATCTTTTCTTCCTCATGGCTCCATGCAAATGGGTTTTCAGGACATTTCATAGTAATCACCATTAATTGTCTGTCCATGGTGAACCCAATGCTGTAGGATCATACCGTGCACCTTATAGAACAGCAGAAGCATGACTTTACAAGTCAAAAGAATCACACAAAATTTTTTGGGCAGAGGCAAATTTGCGTGTTTCCATACACTGGACTGTTTATCGGATTCCGGATCATAGTGACGAATCAATGATTTGTCTCACGTCACAATCAATGTCAGGAAATCAGTAACTTCTCCGACATTCAAATGGTGCTCTTGCATGATTCAACTCGTCGTTACATCTACTCTTCTGTGAGATCTCTGGGTACCCACCTAGCACACACGCGATGCATTTTCAGTTCCTTTGTCACAATATACTGAACCCGTTCGAATGTGATGTAATGTGAAGCTGAAATTTTGCATAAAGTTACCCTTCTGTCATTTTGCAGCATCTGTAACTGCGGTGTTTGGTCTCCCTAAACAGACTTCATCAGTCACTGACATATTACCCTCTGTGAAGTGCTTCCACTACCGAAATACTGCAGCACGTCTAATTGTTTCTCCACCGTATGCTTGCCATAACATTTCATGAGTTTTATTTTTGCTTTTTCCAAGTTTATCACAAAATTCAATCACACATTTGTGACGTAATCTCACAGCCATGTCTTCCTCATCCGCCATGATGAAATGTACAAAGATCTTCCACTTGCTGTGACCAAACAAAGAAGACTACTGCAGTCCAACCGCAGGTTCAGACACAGCGATGTATGAGCTGCACAATAACCAGCATAGCGTTGCCACATATACCTATGGGACAGAAAAATAGGCAGTCTCATTGCTTTTCATTTAGCCCTCGTATAATAATTGTGACTTAATAGAAGGTTTTTACTGATAAATAACATGGGGGTTGGGATGAATGACATATCGCATTTTGAATGAGATGCATCCTGACACTCATCGCAAGCATAATGGCATTTACTAACACAGCATGCTTTGCAAAAAATCACAAAGGACAGCTCTCAAGGTAAAAGCTGTCCTTTGTGATAGAAGGACTTCTGGGTTTAGGACCCAGGAGTCCTTCTGCACACGCTTCAAGTGACGCATGCATTACCTGGGGTTCTGGGAGGGATCTGTTTTGGATCCTTTGCAGGGGGAAGTATGAATAAAAGCCCATAGGATTCTATATGGTAATGCCCTCTAAAGATTGAGTTACGCACCGCATCAAAGTGGCTTGGTGCATATGCAGTAAGCGGCCAAAGCTCCAAAAACAGAATTTTTCAACACAGCCTGTGATATGGCAGTTAGGAGCTGATTGGCTGGTACTTTATTTCCTTTCCCTTTATCTCCATTCAAGGCTTAGTAAATAGACCTCAAAGTACCAATCAATCTGCTCCTAACTGTCATTTTTCAAACACTGCCTATAAAGGGACAGTTAGAAGCTGATTGGTACTTTGGGCCTGATTCACTACGGATTGCTATTGCGATCGTAGCTGTGATTATGCACGCATTACTGATGCAAAAATATGCTAATATTTGCAATCGCAAAGCTAGAATAGAGACGCCCACTACCGCTTTCACATATCTGGAAGGCCTCGCAGACCTGCATATACACATCGGTACGATCGAGTAACATCGGCACCTCACGCACAATTACAACAGGTCTGACCTTAAATTGTAACTGTTGTTGCACGCAGTGAGTACTCATGCTGCGTATGCCGTCGCAGTGGCTAACTTATGCACGCCCAGGAAACGGCTTTCAAACAGACAGGCACACCTGCATTTCTCCAACCACTTACTCGTCACCACCCCCAAATGCTGACGTCCCATCAATCACTCTGCAATGGCTTTATATCTGCGTAAGTGATCGCAGTGTGATCATAATGCTAACTCACACACGCGCACTGGGATGCATGCGACGTACGCACCATCGACCGATCTGCATACGCTGTTGCTCAGTTGAGATCCATAATGAATCAGGCCCATTATCTCTATCCAATTTATCTATCTCCAAGGCTTGATACATAGATTGTTTATGTGCTTTGTAAGGCGCTGCGGAACATTTGTGGCGCCATATAAATAAATGATGAAATGAAATAGATCCCATAGTGAAATTCTCTTGACAAATATAGAAATATTATTCCTGTAACATGAATATAATATTGGTGTATACTGGAGGCGTTCTATGACTAGATTGATATAGTAATATACAAATAGAGGTAAGTACAACAATCATAAGCCTTGTGTGTGCTCAGGGGGTGAGTGTACATTTGTGGTTCCTGGGCACTTCCAGCACTTGATCACTTGTATGCCTACTTACAGTATAATGTCCTCATTCTCTTTATACTAGGAAGCTGCTGGTTCGATGCAGTAGAGTTTGCTATTAAATGCCCCAGTATTTTAAAAACATCTATGACACAACAACATGACAAACATGAAAAACTGGGAGAGGTGAGTTAAAATTCCATAGCATGCTATTGATCCATGCTACACGTACATATGCTGTGCTCAATGAGTGATCCAAGACTGAGGCCTGCCTTTATTCTCTAATATACATTGCTTCAAGTGACATAAGTCAACCATTGTTTGAATCTTACATTATGCTAATTCACTCACTTAACTACTAACTAGAAATAACCACACGGACACTTATGTGGAATTGAAAGAGGACACGGCCGATATTTATTGATCAAATTGTAATTAGAAAGATGGTGGCAGTAAAAAAGCAGTACTCCAAGGCCAAAGCCCGGCAAATATACAAAATAATAAGAGGCGGATCCCTGCCCGGCGCAAACTGGCCTGAGGCAGAACCATTCTCCCTTAATTGGCACAGCCTGGACCCCACCCTAAGATGATGGCCCGGCCCCCCCTAAGGAGAATGACCAACTTGCCGCTACCAAAAAGCAAATGCTACCCAGGCACTCTTACGCTATAATAGGCCGCCTAGGAGCACTGCTTCCCGCCAGGCTGCACCTCCACCTTTTGGAAGGAAAACATGAAAATTGCACAGTCCAACAACATTAAACAAGAATTGCATATAAAACAGCTTAGACAGGTGTGTGGGGTTCCAGAACTGGAAAAGAAGAAGATGGCTCCTCTTCCAGACTATTTATAATGAATAGTAGGGGTCCTGCCCCTTATTACTGCCATAGGCTATTATTTTGATGGACACAATCCTGGCTACGCCCCCTCCTCTCCTTTAACCCCTGGTGAACAAGCAATATTCCATCACTAATCAGGGTGCTTATCTTTCCTCAAACTTATTGAAGTATTTGGATCTATTTTTTTTGCTAAGTGGTAGTGACAGATACTTATGTCTAGTACTTGTCTGTCTGCTCCAGTCTACAGTAAATCAAATGAAAGGATCTGCAATACATATACTGTATACTTGTACCATACTTGCCTAAACTCCTGGAATGGCCGGGAGGCTCACAAAAATTGGGTGGTGTTCCCGGCCACCTGGAGAGAGAGATAAATCTCCCATAGGCTGGGGCCACCCAGCTGAGGCCACCTCCTTCACCAATGTAGTGGGCGGCACAGGCGTGCGATTATTCAATTTGTATTGAATCACGTCATCGTGCCTCCACCTACCACATCACAATGCTGGTAAATGCTGCATTGCATAGTTGGGAGCGATGCTATGATGACACATCATCACGCCCCCAGACACACCCACCACCACTGTGCCCAGCCCGCCCAGCAGTGCCAACCTGACTGATAATTTTTTAGTTTTCCACACATAAGAGCACGATCCAGTCTTTCTGCTTTCTCTGAGCAGTAGGATCACTACCGGTGCCATTGCAGACCGTCAGGGGCAGAACTACAGCCTTTGCAGGGGATGCGGCAGCTACAGGCCTGGCAGTCTAAAGTTTCATGCATTGTGGCTTTCTAGTTAAAATGAATAATTATTTGAATACAGAGCTCATGTTCATGTAGTATTTATGCATGTTATATTCTTTGTGATATGAAAAGTATCTTTCTAGTGTTGTAGTAGAAAACTTGCACTTTTAAATGAGGGTGAATAGTGTTGGGTCAGTGTTGGGGTATAAGGGAAAATGCATGGCAGCATTTTTAAAGCTGTGCCGCTATCTAAGATGATACTTTTCTACAGGATTCCTCCGCCTAGGTGGGGCCCCTTGGATTCCTAGTGCCGCCATTTTTCCTAGGACGACCATGTTCCTCTCACAAACTTGAATGAAAACCCACAAAAGGGTCTATTTAGTAAACATAAAACTGGCTTTTATCCAGCATTTTAGCTGTAGAAAACAATATATTGGACTTCGTTGTTTGTAGTAAAGAGAAAAGTGCAGTCAGTTCCCAGATTTATCCTCATCTCTTGTTGAATACTTGCTGCCATCTCTAGATGGAGTTATGAGCGCTGGCACTGGTAGAGAGAAAAGATATTTCTCTGCTTTCTCCCACATTGCAACGCTCTCATGGGTCACTCCCTGATTGGTGCTTGTACTGGGATACAGGTATATGTTGCAGGGTTTTACATTTGCGTAAGACAGCAAAAAGAGCCCACAGCCTGTGAGGTGTCTCCGAGCTGGGACAGGTCTTTTTTGCTAGTCTTGTCCTGGCAGGTTATACTTTTATAAATTCTGTTCAATCTCTGTCAAGAAAAGCCAAATATATGTTGCTGATTTTGTGCTTCTTACTAAATAGACTCCAAAATCCTTTCAAGGTCATGAAGCCTATTGCATTTGTGTTTACATTTATTACTGTAAGTGCTTTAAGTGTGCTGCAATTTGACATAAAAAATTGTATGACTGACAGATGCGTGGCCAGCAGAACATGGGAGAGAGTGAGTGCACTGACCCCGGGCTGCAGGAACCTTCTGGGAGTGAAGGTAAGATTTCATACATACAAATAAACCATGGGTGTATCTAGAATGGGTGCAGGGTGTGCGGGGCACATGGGCCCCTGGGTCCAGGGAGGCCCAACCACACACCCTGCACCCATACCTCCAAGTACTTACATCTATGATGTCCCACGTCGGCTGGAGAGGTGCTACTCAGAACTCCTGGAAAGTGTCCCCCTCCTCTCTAAATATGCCCCTGAACAAACATATGTACAGAAATCCACTTGCTTAATGTTATTCTCCTGACTGAAACACTTTTAAATAGAGGACTGATTCTGCCACAGAATTAGTATGGGTGGAATATATGAAGTTATAACTCATTCCATTATTTCCCCGAGGTCTGGTATTCACAAGGTTGGCAAATCCTCTGAAGTCTTGCACATGCTGGTACCCATAGACAACACACTGCCTGGCCACATGGGCATAAGCATGGAGTGTGTGGCAGATATCATGGGATGCCCCAGGCTCATGCTGATTCATACAGTTCAGAGAGTCATCGGGGTAAATTTACTAAAGTCCATAGCCCATAGCAACCAATCAGATTCTACTTAACATTTAACTAGCACCCTCTAGGACAGGGGTATTCAAACTTGGCCCTCCAGATGCTGTGGAACTACACATCCCAGCATGCACTGCACATACTTTTAGCATGCTTATATATCAAAAAGGTTGCAGTGCATGCTGGCATGTGTAGTTCCACAGCAGCTGGAGGGCCAAGTTTGAAGACCCCTGCTCTAGGAGATAATAGCTAGAATCTGATTGGTTGCTATGGGCAACATCACTTTTAAAACTCACTTCTAAAAACTCTCACTTTAGTAAATTTACCCCAGCGTGTGGTTTTGGAAACACACTGCCGGGAGCAGGTTGGACTGGCCCACAGGGGTACAGGGGAAATCCCCAGTGGGTCCCACTGCCTTTGGTCCACCCCTCCTTTAGGTGTTATGTTCCAGACTATGCACTAAATTCTACATTGTTACTCTATTAGAAGATCAGTTTTTGGTTAAAAATAGACAAGCCAATATAATGTCAGACTGCAGAACACCATGTGCTTCGTGACCCATTATCCTCCTTTCTGCATCTGATGCATATTGCCATATTAGGGTTAGCCTAGGGGAAGGTGGGGTGGAGGTTAGGTTTATGCACCCCCGGGGGGGAGAGTAGGGTCATGCACCACCCCAGGAGTTTTAGGGTTAGGCACCACCAAGGGAGGGTTAGAATACTTACGAGCTGCTGTTGGGATGTTCTCCCTTCGGGCTTCTGGCATCGGTATGAGAACCAGTGACTTTTCAGTCGTCAGTATTTCATACCGATTCAGGCTGCAGAATATGATGGTGCATTTTATAAACGGATTACCAGACATCCACTGTGAGTAGTGATGTGATCTGTGTATATTACACAGTCACTATTACAAATTGGAATAAGTGTTCCATGTATGAGCATTGACAATAAGCACTTACAGTTGTGTACTCAGGATTGCATACATACAGCAGAACAACTTCATCATCTTGGTCTTTCTGGACTGAACATAACACACAATGTGTCCCAGTATAATAAGTGTATTCTTGCTGCTGTTTCAGAACAACTAACCACCCGCAGCACCAGACATGTACAGAAGGTGACAGCAAAACTACCCACCCGCAGCACCACATGTGTACAGGTGGCAAAACAACTACCCACCCGCAGCACCACATGTGTACAGGTGGCAGAACAACTACCCACCCGCAGCACCACATGTGTACAGGTGGCAGAACAACTAACCACCCGCAGCACCAGACATGTACAGAAGGTGACAGAACAACTTCCCACCCGCAGCACCACATGTGGACAGGTGGCAGAACAACTAACCACCCGCAGCACCACATGTGTACAGGTGGCAGAACAACTACCCACCCGCAGCACCACATGTGTACAGGTGGCAGAACAACTACCCACCTGCAGCACCACATGTGGACAGAAGGTGAAAGATCTGGGAACCAACAAGGAAATCATGAGGTGAATTTCTGCTAATGTTACATGTAATACAGTGTACATTATGTTCATAGCCATTTCTACCTCATGACCATTACATACATTTTGCATTTACATACCTTTCATTTCTATAGATTAGAAATTATTAACTTTATGTCCGGGTCTCACAAATTACACACACTGGGACAGATGCAGCGCTGATTGCAGGTTGCCCATAATTGCTCCCGCATTGCATGCACAGAACTAAATGCCTATAGTCACCAATTGCAGCATTGTACTCATCTCTGTGGCAGGACCACCCATTGTATAGCCATCCTCATAATCTGTGCACACTTGCTCCAGTCCCAGCCTTGGTACAATTCTGCGTAACCTGCAATGCCATCAGTACATCCTCTTTGAACTTAACCCACATAACATCACCACAGTTATGATTACTCAGTTGCAACTGGAGATGCATATTTAGTTTAGTATTACAGTGATAATGAATATGCCTTTGGTATTTAGCATTACTTACTCCTCCAGCGAGGTCCAGCGACATCCCTCTCCTTGGTGGCATCCTCCACATTGTTGCTGCCAGCCTATCACTGCCAGCGATGAGCTGTTCTGTCATGCGCGATGTCCAGTCTACACCTACACCCAACGTGGACTCGCCAATGCTTGGAAGGCAGTTCCTGTTTCCTCATTGCCGGCAATAGGGTCCATATCGCTATTGCAATCTATAGATGGCGGAAGTGGTATGGTAACAGCTTACTGCTGTTTGTTAAATACTGAAAGGAGGACTTAACCTCTTTAGTCTCGTTAAATGGAGCCCTTAGTTCCAGAACATGTGCGCTGAGAAAACAAGATACACTGGAAATGGACTTATGTTCAACTCTGCATCACTCCCAGTGAGTGCAACAATGGGCTTTTCAAAGGAATTCTAACATACCTTATATACAAAAATGTTTTATATTTTGGTAGGGTAATTATTCTATTCATGACATTTATTATATATTATTGGTGTATTTAGTGTCTATTTCATGTAGTCTGTTCACGTGTTCTGTACATTGCTATGAAATACACAGATCTATTTAACAATTCTCCTTTCTTTTCTAGAAACACCATTTCTCTCCATCATGATATAATGAAATATGCCAATTTCATCCGGCAAAGGGCCTTTTACTTCATCATCCTTATGCTCTTAGTTTATATCAGCACAGCCATCCTGTGCAAATGGCAAATGGAGTCTAACTTGGAAATGGGCCATATGGAGATATGGGAAATGGAGTCTGACTTGGAAATGTATGATGTGGAGGGGCCTGGCCTGGACAGTCATGGAGTAGGGCTTCTTGTTGCTATCCAGCCTGCATATCCAGCATATACCTCCTGTCACCTTCAGAGGACTGCCTTTACCTCTTACCAGCATCCGATCTCCTGCTGCCCTGAGTGTGACATTGTCAGGCTCCTATTGCAGTATGACTCTCCCCGTCGCTCTGTTTCATTCTGGAGCCTCTGCCAGTTGCGGACACCAGACGCCACATTGACGGTCTTCTGCCAGCTTTCCTACTGACTGTGTGTCACAACCCTGGCTAGTTTTTACCTTTGCTTTGAGACTTACCTCTGCCAGCTGCTCCATGGATTTGTGTTTGTAATTCACCTGGGAGATCTGCTCTGAATCTTGCTGGTTGTAACATTTTAGTGTGTGCAGACTGCTCTCCTTCCCACAGTGATAAGCCACCTGGACTCTCCTCTGTCTGTGAGCTTTGCTAGTCTTAATTGGAATCGCAGGTGTGGTCCCTAATCTCAAGGGCTGCAGAGATGATTACTCCCTCTGCATGTTGTGCCTTCCACCACTCAGAATACTACTACCAGACCACCTGTCCATATCCTCCAATTGCTGCCAGACCCAGGGTATATATATCCTCCCCTGATAACATTCGGAGCCTGAACATCTCCTTACGTTCTGTGGTGTACAGCTTATGCTAAAGCTGTACCTCTGAGTACAAGTGTATCCCAGGCTCCTGCTGGTTCCTAGACCAGTTCTATCTGAAAAACTGCTGAGTCCAGCAATCCTGCTACTGCCATCTCCATTCGGCTTCCCAAGCTGCAACAAGTAGCTTCCACGCTACCATCTATCATCTACGGCTCCCAAGCCACAACCAGTAGCTTCCACGCTACCATCTATCATCTACAGCTCCCAAGCTGCCACCAGTAGCTTCCACGCTGCCATCTATCAACTACGGCACCCAAGCCTCAACAAGTAGCTTCCACGCTACCATCTATCATCTATGGCTCCCAAGCCACAACCAGTAGCTTCCACGCTACTATCTATCATCTACAGCTCCCAAGCTGCCACCAGTATCTTCCACGCTACCATCTATCAACTACCGCACCCAAGCCGCAACAAGTAGCTTCCTGGCAGCTATACCTTCGATCTGCGGTTGACCTGCAGCTATTTCCCTCCAGTTCCCTGTGATGATGCCTTGCTGTCTGGACCTCCTGTGTCCTGCTGGTCTTCATGTAAGGGATCCTTGACAAAGGCCTCTGAGAAAGCTGAAATGCGTTGGACATCTGAATACTACCATCATTCACACATCTCCTCTCACCAACCCAGCACCATTCTCCATTAGTCTCCTCGTTATCCCGACCGAGTTCAGCCACTGCCGAGGACGCTGAGCCTGGAGCCCACGAGATCACGGGACCCGGAATTTTCGCACCTCAGCAGTGTGGAGTGACTTGCCCAGCAGCGCATAGATGGCGTGCTGCACTATTCAGGGACACAGGACATCGGGTTTCCAAGGCTTTGTTCCGGCATCCGGAGTCCACCAGGAGGTGGACACAAAGGACGCTGAGGGTGAGTCTCGTGCACCTGGGGGATACGGGACTCCACCCCACCAGACATGGCCCACACACCTTGTGAATCACCAGACTATATTGACTGTGTTACATTCACATACCCATGTCTACTCTCATCCCTCATTCAGTGACTTTATCCTGTTCTGATACATTACCCATTTGGTCATTTTTAGGTATACCACCAGTTTATATACTACCTCCATGTGCATCTGTGCACAGGATACCGGAGCACTGTGACTCCATTTCTTAGCAATATAATAAAACATACAATACTTTTACAAATATCTATCCACGTTCATTATTGCTGCTCAAGCTTATTTACATTGATTACTCTATATAGTTAGAGTGTAGAGTTACCTTTTCCTCATTAATTCACATGTATATGAGGGTTCTTACATGTGTACACATATATTATCTACAGTAGCACTACGTGAGTTATCGGACCACTCACACCACTAGGCTGCCCCTTTTCTCCAATTCCCTCTTCCCCATACCTCATTTATTCATCCAATACTGCTACAGAGCGCTTGTCCCTCTATAATTATTATGTAAGGGATCCTGGCTGCTATTCCTGGGATCTGCAGTTGACCTGCGTCTGTTTCCCTCCAGTTCCCTGTGATGCTGTCCGGACCCCCTGTGTCCCGCTGGTCTCCGTATAAGGGATCCTGGCTGCTGTTCCGTGGGCTGCTGCTGCTGTGTGTGCCTGCTTCTTCAGCGCAGGTCCTGGTGATTTCTCCTGGAACTGTTGAGAGTCCCCAGTGGCTCCTTAATATTAATAAACAACTATTGACCTGCATTGTTAGATACCTTTGTGGGGGCACTCTTTATTAATTTGAAAATGTGAATATATGAAACATAACTTTGAATGATATTAGTTTAAAATACTGTAGGTACAGTAGCAACATTGGTCAAAGTTATCACCTTTTAACAGAGAAAAATATATTGATCTATAATTTGTTCAAGATTACATCAAATAATGATAGGAATAATAATGCAAATAAATGTATAAATAATTATTATTCATATCAATGTTTAAGTTTCTGCCATAAGTGTTTCTAAATTCCAGGCAGATTGTGTCTTGGGTGAAAATATAAATAGCAGATAATTTGCCCTATGATGTGATATTGTGGAATAAATAATAATAGGATAACATTGCATTCAATAATTGTACAACATCCATAGGAGACTGAAGCTATTTGTTCATCTATCCATAGTATTTAGCATTAATCAGGTATTCTCAGTACTGGTTTGTATACAAAAGGAGTAGATGAAGAAATGCTGCAAAAGCTTTTTTCCTTCTGACCAGACTTGCAGCACAGAGGCTGTATGGAGCTAGCGTGTCATGTGACACATAAGTATGCAATTGTAGTGCAACAGTGTCGGGCTGGGACATGAAAGGCCCACCAGGGAGATGCAGTGGTAGGGGCCCACTGACAGGACGTGACAATCTACTGTGTATGGTGTACTAGTTTCTATGTTCTCAAGACACACTGCACCATACAATACACAAAAATGAAGATATGTACAAATGTGTTCGCATCTATTCTTAAATCTTGTATAATACTGTAGCCCCATTTAGCGTGTCATGGACAATGCATCTTAGCTGCCCAAAACACTAGTACCAAGTACACTATAAGCAAAGTAAGGAAAAAGTAGCAAAAGTATGCAGTTTGTGTAAGGGGGTAAATACAGGTGCAATACAAGTGTTCTGCGCAAAGCATCGTTATGGTTAATCTGTACCAATTACTTTGCTACAATAATACTACCTCTTACCCACTTCTACACAGAGACATCATCCCTTACCCACTGAAATAGCTTTCAAACATTGCTACCCCCTGATGCTATACCCAGTGTCGGACTGGGACATAAAGGGCCCACAGGGGAATGCAATGGCAGAGGCCCACTGAAGGGGCGTGACCATGACCAGCCTTTTGTAGGTATGGTCATCCCCATTAAATAATACCAATAATCTGTGACACTTTTAATATAATACCAATAATCCGTGCCCCCTTTTATTATAGTATTCTGTGCTCTGTTTTATTATATAAGCAATAATCCGTGCCCCCTTTCTAAAAGTATAAATAATCGGTGACCCATTTATTATAGTAGTCTAATAAAAGGGGCACCAATTATTGCTTATATATAATATACATAGTTCACACACACACACACACACACACACACACACACACACACACACACACACACACACACACACACACACACACACACACACACACACACACACACATATGCTGTATGTGTATATATATATATATATATATATATATCTACATAGTGTACATAAACAATCATGTACCTAGAACACATGTATATGCATAGCATGCATACACAATTAACTATACATAGAATACATATATAGTATACATATACATTGTATACATAGACATGCATACATAACATACATATACACAACATACACATACATACATACTACATAGATACAAACATGCATGCATGCACATACTCTACATATATATAATACATACACAGAGGCGTCACTAGGGTTGGTGTCACCCGGTGCTGTAACTCATGGTGTCACCCCCCAAAAAATAAATCAGGAACAAGGTGCGCAGCTCTGCGCTCTCTCCCCCTACCAGTCCAGTACTCAGCGCTGCAGTTCTTCTTCCAGAATGCCAGGTGGCACGAGGCCGGCGTGATGACATCATACCCTACTTTCTGGGTAAAGAGGACCAACTGAACCAAAACGCTGCTGGTGCCAGTCCATCCTCACCGCCCCCGCAGCGGGGGTGGTAGTGGGGAGTGGACTGGTGAGCGGGGGCAGGGATGGATTGGGATGAAAAACCAGCCCGGGAAGTTTATGGAAGCAGCCCCAATGAGGGCAGGGTCTGTGAAGAGGGGTGGGAACACTCCTCCTTTAGGCTAATGCCACTACAATGCCCTTCCCAGGTGTACATCCATGTGTCAGAATGTACAAGGACTGAGACGCCTACTTTCAGTGTTTACAGATGCTGCAATCTTGCTTTGTGCGTGAAACTTTTACCAGCCCTATGTTACCTGCATCTCATCCATCTGAGTATGGCCTCCAGTGTGAGCAATTTCACTCTCTCTACACGACCACTTCAATAACATGACCCACGTCACTCGTATAACATGTGGATGCTAAGTTACATCTGCGTCTAATTAACCTTCCTCCTGTAACCACCTATGAAGGCCCAACACATTTCTAATACACTACACTACTTGGTGCGTGCGTCTGCATCTGTACTGCAACTCTGTACAAACACCATCGGGACGTATGCACGGTGCAACGCAGTCTCATGCTCAGAAGAAAAACGACACAAGAATGAAAAAACTTGGCCCTACAGAAATAAAAACAAACACATTAGCCCTACAGGAAAAAATAATACACATTGGCCCCTGACAGGAAAAAAACATTGGTCCCTATGAGAAAAAAAAAACACACAACAGCCGCCACAGGGAAAAAGCACACATTAACCTATACATGAAAAAATTGATTCAGTGATTGCCCCCGCAGGAAAAAATAAAGCAAACATTGATTCCCACCCAGTCTCCTAGAAAGCCTGAGTGACTTAATTCTGGGAAGTCACCGATAGCTGCGGAGCTAATTTCAGGAGACGAGCCTCCAGCCGCTCCAGAAAGTCCAGACCAGTGGGTTGGAACTTAAGGGGAGATTCAGACCTGCTTGCTAGGCAGCATTCAAACGCAGCCGGCCGATTGTTGCAAACTGCGCATGCATAAAACACGCAGTGCGCGTGCGCGAACCAGACACTGCAATTGGGAGACGATCGCTCAAGCACATAGCCAGCCTGCTAGTTTGAGTGACAGAATGGGCCATTTGTGGGTGGTGACAGGGGACAGACAAGGGAAACGGGGGTGTGGATGTGCGTACGTAGGCGTGTCAGTGCGTTTTAACACCATTTAAAGGGTGTGCATAATTAAGATGCAGTGTCAGCATACACGTCATACGAGAGAAATAAAGACAGTGGTGCTCGCAGTGCTTGGGGTTGGCTAAGGTCTACCTCAAGCACTGCGTGCAGGTTCGATGTCTCCCGATGGTACCAATATTTTCATACACTTCCTAGAGATGAAATGCACAAGTGGGCAACTAACTTCACCCGGCGATTGCACGTTAAGACATAGGAAGCATCCTAATGTCTGTGCGATCACGACATTTGGATACTTTCTTTCCTTAAGGCTGCGTGCGAATGCAGCCTAGCGAGTAGGTCTGAATCATGCCCTTAGTCCCGCTCCCTCTCTCACTCACAAGAGCACCCAGCACCTTATCACTGTCCTCTGCTCTCTTCACCTCAGCATTTTTCTGCCCCATCCTCTGCCCCTTACCACCATCCTCTGCCCCTTACCATCATCCTCTGCCCCTTACCACCATCCTCAGCCCCTCATCACCTTCCTCAGCCCCTCATCACCATCTGCAGCGCCTCATCCCCATCCTCAGCCCTCATCACCTTCCCCAGCCTTCTCTTTCAGCCTCACCATTTCCCAGCCCTGTGTCTTCAGCTTTAAACCTACCTCCTTGACACTAATTGGCCACCGCTGGCATTTTCCCAGCGTATTGTGCATGCACATTAGACTCTGCGCACAGACTAGTGCCCAGAATCTACTGCTGTGGCGCTGCACGCTCAATAGGCTCAGTGCTTCCGGCCACCAGAAAGAGAGGAGGGCCTAGGACAGATTCTGCACACGGGCCCCCTCCTCTCTTAATACTCCCCTGAATAGTGTGTGTGTATATATATATATATATATATATATATATATACACTAGCGCATGCAGGGGGGGTTTCTGAGTACACAGAAACCCCCCCCTGACCAACTATTTTTTTTTTTCAGAGACAGACTTGTCTCCATCTCTGCATAATCAGCGGGCCACCCTCAGAGCTGCCCAGCTGCTGCCTGTTCAGCTGTCAGCGCTTCTGCGTCAGGTGCTTTCATACCTACTGTCACGGAAACGCTGACAGCTGAACCGACAGTGGCCGGGCAGCGCGCAGTGGTCACCAGGGACTGGACTGGAGGCCCGGACAAAGAGGGGGGCCCGCATGACCGGCACCGCCGCTCCCGACCCATGCGCCCGCTATGCTGCAGTGTAAAGCCTGCAAGATAGGTTTTTTTCATTTGGAGAGAGAGACGGTGAGACCCGGCGGCCGGCGCGCAAGACGTTATGCCACGCCACTGACAGCAGAGGTCTTTGAGCCGCAGCTTTTGACTGAGGAGCTACTACAAGCAGCAGGTAAGTGTGGGGTTGGGGCTGGATGTCTGGGGCAGGTACTGGGAGGCTGGCTATTGGACTGGGGCAGGGGCTGGCAGGCTGCCTATCGGGCTGGGGCTGGCTGTCTGGAACAGAGGCTGGCAGTGTGGGGCAGGAGCTGGCTCGGTATCTGGGGCTGGGTGGCTGTCTGGCTGCGGCAGGGGCTGGCTGGGACTGGTTGTTTGGGCCTGATATATATGTGTGTATATATATATATTTTATAAATGGAAACCCCCCCTTAAAAATCCTGCGTTTGCCCCTGATATATGTGTGTGTGTGTATGTATATATATATATATATATATATATTATACACACACACGTATATATACACACACACACACATATATATATATATATACACACACACACATTATATATATGTATATATGTATATATATATATATATATATATATATACACATATAATATATATATATATATATATATATATATAACTTTTCTGACACTGCAGATAGATATTAGATATAGATGTTATAATTATAAATGGGCATGCTATAGCAGATGTTCACTTACTGTCACTCGCAATCAGGAATGGCATGCCAGCAAATGCTCCTGTTCGCTGCTGGTCCTGGCCGGCTGCGGGTGCTGGTCCTGGATGGCTGCGGGGCTGGCTGCAAACAGGCTTGAGGCGGAGCTGTCAGTGATGAATGACGGCTCCGCAAAGGCTTATGGTAGGAGCTGCTGCAGCTGGGCATGCGCAGCAGCTCCCCCGTCAGCCATTTTCATTCAAACTCTAGTGCCTGTAACGCTGCCCGATCGGAGCTCTCCGATCGTGACAGCCAGGCTGGAGCAGATGAGTGTAGGGCAGCCCCTTGTATGAGAGGGATTTTATTACTAGCGGCGGGGGTGGGTGCGGGAGTATGGCGGCAGGGGTGGGTGCGGGAGTATGGCGGCGGGGGGTGCGGGCATCAGTGTGCAACTTTTGGTGTCACCCCCTTGGAGGGTGACACCCGTTGCGGCCCGCACCCCCCGCACCCCCTTAGTGACGCCACTGTACATACATATACATCGTATACACAGACATGCATAAATACTGTACATACACATAGCATACATATACATACATAGTATATACATGCATACACACACATATATACACACAGTATACACATGCATACATATAATTATTAGTATACACATACATACAAACATGCATACATATACATAGTATGCATACATATATAGTGTATATTCTCTATACATACTAGTATATGTAATCTATTTTTTAGCAGGTACAAAATCTATACTGTACATGTAATAGGTTGCTGGCAGGCAGACGGTTACAAGACAAGAGGGTCTGTTACATTCCAGAGATGAGGAGGACTCCAAGGATTGGGATGCAGAGAAAATGAACATGTGTAGGGGATTGGGGGGGGGGGGGTTGTTGCACTTATTAACTTTTTTTTTAGTTGTCCTTTGTTACCTGCAGCCATTCTCATGGTAGGTGCCTGGAGAGAGGCATTTGCTGCAAGTGCAAGGAGACATGAAGCAATCCATGCTGCACACTATTGTTTAAAGCAGCCATCAGCCAGCCTCACACTCTGTAATGTCAGAGTGCTGTGCAGGGAGAAGGAAGCCACAGGAGTCCGTGCAGAAAGAGGAGTGGCTGGAAGAGACAAACCTACCTCATTTGGTGGATGGTCCTGGGGAGGGGGGGGGCAGCAACTTACACCAGACGGGACTCTGCAGGCAAGGCTATAAACAAAGTAGTGAAGAGTGCAGAATGCCGCTGCAGGTGATGTGAGACAGGCCAGTGCAGGGAAGGGGGGTCACCGATCAGCAGCCGTCAGTCAACTGAACAGCCTGCTATAAAATAAAACCTGCAGGCGACCTGGTCTAGACAACGCCCACTCACAAAAGAGGGCGTGGCTATTAAACACCGGGGCCCACCTGGGAAATCCCCGAATCCCCGGTGCCCAGGTCCAAGCCTGGCTATACCTCCCACACGTACTTGCTAAAGAGGTTACGACATCCGCTCAGATTTTAGCAAGCAGCGGTACAGCTGTTTATTACTCTCTAAAGATGCCGGCAGGGTTACACTGCCAGCTACTGAGCAGCGGATGTATTGGGGAAAGACACTGCTGGATCTCGCTGTACAGGTGGCATATTTGTAAGTATCACAGTTGTGCTAAATGAAATATGCCACTGGTAGCTGGTATTGTTGTTAAAGGGAGCCCTAAGGCATAGAGAGTGGAGAAGAGGAAGAGACAGGAGAGAGTTCCAGATAAGACAAAGAGGGACAGGAGGGGGATGGGAAAAACAGCAAGACAGGATAAGAAGATAGAGATGGGTATACAGGGGCCCATTTATCATTGCATATTTGTGGTTTAATCACCGAAAACACCTGTTTTTGGGGGTTAACCGCAAATATGAAGTTTTCCCTGGATGTATGACAGAGGGACCGCAGCAGGTATCAGATACATCCCTCCATTCCCGTTGGCAGTGGCATCCCCCATTGCAGGGATGGGCTTCTTTTGGAGCCCCTGTCCCTGTGTGTGCCAGATGATACATTCCCGTGCTATGATCACATCTTGCAGCATGATCATGGCTGTAATGTCATGTCCAGATTGCATTGCAAATGTGATCATTAATAAATAGGCCTGATAGAGACAGAGTAGGGGGACAGAAAGAAAGAAGCTAGTAATAATAATGGGAGAGAAAAATGGGAAATAGTGTCACAGGGAAAAAGAGGAATAGACAGATGGGGAAGGAGAGAGAGAGATGAAATAACAAGGGGAAAGAGAGAAGGAGAAGTAAATGGTGGGATGGGAGAGCTTAAAAGACAGTGGTAAGTAGAGAGAAAAAAACAACTTCTAGTATAAATATACAATCTACCAGGGAGAATCACACATACAAACATAAGAAAAGCTAAATGTGTGTGCACTGCACAGTGATAGCCGTTATTATACGGAATGCCTGGAAAACCAATACTCCAAGTAACATCTACAAAACAAGCAAAAGAGTGCAGGAACTGTGCATGGTGATATCTTAGTGCTTATCTCCTAGCCCGACAGATCAGTGGAAGAGGTGACTTCCCTATTCCTTAGTGCACACAGATGGAGGACCAAAAACATAGCCTCGCACATACATGTCAGCAGCGCACATGTGTGCATTATAGCCTCGCACATTCATGTCATCAGGGCACATGTGTGCATTATAGCCTCGCACATACATGTCATCAGGGCACGTGCGCATTATAGCCTCGCACATGTTATCAGGGCACATGTGTGCATTATAGCCTCGCACATACATGTCATCTGGGCACGTGCGCATTATAGCCTCGCACATACATGTCATCAGGGCACGTGTGCATTATAGCCTCGCACATACATGTCATCAGGGCACGTGCGCATTATAGCCTCGCACATACATGTCATCAGGGCACGTGTGCATTATAGCCTCGCACATACATGTCATCAGGACACATATGTGCATTATAGCCTCGCACATATATGTCATCAGGACGCGTGTGCATTATAGCCTAGCACATACATGTCATCAGGATGCGTGTGCATTATAGCCTCGCACATACATGTCATCAGGGCAGGTGCGCATTATAGTCTCGCACATACATGTCATCAGGGCACGTGCGCATTATAGCCTTGCACATACATGTCATCAGGACACGTGTGCATTATAGCCTCGCACATATATGTCATCAGGACGCGTGTGCATTATAGCCTCGCACATACATGTCATCAGGGCACGTGTGCATTATAGCCTCGCACATACATGTCATCAGGACACGTGTGCATTATAGCCTCGCACATACATGGCATCAGGGCACGTGCGCATTATAGCCTCGCACATACATGTCATCAGGACACGTGTGCATTATAGCCTCGCACATACATGGCATCAGGGCACGTGTGCATTATAGCCTCGCACATACATGGCATCAGGGCACGTGCGCATGCTCAGCACACACTGGGCACTGGCAACATTTTCATGGCTGTGATCGTATCCGGATATTTTTAATAAGTAGGAATATGGGGCAGGCGGGTGGAAGTTCCTGCCAGCAGAAGATGTGCCTAATGCCAGTGCCAGTGAGTTACAATAACCCATCACTCCCTGACCCATGTCTCTGCTATACTTGCCCATTCCCATTGTCATCATGGCCATATATGTGTGTGTTTGTGTAAATGGAATTGTGTGCAAATATTGTATGAAACAACATAAACACATTATCACATCAGCTCCAACAATGTATTACTATACCCCCAAATTCATTTTAATGCATCCCTCTGATAACAATAATATACCCCTATACAATGACTACAACCCCTATCCCCTTTAATAGTAATATATTCCCCACCAGACAACAATACCATTAATCCTCCCCACCTTGACATTACATTAATACACCCCTCCCCATATACTTACCTCAGTGTGAAGAGTGAGGTAAGGCAGCACACTGACTGCAGAGCTGCAGAGGAGGATATGCTCATAGACACAGACAGGCTGGCTGGCCAGGGAGAGGAGACTGGAGAGGAAGCAGGATGGAACAGGAGGTGACTAGGGGAGGAGAAGTGCAGGGATAAGGTATAGTGGAGAAAGGGGCGGGGTTTCACTGAGAAAAGAGGCTGGGGTTTCACAAAGAAAAAAGGGATGGGCCCTCGGAGACAGAAGCGTGATGTAACATAAATGGACAGCAGTAGTGTGGCCAGCCCTGACGATTATCACCAACAGCCACATAACTTGCTCAGGTACAATATGCGCTGCTGGAGATACGCTGAACTGCAAGCCCCGCCCACTCATGGAAGGGGGCAGGTCTCTTGGCCGCGGGGCCCACCGGGGAAAACCCTGAATTTGTGGTGGCCCAGTCTGAGCCTGAGTGTCAATATGCATACACTTAATACCAGTGTGTTTAAATTACTTTATTTTTAAAGGTCTGGTATTTGGCTACTTTCCGAACACTTAAATGAGGTAGATTGATGTCTGTGTGATCTAGTCTAGTGTTGGGTCTGAGGCATCTCCTAGTAAGGCTAATTTTCATTTCTATAAAAAATACTTTGATCCTCTTTACAGGTTGGAACTTTTTTTATTCTACTGGTGTGTACCTCTACTGATCTTTTGGACTTCATCTGAAACTGAGACTTGCAATGAAGAAAATCACAGAACACACTATTGTGCTCTGTGAGTAACTGACTGCTGTTGCATGGCCGAAGGCTGCGCTTTGACTGCCTCTCAGAGATGGTGAGAGCCAATCAGAGATAGCAATGTGCCCAATTGCTTAGCAGCAGCATAGAGAGGGGAGGAAGTCAGGGACTAAATGGGGTCAGGTCTGAGGCAGACAGAGATTAAGAGACAGCCTCCAACGAACCCATGAAGATGCTCTGATACAGACACAGTAGCCAGGAAGGAGCTAAGAGAGGCATAGCTATCAGGAATTAAAAAAAAAAAAAAACAACCATCGAAACACCATCAAATGATTTCCATTCGACGATGGCAAACTTTGGACTGCCACCATCAAATGGTAAAAACACTACCATTGGAACAAAAATATCGATGGTTAGTAACCATCAGATTCCGATGTCCATTCCTATCCTGAACCTGCAGGCAGACTCCATACATCACTCCTCCACCATGACATACTCTCTCTGAGAAAGCTCAACAGGAAGCCCAGGAAATACAGGGTACATTGTGCAAAGAGGACATTGCTCACCACCATGTTCGGTAGCTGGGGAGAGGTGTGCATGGAGGCTGTAGAAATATGCACAGGTGCCCCAGCCCTGGGGACATGCTGCTGATAATGATTATGGTAGCTGCAATACAAATCTCTCATCCATGATCCTTCTGCCCTTCCCAGCACATCCCAGTTACAAGGCTACAGCTGCAGGGCAACAGCAGTGGGGGTTGTGACACTGGTGAGATGCAGGGGGCAGGAGTGAGAAGCAGGGGGTTATGAGATGCAAGGGGCTATGGCAAGATGAAATTGCTCCCATGTGAAGCTGGGGCGGGTCACTAGTTGGCAATATACAATGATATACATAGCCAGCCATGGAAGCTCTCCTTAGGGATCATACAGAGTGATGTATAGGGAAGTGCATATATACAGTATACAGTAGAACATAACTAAGAGCAAGATATGTGACTCCCATCTTCAAGACCCTGTGCTGCCTGTGCTAACAAGATCTAAACGTCTTGCAGATGTATGAGTGCTCTTGGTGTCTTAAAACTGTAGACTGAAACAATGAGATGTAAAAAACAACAAAATAAATATTGTACCTGTGTTGACTTTATGCATGTACAGTGTGAATTCATGCAAGATACGCTCTGCAGTCAGGCATACGTTCAGCTGTGCATCAGCCTCTCAGTGTGTACCATACTCACCAACTCTCTCGGAACGGGCAGGAGGCTACTGAAAATCTCCTGGAAGAGTAGGCAAGTCTCCCAGAGCTAGCAGCCAACTGCCCGCCCCACCCTTCATAGCTACCCACACCCCCTCCTACAGCCACCCACTTACTGAGATATAGGATGCGATTCGTAGCCACACCCCGCTTTACAATGACTGTAATATCGGCACTGTATAATGGAGGTAGAGCCACAATGACATGATTGCCTGACACCGCCCACCTGTTCCAATGTCACATCCCCTGCTGTGATGAGTCTGTCAACCTGGCTGTTTCCTTCTGGATGGACAGCCAAAAAGGTCGGCAAGTGTGGTCTGTACTCCCTCATAGAAGAGAAACAGTCCTATATAACTGAGTTGCAAATATACTGTGTAATGTGTAATGCCCCAATAATCCAAGACCAGTCTTTCTGAGCTATTCTGTCAGAAGTAACAGGAGTAAATGCCTTAACAGTAATCATTTGCATAGGTTATAGAATTTTGAATATCTTTTAGCAAAATCAATGTCAGTTACCTTGGTTTGATGTGGCTACATTCATCTGGAAGTATATTGTTGACTGATACCAAAAAGAGAAAAACATTTGTGAAATATTTAATCATCTGAGATTCTTGCTTGTTAGGGCATCTAAGCTGTAAGTGACTTGGGGCTCTATTTACTACAATCCGCATATTGAATGCGGATTGTAGTGTGATATTACCGAGTGAATTCGCATTGCGAATTCAGGCAATATCACAGGGATTTACTATAAATCCCTTGCAGGGACAGAGCTTGCGATAAAGCTCTGTCCCTGCGGATCCCATCCGCACTCTAGTCGCGGTATTTTCTGAAAAAATACCGCGACTAAGAGCCCGCGCATGCGCCGACCCACCGTCGCTACTACCCCCCCACCGACGCTAAGCCCCGCCCCCGGCGCTAAGCCCCGCCCCCACGATCGCGGACCCCGCGACCCCCCCCTCCCCCTCCCGCGACCCCCCCTCCCTTCATTACACTTACCTGCACCTCCTGGCCTCCGGTGATCTTCTCCGGGCTTCCCGATCAGGTGATCTCCCATACTGCACTGGGACCCGATCACCTAATGACCGGGCCCCAGTGCACTGTGGGAGACCAGCTGACCAGAGAGGAGCCATCACCGGAGGCCCGATCACAGGTCCCTGGATTCAGGTAAGGAAAAAAAAAATGTTTAATTTTTTTTTCTTTTTTTTACAGTTATCAGCTTGCGGTCTACTTAGACCACATAGCTGATTACTGGTACCGGCTCCTGCCTCTGCTCTCCCCGTTAGAGCAGAGTGGGAGCCCGGTAACCGGGGGAGACCCTGGATAACGCCACCTCCAGGTGGCGTTATTATCACAGGGCTTCCCCCGGTATTTTTTTACAATTTATTTTTAGTAACTAGCACACAGATCACATTTCCCATTACAATTATGGGAAATGCGATCTGCTTTACTAAAAATAAGTGATACTGGGGGTTGGAGTAGAATTTTACTAATTCTACTCCAATTGCCCTGTAATAACTACAGGTGAAACTAAAATAATGTGAAAAGGGTGTGAAAACACCCTTTTTCACTTTATTTTAGTAAAAATAATGTTAATAAATAGAGCCCTTGATCTTGTTCTGAATTTCCTCTCAAATACTAGAGAACCCCCAGATTGTGACACAGTAATAATGCTCCACATTCCAGCCATAAAAAAACCTAAAAACCTCGCTCCTAGAAGACTAGGATCCTGTTTATAAAAGAATATTTGTGGAGGTACCCGGAAATAGTTAGGATCCCCTCCCCTTAATATATCTACAAGTGACCACAGCATATATCAGTGATATTTGTTGTGATACACCACAAACTCTAGAATGCGAAGCAGATGGTGCATGTACAATAGCAAGAGCATCATGGAAAACTGAAAGTAAAGTGATTAGAGATAACTGCTCATTCCCATAGTAGAGAAACCCAGTCCAAAGCTGTTCCTGACAATAAAGAAATAATGTATGCCACCTTCGATCTAGGCGTGGGGAAATTCTGTGATAGACATTCGAACTGTATCTCACACTGGTTGATAAATCCCCAGCAGCATCAAGGGTTCCCATCAAAATGTTCCGGTGACGCCAGCTGAAGACGGGACCTAGATCCACTAGGAACCGAAGATTAGATTGGTGGAGTAGGAGGTGCTTCCACCACGGGAGGAGGAAGGAGCGTGGCTAGAGTCCCTTGAATTGACACCAGCTGTCCAGAAAGCTCATGTAGGTATTGACCCACCAGATGTAGTGCTGCCTCTTGGTTGTCCATGTGGGTGGCAAGCTCTTGTAATGCCCCCGTAGCCTGGGACTCCTTATCTTCCATTGGGCCTGTGCAAACTGTCGTGTTTGGCTTAAAGGAATCCCCTACTGAGGGGATGGAAGCTGAGGTCCCTGGAGGAGAGAGAAGGTGGAGGCATGGGGCCTGTATATATGATCTCATCCACGAATATCAAACGTTTACAAGATCTGTCCAAAGGTGTGGAGTCTAACCACCTGAGAGCTGTTCACCAGTGACCCCTCCAAGTGGGATATGGGTTTAAGCTGCACCCAGCAAGTAGGTTGCGGCCCTTTGGACAGGTGTCTGATATCATGGGAATAGAGACAAATAGACAATGGCACAAGAGATTATGGATACCTAATTTAAACCTCTATGCAATCCTACCTATACCTTCTAAATCCTGCCTATACCTTCTAAAATTGTCGCAATTCAGCGTAATGCGTTGCACAGTAAATAAAGGCCTTCAGACTTTGAATGTGGTTCCAAAGCATAAAAAATTATTATTCAGTAGAAAAACAGATGGTTACATGCTCTGATCTAAAGACAATTAGTACAAATAAATCATACAGACCCAAGGTACAGTTGTTACATACGCACGCGCTCTTGGCGCAGATACCGGCATCAGCATTAGAAACCTCCGTCAACAGCACAGCAAGAAGGCTCAAGACTGGGGTCATAGAGCGCACATATATACTTTTTCAGGGATTGGCAATACAATAGGCAAGATTGGCATGATTCCATTTTTTCTTCTTAAAGGTGTTTCTGTTACAGGATAGTTTATAGGACAATTTCAAATAGACACAAACAGCCTCCAACTGCCCTTTGTGTCCTTTTTCCCGCTGCATGCTAATCTAAGCTGCTAACATTACAGAGTACATTTTAATGTTTTAACTCTCTATAGTCCATAGTTTGCAGACGCATGTTCCGATCTTCTCACCGATGATACCGGAAATCTGTGGGGACACAGTGGATCAGTACAACACCAGACACAGTCTGCTTACCATGTATTAAACCTTAGATATCAAATAACCTTTATTACACAACATTAATAATCACCGAATAAACCTTGAATATTACACTTTAATACTTGGGAACCTTTCATGTAAGTGTGCAGTGTGTAAGTATTGGGGAATTGGGAAAAGACGCTAGTTAGCGTTATGTGATTTGTGGAGCACACTATGGTGCATGTCTTGCAGGGATAATTAGTTTATATGTTTTAGTGACTGTCTGTATTTATATGGTGAGGACTTTTAACTTCTTTCTATTGTGTGGGAATTGTACAACGCTAAATAATAGCATCGCCGTATTTACTTATAGTGGTGAGTTTCACTAAAATGGCGCTGGGTGGCCAATCGCAAAATGGCGTCTTATTGTCATTCACAAAATGGCGTCGCGCAGATCTAATTTTAAACCGATCCTGTCTCAGCCAATTATCCAGCTTCGACAGTCCACCCTTTGATAGCAAATAACATGCTATCATACTCTTACATTATGACATATTATTTAATGTTACATTATGGGATGGCACAAGGTGGTTCTTAATCCATCAATAACGTGTCTCTATGAGGGGACATAAAACTACCTCTATACGCACACCGCTGATCTTGGGAGATCAAGGGAAAGATGGGATGCACCAATCCTATAAAGGACGTCTTGAGGGGGAATAGGGACTTACATTATTTTAAGATGTTTTAAAATAACATTTTAATAACGAATTTCATGTATGTCTAAATCTTCTACATTATACGATTGTACCTTTTAGTTCAGGGTTGTAATGCAGTTCAACATTTACCTCAGTATTCATATTGTCACTGCTGACCACCATCATAATTTCCGGTTTACCTTATCTTTACATTTTCCACACTTCAACACAGTAGGAACACACCTGACACATATGCCAATTACTATGATGACAACCAGTATGAGGATCAGGAGTTTACCTATGCATGCAATCATTTCCTGGACCCATTCTCCTAGACTTGAGAACCATTTCCCTGGGTTCAACCATGAAACCCATTCCTCTACTTTCTCCTCTACTTCAGCCACTGAAGCATTATGGTTCTTTTGAAATTCCCATTTTAACTGCAGAATTTCATCCATCTTCCGGTCTATCACCTCCTTGGGGTCGCTGGTATCATTTGTGACATAAGTGCAACACTTTACTACAAATTGGGTGGCCAAAGTTGCGCAATACCCTCCAGTGACAGCTGTTAAATAATTTAACACTAGTCTGTGTTGCACCAATTCTTTATTGTACACTTGCAACTCCCTACCTGTATACCTGAATGTGTCATCATACATCTCGGTAATATTATCTATTCATTTAGCAAGATCTTGGATATATCTAAAATTGAGTGTACCCCGAGCGATCCTGGTGGGATCCAATGCTACCAAAACTTGAAAGCCAGTTGTCTCACTAATTAACTGTGTGGCTTTATGCACGTCACCAGGTATCATATTTCTTTTGCCTCTTGTTCATACTGGGTGTGAAGATATGGTGATGGGGTGTTTTTATGAATACCAAGCATTTCATCATGTGTGAGGGTCATAACCTCTGGGACTACTCTTCCCAAGTAACACAAACCTTCGGAACTCGGAGAGAGCCACTTATACTGTTTCCTTCCACATATAAAATATACATCATTGGGGAGAACATAAGGAATAGTATGCATTATTATCGTCACACACATTTCCCTAGCAAGTGATCCTACTTCAGGGTCTCCCATTTGACACATGCAAGTTTCTGGTTGTAATATCTTGGCACAGTATCCATCTGGTACCCTACCAATCATTTCTTTGATGGAACTTAGTGTATATTTATACCGGACGTGTCTTCCACCTGACCTAATTTTGCGTAACAATTCATAATTCATAGGCTCTCGGTCAGCTCTTTGTGAGAAGGTCATCGTCTGATTATTCCCAGTCACCTCCCAACTTCCTGGTTCATTGGAGTTGGTGATGTTTAAACATAAAAGTGATTTATCTACTTGGTACTGGTGGAGTTTAAAATGGGGTGGTTTGGTACTAAGAAATTTTCCATCTAGTGCATGCCGTCTTTGTGATTCTATAATTTCAGAGACATTTAATGGGAATGGCACTAATCCTAAATTATGCTGTCCTTGGGGCATGTGAGAGCACACCCAACAGTCAGTTTGGTTCAAATTTTTGCCCACCATGGTGTGATAATCCTCTAAAGGATACCCACCCCAATACTGATTATATTTGGGTTGACACCGTTGGATGCATCTCTCATCAATTACAGACCCACAGAACTCACACATACAATAATCTTCAGATGATAGACCTTCACACTGTCCCTGAGTATCCAAAATAGCAGATCTCTTAACAATTACAGTACTAAGATTGGTCAAACACTCCCCTGATTGGCATAGCACTCCTCCTTTCGACTCTACTCCATCAATTCTGCCATCAGCTCCCATCTCCTCTATCGGTCCCCTGTCACAGAAACCAGAAATCCCTGAACAACTCAGGATGATGGAATCTTTGGAAGAGAATATAAAAATTAACACAGCAGACCAGTCCATTGCCGCAGCAAGGACCTGCAAATTTCTTTAGCTCAGATATCTCACTGCAACCTTTTAACCCTCCCGGAACAAGCTCGCGATCGACAGGTCCACGTTATCAGCCTCGTCTCTGCCTTGTTTCTCCACCGGTTCGTTGACCTTCTTACAGTGAGTGGAATTGACCCAGGTATCTCTCTTGGCCACCTTCAAAGATGTGGTACTTGTCAGCAACTCCTGATACGACCTTCCCAAAGATCAGTCAAACAACCTGAACGCAAGAAATTTCTGATCATAACATATTCTCCAGGTTCAACATCATGACAGTTTGTTTCAGGCATATCATGGGACAACAGTTTCAGTTTCAGCTGTTGCTGTTTTAACTGTTTACTCATTGTTATAAGATACTTTACAGTTACCTCGTTGTTACCTTTCAAATCTTCCTGTGGAATTATAATCAAATGAGGTTGTCTACCAAACAGTATTTCAAAGCGGGACAGATTTAGAGGGGGTCTAGGAGTGGTCCTTATGCTATGTAGGACCAACGGTAATGCTTCTGGCCATCCTAGTCCAGTCTCTGCCATGATTTTACTTCATTTGTTTTTAATAGTACCGTTCATCCTCTCCACCTTGGCACTGGCTTGTGGTCGGTAAGGGCTATGAAGTCAACTATTAATACCCATCAGCTTACACATAATTTGAAAAACATCACCTGTGCAATGAGTACCCCTATCACTCTCGATAATTTTAGGGATACCGTATCTGCACACAAACTCCTGAACAATTTTCTTGGCAGTAAACACAGCAGTATTAGTGGCAGCTGGTTATGCCTCAACCCATTTGGAAAACACATCAGTGCACACTAATACATACTTGAGATTCCTGCAGGGTGGTATTTGGATTAAATCATTTGTATTGATTGTGGGATGGTTCGGTAGGATCGTTTTTCCTCAAGCAGGTCAGACAGGGCATTGCTCTCTTTTCAGCTTGAGAAGAAAAACCTGGTGTGCACCAGTATGCTCTCACCAATTTACACATACCTTGCTTTCCCAGATGAGTCAGACCATGCGCTGCCTCAGCCAAGCTTGGGTAATATGCCTTGGGAGCTACTGGCTTACCTTGTCCATCTCTCCAGAGTCCAGAGGACTCTTGCCCACAATCCTTGGACCTCCAGACTGACTTTTCCTGGATATAACACAAATTTTGAATCTCAATTAATTTCAGCATATCAATTATTTGAAAAGTCATGATTTGTTCAGTTGGTACATTCATTTTTAACCCTGCTGCCCATTTGACAGCTTTGTCTGCCCTGTTGTTGCCCAGTGACACCATATCATCTTCACATGTATGGGCTTTACACTTAATTACTGCCACTGCCTTTGGCAATTGGATTGCTGTTAGTAGTCCTTTTATATGTTTGGAATGTGCAATTGGTGTGCCTGCTGCTGTCATAAATTTTCTCAGATGCCATAAGGCTTCTCAAACACGTTGGGAATGATCTTGCCACAGTGTCCAATTGTGCACTGTAGTATGCTACGGGCCTACTGGCATCACCATGTTTTTGTGTGAGGACATCTGCTGCATAACCATCGGCTTCCGTAATATACAACTCAAAAGGTTTTTCATAATCAGGTATTCCCAATGCAGGTGCTTTTGTCAGACTATCTTTAAGATTAAGGAAAGCCTGCTCTGATTCCTCTGTGTGTATGTCATGATCGGGCTTTGAGGAAGAGACTAAGGGCTTGCAATTGGGTTGATGGTGGCCTACAGAGCATGTGTACGACAGAGCCATGCGCGAGACTCCATCGCTCTGGGTCTCGCACCAAAGGGGGCGAGCTGTCGATGTTGAGTGACAGCTCACCCCCTTTGGTGGGCGGGTCGGGGGGTGGCTGCCCAAATGGAGGCGTTCCCATGAGAACGCCAGCCATTTGGGGGTGGCTCCACTGGCATCACAAGTGATGTCAGTGGAGAGCTTCTGGCTCTGTTAGAGCCGAAAAGCTCTCTGGGGCTTGCAATGAACTAGACCCTACCACAAGGTTCTCGTCACAAGCCTGATGGTTGCGATGGTCTTGACCATAGCAAACATCATCCTGGCCGCTCGCATTAGCTGTGGGTGGTCAGCTATGTGAGCGGCCAAGAGGCCGCTCCAAAAAAAAAAAAGCCCAGCGCTGAATCAGAGTGAGCGGCTCTGAATCAGGCCTAAAGTCCTATAATGGCAAGGACAAAATAGAAAAACCTGGGATCCACATTCTGCAGTATCCACACACTCCCAAGAAGGTATGAATTTGGTGTTGATTCTGCGGCAGTGTCATGTCTGAATGGCCTGGATTCTGTAATTTGTGAGATGTCGTAACCCCTGAGTTAGGCAGTGTCCCAAATATTTAACACTGGACTGGCATGGCTGTAGTTTGTCCATAGCAACCTTGTGTCCTGTATGCGAGAGATGAAGCAACAAAAGTTTTGTATCATTTAAACATGACATAAATGAATCAGAACATAACAATAAATTATCCACATATTGTATTTGAAGAGATCCATTGGCAGGTTGAAAAGATTGTAAACAGTTGTGTAGGGCCTGGGAGAAGATACTGGGGCTGCCTATGAAACCGTGGGGAAATCGTGTCCAAGTGTATTGTACACCTCTGTATGTAAAGGTGAATAGGTACTGACAGTCAGGATGAAGAGGCACAGAGAAGAAAGCAGAACAGAGGTCAATGACAGTGAAATGGGTTGCATTGGGTGGGATCTGCATAAGAATGACAGCTGGATTTGGCACTACGGGAAATTGTCTTTCTACCACCTTATTAACCCCTCTAAGGTCTTGTACCAGCCTATAATCCCTCCCACCACTCTTCTTTACAGGAAAGATGGGACTGTTGGCTACACAAACTGTACGAACTAAAATTCCCTGCTGTAACAATCGCTCAATTATGGGATAAACCCCTAAGTCTACCTCCTGTTTTAATGGGTACTGGGGAATTTTTGGTGCTTACCTACCGCTTTTTAGATTTACCATTACGGGACTTACATTTGCCATTAATCCAGTGTCCTGTCCATCCTTGGTCCAAAGTGAATCTGGAATTTGGGATAACATTTGATCTACCTGAGATGGATTTTCACTTAACCCAGTAGAGTGATACATTATCCTTTGGGGAGTGTCCAACATATCCCTCACCTCCTGCGCAACTCTCTCTGGGATATCTAGAAATACACCATCAGGGGCAGAATATATGACACATCCCATCTTACATAACAAATTCCTTCCCAGTAGGTTAGTAGGAGCCGCTTCTGCCAGGAGAAAAGAATGCCTGGTATGCAATGGCCCGATAGTGACCTCTGTGGATTTTGTTAAAGGACAATGTTGCACTTTACCCGTTACACCCATTGCTGGTACTGTTTTGCTGGTTACCTGTAAATTAATGGAAGATTTTATCACTGACCTGATCACCCCTGTGTCTACAAGAAAAGGATATTTAGTACCAGCTACATCAACCATCATTACCATTTCTTCCCTAGTACTTCCCGTTAACCTATCTGTAGACTACAGGTATGACCTGACCCCTAGCGTTGACTCCCACTCTCCAATACAGCATTTATAGCCACAATTGGAGCTGGTGTCTATTGGACATTTACTGTTCTCTGTGTATATCCCTTATGGGGATATCCAGGTACTCCCTGGTTAGGGGGCCCTACCTTCTTCACAGTGCAGTTCCTGCTTACATGTCCCACTTGTTTGCAGTTGAAGCACTTTTGTGAGTGGGGTGGGTGAAAGGATTGCTGTGTGGGTTGAGCGGGAGGGAAAGGTGGTGGGTATGGGTAAGGATATTGAGGGAAATATGGTGGTTGTGGATACTATGGGCGTTGTGGTTGTGTGTGATATGTGGGGTAGGGCTGTGTTTGCGGTGGTACAGGATTGGTGAGGACATGTAGCTGTGCAGCTGCAGGTGTAGGTGTTGTGTGATGTTACAGTCATTCCTTCTAGAGCTTGAATACTAATAGACATTAGTTTCTCGCTCTGGGTCTCTCTCTTCTTAGAGATGTTCTTATCATGTTCAATAACGAATTCTATGAGGGTGTCTACAGTGACTCCCCTCCAGCCAGGTTGCGTGTTCTGAGCTCGGGTCTTTAGGTTCTCTTTTAGACCATCCATAAGTACAGTGACAATCATTCCCCTGTGATGAGTGCTATCTTTAATGTCTTCTAACCCAGTGTACTGGGTGATAGCCTGCAGAGCTCGGTTACAATAATCCTCTGCAGATTAACTCTCTTTTTGTTTTATGGTGAAAATTTTTCTCCAGTTAACTACTACTGGAAAATATACACCCAATTGAGTAACAATGCGGGAAATGTTACCTTGGTTAACTTCGTCTGTTAAGGGAACATCTCCATCCAATACACAATCCGTAATAAATTTTGTCACGTCGGTATTGCGTGGAAGACAAGCCCTTAACACCACTCGCCAATCTTTATTGGTTGACTCGTGAGAACTACCCAAATTTTTCAAAAATCTTTGGCATTTGGCTAATTCCTTTTTAGGATCGGGGAAATCATTCATTATGGAATTTAGCTCCACTCTTGTCCAAGGACAATGCATTGCTACCTCCCTTGTGGGCACTACACCATTCGCATCCGCATTCCCATTCGGAACAGTTGTTGTCCGGATGGGATGCAGACCGGCCGCACTGCTACTTTTGACCTTATTACCTGGCAGGGGGTTTAGTCTATTACTGCTACATATAGGGTTAGCCACTTCCTCTACGGGTGCAGTGGATGTTAACACTTCCTGTACTATCACTGATGAAGATGGCGGCACCACTTGTGCTTGTCGTGGGGGAGCATCTAACATGTGTACAGCATGGGAAATGGCAGACATAACAATAGGCTCATCATCCTCATTATAAACATTTTCCTTATGATTACTTAAGAGAGGGTACAAATTACTTATTACATTTTTATTGGTTTTTTCAACAACTGCACCTGCACCCCATCCGCATAGGGCGGTGGTGGTGCGCATGAACCACTGGCAATACCTTCCACAACGCTATCTTGCTGCACGTGCGCACGCACCGCAGTTTAGCGCTGCGGGTGTACTCTCCGGTAATGTGCTCGCGATGCTAGTTTGCGTCACTTGCACACTTTTAAGCCATGCATCCCCTTCACCATACTGATGCTATCTCGGACATTGTTCAATACATCCTTATCAAAGCTACCAATTCTAACACTCTTCATCGTCATCTTAAACCATACATCACAGTACCTAATTGCATAAGCACCGTACTTAGTATGCATAATATGGCGTGCCGACCCAAGCGGCGCTTCCAACAGCAGCACATCATCATCTAACATATCTACTGTTTGCGTGGCTCCCATCTTGGGAAAACCCCTACATTTTTCAATAAAGATTTAAACCGGTGAAAGACACTCAAGACACTTTCACTTACCTGTCGACGTCTTGGAAACGTGTCCACAAACCCTATGGAAGAAATGTAGATGCTTCCACGCACCTTTGGAAGAAGTTGCTTCCACACAAAATCCATTTTTGACTACCTTTCAACTGCTAGGGGGTAATACTTACCCTTTTATTTCCAGTGATTTCATCCACCCTCTCTTCAGTTCACAATCACAGTTTAGCCAAAACTATGCGGTTCAATTACAATGCTCAAATAATCCTAACTGATTACTGAATACTGTAATCACACTGAGAGCCGAACCCTAACAAAAATAGCAACCCATACACCTACTATGTGTATATTAAATGGTAAGCTACTACTGAGTCACTAGGCCAACTCCTGCGCCTAGCACTTAAGGGTCCCACGATACCCTTAACCTTTTAGGAACCGTGTTACACCCTAAACCAACAAATTCTCATTGTTACACACCTTTTTTCCTACGCAGAAATATACATGTTTTCCCAGACTATGGTAACACTGATCAAGATGTTTACAACAATGCTCTCTATCAATATCACAGTGCACTCTCAACGGCTTTGATTAAAACACGTGGCAGCAATATCGTAAATACATATACGCTATTGTGCGACTAGTCGCATACAATAATGCGACTACTACACAACACGTATTATGACTTTTACGCTATATTGTGACTTGGTCGCATACACAATAATGCGACTTCCCCTTTTGAACACAAAAAGAAACTATCGATGAAGGAAAACAAACTTTTTCCTCCCTCTTGCCTGGATTCTCAATCAGCGCTCCTAAAGCCACAATATCAGGTAGCGGACTCTCAGAAACAACAGTGGTAGCAGATTTCGAAGGCACAATACGTTCTCCTGTTAGGCGCCTCCACCCTTTTGCTGAGAGATCGCTACCGAGTGTTACCAAGTGACCGATAGCGTGATTAACACTGTGAGCCCCCAACTATGGATACCTAATTTAAACCTCTATGCAATCCTACCTATACCTTCTGAATCCTGCCTATACCTTCTAAAAGTTATTATTCAGTATAAAACAGATGGTTACACGCTGTGATCTAAAGACAATTAGTGCAAATAAATCATACAGACCCAAGGTACAGTTGTTACATACGCATGCGCTCTGGGCCCAGATACCGGCATCAGCATTAGGAACCTCCATCAACAGCACAGCAGGAAGACTCAAGACTAGGGTCAGGGATCGCACATATATACTCTTCCAGGGATTGGCAATACAATAGGCAAGTTTGGCATGATTCCATTTTTTCTTCTTAAAGGTGTTTCTGTTACAGGATAGTTTATAGGACAATTTCAAATAGACACAAACAGCCTCCACCGCCCTTTGTGTCCTTTTTCCCGCTGCATGCTAATCTAAGATGATAACATTACAGAGTACATTTTAATGTTTTAACTCTCTATAGTCCATAGTTTGCAGATGCATGTTCTGACCTTCTCACCGATGATACCGGAAATCTGTGGAGACACAGTGGATCAGTACAACACCAGTCACGGTCTGCTTACCATGTATTAAACCTTAGATATCAAATAACCTTTATTACACAACATTAATAAGCACTGAATAAACCTTGAATATTACACTTTAATACTAGGGAACCTTTCATGTAAGTGGGCAGTGTGTAAGTATTGGGGAATTGGGAAAAGACGCTAGTTATCTTTGTGCGACTATGTGTTTTGTGGCGCACACTATGGTGCATGTCTTGCAGGGATAATTAGTTTATATGTTTTAGTGACTGTCTGTATTATATGGTGAGGACTTTTAACTTCTTTCTATTGCGTGGGTATCGCACGACGCTAAATAATAGCATCGCCTTATGTACTTATAGTGTCACTAAAATGGCGCTGGGCGGCAAATCGCAAAATGGCATCTCATTGCCATTCGCAAAATGGAGTCATTCAGATCTAATTTTAAACCGATCCTGTCTCAGCCAATTATTCAGCTTCAGCAAGATATACTTCTACAAGAACTGATACTCGTGGCACTCATAGCTGTACACTAAAAAGGGGTATTTAATGAGCAGTTGTGTCAGAAGATGGTACTTGTATTTGCACACAGGCAAGATGTTCGGACACACTGTTGCACAAGAAGTTGGCACTTGTATCGCACACAGGCAAGATGTTCAGATGCACTGTTGCACAAGGAGTTGGCACTTGTATTGCACACAGGCAGGATGTTCAGACGCACTGTTGCAAAAGGAGTTGGCACTTGTATCACACACAGACAAGATGTTCGAACGCACTGTTGCACAAGGAGTTGGCACTTGTATCGCACACAGGCCAGATGTTCGGACGCACTGTTGCACTGTTGCACAAGGAGTTGGTACTAGAGACTCGAGGACATCACGTAGGGAACCTGGAACAGGATAACAGCAAGTATACACAAGGTAGCAACAACATTGCACAGGCAACTTCCTTCTGTCCGGAGACTGGCTTTATACCCTAAGGTAGCAGATCATTGGTGGACAGCGTCAGCTGACCACCACAATGCTACCATTGGGTAAAGGGTAGTCAGGTGATGTGAACTGTCATGGCTGCATCCATGATGGCAAATGCAGCAACCAAGGCACAGCGTAGCTCATGGATGTTCACATGGCTCTAAGTATAATGCTCAGCATGTCACGCACCGCCACACCTGATGTCTGACCACCCGAGGGATCAGGGGAAGCCGGTGCTGTGGTGAGGAACAGCCGATCCTAGGCCGCAACCTTTCACCCTCATCACCTCAGCACCATTTTCAGCCTCTCATCACCTCAGCACAGACCTCAGCCCCTCATCACCTCAGCACCATTTTCAGCCTCTCATCACCTCAGCACAGTCATCAGCCCCTCAGCACCATATTCAGCCCCTCATCACCTCAACATAGTCCTCAGCCCCTCATCATCTCAGTGCAGTCCCTCAGCGCCTCATCACCTCAGCACAGTCCTCAGCCCGGTTCTTCACTGTTCATGCATCGGGCTCTACAAATCTTCAGAAATGCAAAGTGGGAGCTTTGTGATGCTGATCTGGCATTCTGATTCTTCTCAAAAAGTCTTGCTAGGGGAACCAGTGCTGGAATGTTACACCCCTGTCAGAGACTGCACACGGGCCCCCTCCTCTCTAGAAATGCCCCTGCACCTTTCTTATACTAAGTGCAAAAATCTGTCTCCAAAAATTATATTTTCACTTAAATCCAGGTGTACTTAGGATGCACAGGATGCCCTGACTCAATGTTGCCTACGTGAGATTGCCCTGTCACACCCCAGTTATGTCTCTTCTGTTGCAAGTATACACAAAATCAAAATGCATATATCTCTGTATAGCGGTACTTGTAGCTTATTTTTAGAGATGTGCGCTGACCCCTGTGTTTTGGTTTTGGTTGTGGATCTGGATCTCCTCTGGCTTTTGATCTGGATTGGTTTTGCCAAAACCTCACCTCTGTGTTTTGTTTTTCAGTTTTGGTTTTGGATCTGGATTTTTTCTTAAAAATCCTAAAAACAAATAAAAATCACATAAAATTGGCTTTTTTTGTACCTACAGTATTATTAACCTCAATAACATTTATTTCCACTCATTTCCAATCAATTTTGACCACCTCCCAGCACACGATATTGATTTTTTTCATCTAGTTAAGGGCCAAAAGGTTGCACCCAGCTAGCTGGCTCAAAACTGAGTGATAAATAGAGTTAAGGACTGTGCAAAGATGATGGTTGTGGTACCCCTTGAGGATTGAAGAATTGATAGTTGATAGTTGGCGCAGCCACTGATGGAAGTAACAAGAGTTGATACTTGATAATTGGGGCAGCCACTGGCTAAAGAATTGATAGTTGATAGTTGGCACAGCCACTGGCTGAAGTAAGAAGAGTTGATACTTGATAATTGGTGCAGCCAGTGGCTGAAGAATTGATAATTGGTGAAGCCACTGGCTGAATTAAGAAGAGTTGATATTGATAATTGGTGTAGCCACTGGCTGAAGTAAGAAGATTTGATATTGATATATTGGTACAGCTCCTGGCTGAAGAATTGATAATTGGTGCAGCCCCTGGCTGAAGTATTGATAATTGGTGCAGCCTCTGGCTGAAGAATTGATAATTGGTGCAGCCCCTGGCTGAAGAATTGATAATTGGTGCAGCCCCTGGCTGAAGAATAGATAATTGGTGCAGCACCTGGCTGAAGAATTGATAATTGGTGCAGCCCCTGGCTGAAGTAAGAAGAGTTTATATTGATAATTGGTGCAGCCACTGGCTGAAGTAAGAACTGTTGATATTGATAAATTGGTGAGAATTGAATTGATAGTTGATAGTTAATTGTTGATGCAGCCTCCAGCATGAGTAGTAGTGGAATACAGAGCTATGATTAAGAAGGAAGCAGTCCTGCAACAGCCTTGAGGCCTGGAACTCTTGGCAAGTTGCAGCCATTACAGCCTTGAGGGCTAGTGAGGAGTGACGACAGGTGGCCTTTGGGCCGTGAAGCAGGATGCGGCCTTTGGGCCATGTAGCAGCCATAAGGGCCTCATGACACAACAAGCAGCAATTGGTTCAGAATTTTCTTTAAAAAAAAAATGAAAGGGGCATGCAGGAGATGCTGTCTGTGGCCATTACAATTTCTGGACATTCATAAACCATAACATTAAAAATGTCAGACAGCAATGACCCAACCAGTACATAATGGAAAGTAAAAAGGTGCAAGATGGAATTGTCCTTTAACGATACTGCCTTTGAACCTCTATACACCCCTGCCTATACCTTCTGATATCCTGCCTATAAACCTCTAAGGATGATGCTATTTTGCGTACGCAGTCATACAGTAAATAAAGACTCCAGACCTAGAACCTGTGGTTCCAAAGCACAAAGTATTATTCAAGTAAAAGTACAGTCAGTTACACACTATGATCTTAAATACAATTCTAGCGCAAAGGAATTATACAGACCCAAGTACAATTATACATACGCAGCGCTTTCTGGACCAGATGTAGGCATCAGCAAGAAACCCCCGTCAATCAGCATTCAGCATGAAGATTAGAAACCCAGGGTCAGAGCACACATATTTATACCCCCCAGAAATAGCCAACACAATAGAGAAGTTTGTTGCTAATACCATTGGTCCTAAAGGAGAGGGCATATTTTACAAGGCATCTAAAAGGTTGGTTCAAATAGACACAGTCCAGCCTCTAACAACTGGTGGTCTCTGGTTTTCCCGCCTCATGCAAATCCTAACAGTTGGTCATATAATGTACATTTTGTTGCTTGAAGTCTCTGCGGTCCATAAGTTGAGAATGCCTGTTGCGATCTCTACATCGATGTTACCGGAATACTGTTGAGAGAGTACGCATCAGTACAATACCAAACATGGCTTACTTATCACATATAAAACCTTAGTTACAAAATAATCTTTATTTCATAGCAATTATAGTAAATGTGCATACTTGAATCTTATACCTTAAAGCTTATGGAACCTTGCATGTGAATATGTAATGTGTGAGTATGTGGAGTTTGACGTAAAGACGCTAGTTAACTTGGGGCAGATGCGCGTGCATGAAGCTAATATTCGGCGTTTTCATACAAGATCTTATGCATTCGCTAATATGCGACTAGTTAACAGCGCAATTGTGCGTATTAATGTGTATATGAGAAATGGTGTAAGATTCAATCGCATAATGCTAATAGTAATATCGCCACATGTACTAAAGTGTGAGTTTATCTAAAATGGCGCTTGGGCGGCCATTCGAAAAATGGCGTATTGCGATCTCATTTCCAAGATGGCGTCTTGCGGCCAGTCGCAAGATGGCGTCGCTGCGATCCAATTTTAAACTGATCTTGTCTCAGCCAATTATCCAGCTTCGACAGTCCACCCTTTGATAGCGAACAACATGCAATCACAATCTGATTTTAAAATATAATCTTTAGGCTTACATTTATATACTATTTAGTGTTATTATGGGATGGCACAAGGTGGTTCTTAATCCGTCGATAATGTGTCTCTGAGTGGGGGCATAAAACTACTATTATACGCACACCGCGGATCTTGGAAGATCATGGGGATACACCAGTGCTATAAAGGCAGTCTTGAAGGGGAAATTTGAGACTTTACATTATCTGAGTTGTTTAAAAAATAACATTTCAATAATACATTCTAGGCAGGTCTAAATATAATACATTAAATGATGGTATTTCCTAGTTCAGGGTTGTAATGCAGTTCTGTATTTACCTCAGTATTCATACTGACCACCATCATAATTTTGTTCTTTCGTTTTACTCTATATTTACATTTTCCACACTTCAACACAATAGGAACACACCGGACACATATGCCAATTATTATGATGACAATCAGAATAAGGATTAAGAATTTGCCTATGCTGGCAATCACTTCCTGGACCCATTCCCCTAGACCTGAGAACCATTTCACTGGGTTCAGCCATGAAACCCATCCTTCTATCTTCTCCTCTACTTCAGCCACTGAAGCATTATGGTTCCTTCGAAATTCCCATTTTAGCTGCAGAAATTCATCCATCTTTCGGTCTATCACCTCCTTGGGGTCGCTGGTATCATTGGTGACATAGGTGCAACATTTTACTCCAAATTGGGTGGCCAAAGTTACGCAGTACCCTCCAGTAACAGCAGTTAAATAATTTAACTCTAGCTTGTGTTGCACCAGTTCTTTCTTGTACGCTTGCAATTCTCTCCCTGTATACCTGAATGTGTCATCGTATATCTCGGTGATATTATCTATTAATTTAGCAAGTTCCTGAATATATCTAAAATTGAATGTACCCCGAGTGATCCTGGTGAGATCCAATGCGACTAAAACTTGAAAGCCAGTTGTCTCACTAATTAACTGAGTGGCTTTATGCACGTCACCAGGTATCATATTTCGTTTGCCTCTGTGTTCATATTGCGTGTGAAGATATGGTGATGGTGTGTTTTTATGTTTACCAAGCATTTCAACATGTGTGAGAGTCATAAATTCTGGGACTACTCTTCCCAGGTAACACAAACCTTCGGCACTCGGGGAGAGCCACTTATACGCTTTTCTTCCACATATAAAATATACATTATCAGGGAGAACATAAGGAATGGTATGCATCATTATCATTAAGCACATTTCCCTTGCAAACAATCCTATTTCTGAGTCTTCCATCTGGTACATGCAAGTCTCTGGCTGTATTATTTTAGCACAATAACCATCTGGGACCTTACCAATAATTTCTTTGGTGGAACTCAATGCATACCGGTACCTAAAATGTCTCCCACTAGATTTAATTGAGCATAACAGATCATGGTTTATGTACTCATTATCAGCTCTTTGTGAGAAGGTCATCGTTTGATTATTCCCTGTCACTTCCCAACTCCCGGGTTTATTGGGGTTGGTTATGTTTAAACACAAAAGTGATCTATCTATTTGGAATTGATAGAGTTTGAAATGAGGTGGTTTGGATGAGAGGAATTTTCCATACAATGTTTTCCCTTTCTGTAATTCTAAAATTTCCATGATATTCAGCAGAAATGGCACCAACCCTACATTATGCTGTCCCTGTTGTACATGTGAACACACCCAGCAATCAGTTTGATTTAACACTTTGCCTACCATGCTATGATAATCCTCTAAAGGATACCCACCCCAGTACGGGTTATATTTAGGCTGGCACCGTTGGATACAGTTCTCATCAACTAGGGACCCACAAAGCTCACAAATACAGGAATCTTCAGACAATAAACCTCCACACCGTCCCCGAGTATCTGAAATAACAGCTCTCTTAACAATAACAGTACTAAGATTGGTCAGACACTCCCCTGATTGGCATTGCACTCCTTCTGACTCCACTCCATCAGCACTGCCATCAACTCCCCTCTCCACAATCGGTCCCCCTTCACAGAAACCAAACATTCCCGAACTGACCAGGATGGTGAACACTCTAAAAAAGAACATGAAAATGAACACAGCAGGCCCATCCATTGCCACAACAAGACCTGCAGATTTCTTTTAGTTCAGGTATCTCACTACGACCTTTTCAATCCTCCCAGAACAAGCTCGTGAGCGACAGGTCCACGCTATCAGCCTTGTCTCCGACTTGTTTCTCCACCAGTTGATTGACCTTTTTGCAGTGAGTGGAATGGACCCAGGTATCTCTCTCAGCCATCTTCAAAGATGTAGTACTTGTCAGCAGCACCTGGTATGGCCCTTCCCACCGATCAGTCAAACAACCTGAACGGAAGAAATTTCTGATCATAACATATTCTCCTGGTTCAACATCATGACAGTTAGTTTCAGGCATATCATTGGACAACAATTTCAGTTTCTGCTGCTGTTGTTTTAACTGCTTACTCATTGATATAAGATACTTTACAGTTACCTCGTTGTTACCCTTCAAGTCTTCCTGTGGACTTATAATCAAATGAGGTTGTCTACCGAACAGTATTTCAAATGGGGACAGATTTAGAGGGGGTATAGGAGTGCTCCTTATACTATGTAGGACCAAAGGTAACGCTTCTGGCCATCCTTGTCCAGTCTCTGCCATGATTTTACTCAACTTATTTTTAATAGTCCCGTTCATCCTCTCTACCTTGGCACTGGCTTGCGGTCGGTAGGGGGTGTGAAGTCGACTATTAATACCCATCAGCTTACACATATTTTGAAAAACATCACCTGTGAAATGAGTACCCCTGTCACTCTCAATG
This sequence comes from Taudactylus pleione, assembly GCA_031769625.1. Classification (NCBI taxonomy): domain Eukaryota; kingdom Metazoa; phylum Chordata; class Amphibia; order Anura; family Myobatrachidae; genus Taudactylus; species Taudactylus pleione. The sequence goes on along the minus strand of JAUIMM010001983.1, from coordinate 1,086,435 downwards.
ATTTTAGGGATACCGTACCTGCATACAAATTCCTGAACTATTTTCTTTGCAGTAAACGCAGCAGTATTAGTGGCCGCTGGGTAGGCCTCAACCCAATTAGAAATTATGTCAGTGCACACTAATACATACTTAAGATTCCTGCAGGGTGGTAATTGGATGAAATCAATTTGTATCACCTGGAAAGGTCCATCAGTCGGTGGAATGTGGGACGGTTCGGTAGGGATCGCTTTCCCTATGTTCTTCCTCAAGCAGGTCAGACAGGACAATGCTATCTTTTCTGCTTGTGAAGAAAAACCTGGTGCGCACCAGTATGCTCTCACCAACTTGCACATACCTTGCTTTCCCAGATGAGTCAGACCGTGTGCTGCCTCAGCCAGGCTGGGGTAATATGCCTTGGGGGCTACTGGCTTACCTTGTCCGTCCCTCCAGAGCCCGGAGGACTCTTGCCCACATCCCTTGGACTTCCAAATGGATTTTTCCTGAATTGAACACAAATTTTGCATCTCAATTAATTTCAGCATATCAATTGTTTGGAAAGACATAATTTTTTCAGTGGGAGAAAACATTTTTAACCCTGCTTCCCATTTTGCAGCTTCATCGGCTCTGTTGTTGCCCAGTGACACTGGATCATCCTCACATGTATGGGCTTTACACTTGATTACTGCCACCACTTTGGGCAGTTGGATTGCTTCTAAAAGATGTTTTTTGTGTCGGGAATGTGCAAATGGTGTGCCTGTTGCTGTCATAAAATTTCTCAGACGCCATAGAGCCCCGAAATCGTGCACCACCCCGAACGCGTACCTCGAAATAGTGTAAATGTTAGCAGATTTGCCTGCTGCCAGTTCACACGCTCTTTTTAGTGCTACTAACTCTGCCTCCTGGGCTGAGTGAGGAGGACCAAGAAGTTTAGCTTCTATGATGTCTGTGTCATTTACAACAGCATAACCTGTACATAATTCACCTGTGTCTGTTTGTCTATGACAACTCCCATCCATGTAAAAAGTCACATCTACCTTCTCTAAAGGTATGTCATGTATGTCAGGTCTAGCAGTAAAGTTCTGATTCAGATATTCCATACAATCGTGTGTATCATTATGTCCGCTGAGCTCACCCACCACCAGCAACTCGTCTTCTTCCATCCTTTGTACATCATGTTGTACATATAGTAAATACGTTGCTGGATTCAGCATGCTGCAATGTTTAACAGTGATGTTTGCAGGTGCGATTAGAGCTAGCTCCCATTTGGTAAACCTAGCCGAAGAGACGTGTCTGGTTTGAGCAGAATTCAGCAGAGCAGATACAGCATGGGGAGTGTATTCAATCATATCATGAACCAATACTACGTCCTCACTTTTAGTCACCAATAGAGCGGTAGCTGCTACACTTCTCAAACAGGTGGGGAGTGATCTTGCCACAGTGTCCAATTGGGCACTGTAGTATGCTACGGGCCTACTGGCATCACCATGTTTTTGTGTAAGGACACCTGCAGCACAACCATCGGCTTCCTTACAATACAAATCAACAGGTTTTTCATAATCATGTATTCCCAATGCAGGTTCTTTTGTCAGACTATACTTAAGATTAAGGAAAGCCTGCTCTGATTCCACTGTGTGTGTGACACGATCGGGCTTTGAGGAAGAGATTAAGTCCTGTAAAGGCAAGGCCAAAATAGAAACACCTGGGATCCACATTGTACAGTATCCACACATTCCCAAGAAGCGCGGCAGTGTCGTGTTCTGTATGGCTTGGATTCTATCATTTGTGAGATGTCTTAACCCCTGGGTTAGGCAGTGTCCCAAATATTTTACTCTGGATTGGCACGGCTGTAGTTTGTTCTTAACCACCTTGTGTCCTGTATGCGAGATGAAGCAACAAAAGTTTAGTATCATTCAAACATGACATAAATGAATCAGAACACAGCAATAAATCATCCAGATATTGAATTAGAACAGATCCATTGGCAGGTTGAAAAGATTGTAAACAGTCGTGCAATGCATGGGAAAAGATACTGGGGCTGTCTATGAAACCTTGGGGCAACCGTGTCCATGTATATTGCATACCTCTGTATGTAAATGCGAATAGATACTGACAGTCAGGGTGGAGAGGCACAGAGAAGAAAGCAGCAGAGGTCAATGACAGTGAAATGGGTTGCATTTGGTGGGATCTGCATCAGGATGACAGCTGGATTTGGCACTATGGGGAATTGGCTCTCTACGACCTTATTAACACCTCTAAGGTCTTGTACCAGCCTATAATCCCTCCCACTACTCTTTTTCACCGGAAAGATGGGACTGTTGGCTACACTAGCTGTACGAACTAAGATTCCCTGTTGCAATAATCGTTCAATTATTGGAAAAACCCCTAATTCTACCTCCTGTTTCAGTGGGTACTGGGGAATTTTTGGAGCTTGCCTACAGCTTTTCAAATTTACCATTACGGGGCTTACGTTTGCCATTAATCCAGTGTCCTGTCCATCCTTAGTCCAAAGGGAATCTGGAATTTGGGACATTTGATCTACCTGGGATGGATTTTCATTTAAACTGGTAGAGTGATACATTAAGCTTTGGGGAGTGTCCAACATATCCCGCACCTTGTGCGCAACTCTCTCAGGGATATCTAAAAATACACCATCAGGGGTGCAATATATAACACATCCCATCTTACATAACAAGTCTCTACCCAGCAGGTTAGTAGGAGCCGCAGCAGCCAAAAGAAAAGAATGCTTGGTATGCAACGGCCCAATAGTAACCTCTGTGGACTTTGTTAAAGGCTAATGTTCCACTTTACCTGTTACACCCATTGTTGGTACTGTCTCGTTGGTGACCTGTAAATTAACAGGAGATTTTATCACTGACCTGGTCGCCCCTGTGTCTACAAGAAAAGGATATTCAGTACCAGTTACATCAACCATCATGACCGGTTCTTCCCTAGTACTTACCGTTAACCTGACTATCTGTAGACTACAGGTATGACCTGACCCCTTGCGTTGGCTACCATTCTCAAATAAAGCATTAACGGCCACAATTGGAGCTGGTGCCTGCTGGACATTTGCTGTTCTCTGTGCATATCCCTTATGGGGATATCCAGGTACTCTCTGGTTTGGGGGTCCTACCCTTTTTACTCTGCAGTTTTTAATTAAATGTCCTGGCTGGTGACAATTAAAACATATTCGTGGATCGGATGAAGACACGGGTTGTTGTGAGGTTTGAGCAGGGGGAAAATGTGGTGGATATGGGTAGGGATATAGAGGATAAGGGTATTGTGGGGGATATGAAGTTTGTGAGTAGTGTGGGACCTGTGGTTGTGTAGGGTTAGTAGAATAGAGCTGTGTTGCTGTTGCGTGGGATTAGTGAGGGCATATAACTGTTCAGGTGTAGGTGTGTGTGTAGATGCAAGTGTGTCTGTTGGCTGTGATGTTTCCGTCATTCCTTCCAGAGCTTGAATACTGACAGCCATTAGTTTTTCACTCTGGGTCTTTCTCTTCTTTGAGATGTTCTTATCATGTTCTATGGCAGATTCTATGAGTGTATCTATTGTGACTCCCCTCTAGCCAGGTTGTGAGGTCTGAACCCGAGTCTTTAAGTTTTCCTTAAGACCGTCCATGAGTACCGTGACTATCATTCCCCTGTGGTGAGTGCTATCTTTAATATCTTCTATCCCAGTGTATTGGGTGATAGCCTGCAGAGCCCGGTCGCAATACTCTTCTGCAGATTCACTCTCCTTTTGCTTTATGGTGAAAATTTTGTTCCAGTTAACTACTACTAGAAAATATATACCCAATTGAGTTACAATGCGGGAAATGTTACCTTAGTTTACTTGGTCTATTAAGGGGACGTCACCATCCAATACACAATCCGTGATAAATTTTGTCACGTTGGTATTGCGTGGTAGACATGCCCTTAACACCACCCGCCAATCTTTATTAGTTGGCTCATGAAAACTACCCAAATTCCTCAAAAATCTTTGACATTTGGCTAGTTCTTTTTTGGGATCGGGGAAATCATTTATGATGGAATTTAGTTCTACTCTTGTCCAAGGACAATGCATTATTTTCCCTCGTGGGCACTACACCGTTCGCATCTGCATTTCCATTCGGAACAGTTATTGTCCGAATGGGATGCAGACCGGTAGCGCTGCTACCTTTGACCATAATACCTTGCTGGGGGTTTAATCTGTTGCTGCTACGTATGGTATTAACAACTTCCTCTACGGAAGTGTTAGCACTTCCCTTGCTGTTACCGATGGAGATGGCGGCACCACTCATGATTGTCGTGGCGTACCATCTAACATTTGTACAGCATGGGAAATGGCAGACATTACAATAGGCTCATCATCCACATCATGAACATTTTCTTTATAGTTGCTTAAGAGAGGGTACAAATTGCTTGTTACATTTTTATGGGTTTTGTTGATAACTGTACTTGCACCTCCACATAAGGTGGGGATGGTGCGCGTGAACTTCTGGCAATACCTTCCGCAACGCTACCTTGCTGCATGTGCGCACCATTTTGTGGCTCGCCCGCATTGCAATTCAGTGTCATGGATGTAGTCTCTGGCAATGCACTCGCAACGCTAGTTTGCGTCGCTTGCGCATTATTAAGCCACGCATCCCCTTCATGCTGCCACAACTTTACACATTCATAATATTTGACCTTTTTCTCTCGGGAGTGCATCCCGGACATTATCTAATACATCTTTATCAAAACTACCAATTCTGGGAAACGGTCTAACACTTCATCGTCATTTTAGACCATACATCACAATACCTTATTGCATAAGTACCGTATTTAGTATGCATAATACGACGGGCCGATCCAAGCGGCGCTTCCATTAGCAGCACATCATTGTCTAACATCTCTATTGTTTGCGTGGCTCCCATTCTGAGACAACTCCTACGTTTTTCAATAAAGATTTAAACTGGTGAAAGACAGTCAAGATGCCTTCACTTACCTGCGAACGTCTTGGAAAAAGGTGTATTCGCAAACCTTATGGAGGACCTCTAGACGCTTCCACTCACCTACGGAAGTAAAGGCCGCTTCCGCTCAGCAATCCCTTTTTGACTACTTCTCAACTGCTAGGGGGCAGCAAAATACCCTGTGTATTCCATTTGATTTCATCCACTCTCCCACCAGCTCACAATCACAATCTAGCCAAGATTATGCGGTTCAATTATAGTGTTCAAATAAGCCTAACAGATCACACACATTGATTACTGAATGCTATAATCACGCTGGGGGCCGAACCCTAACAAAAATAACAAACCATACACCTGCTTTGTGTAAAGTAAACAGTAAGCTGCTACCGAGTCACTAGGCCAACTCCTGCACCTAGCACTTAAGGGTCCTACGATACCCTTAACATTTAGGTCCCGTGTTACACCCTAAACAAACACTTACAGTTACACACTTTTTTCCTGCACAGAAAAATACACGTTAACCCAGATATTTAGCAACAATTGATAATGTAAACTCAATGGCTTTGTTTAAACATGTGGCAGCACAACCGGAAGTATGTATGCGCTATTGTGCGACCAGTCGCATACACAATAATGTGACTACCACACAACCGTATGACAACCTTTAGCTGCGTACAGAAAAGTGCATCTTTACTGTGTGCAAAACTGCGACTCAGCCGCGTGTTCAATACTGCGGCACCCCTTTAAATGTTAGGTTCTATCAACAAAGGAAAACAAACTTTTTCCTCTCTTGTCCCTGGATTCTAGTCAGCATCCCTGGCTCACACGAAAACAGGTAGCGATCTCTCAGCACCGAGCGCTTGCAGGTAAACCCTGCATGTGGCCACTCCACCCTTTGGTGAGATATCGATAACCGTATGTGCCGTGTGAGTGGGTAAGTGACTTCACTATGAGACCCCAACTAACGATACTGCCTTTGAACCTCTATATACTCCTGCCTATACCTTCTGATATCCTGCCTATAAACCTCTAAGGATGATGCTATTTTGCGTACGCAGTCATACAGTAAATAAAGACTCCAGACCTAGAACCTGTGGTTCCAAAGCACAAAGTATTATTCAAGTAAAAGTACAGTCAGTTACACGCTATGATCTTAAATACAATTCTAGCGCAAAGGAATTATACAGACCCAAGTACAGTTATACATACGCAGCGCTTTCTGGACCAGATGTAGGCATCAGCAAGAAACCCCCGTCAATCAGCATTCAGCACGAAGACTAGAAACCCAGGGTCAGAGCACACATATTTATACCCCCCATAAATAGACAACACAATAGAGAAGTTTGTTGCTAATACCATTGGTCCTAAATTAGAGGGCATATGTTACAAGGCATCTAACAGGTTGGTTCAAATAGACACAGTCCAGCCTCTAACAACTGGTGGTCTCTGGTTTCCCGCCTCATGCAAATCCTAACAGTTGGTAATATGCGACTAGTTAACAGCGCAATTGTGCGTATTAATGTGTGTATGAGAAATGGTGTAAGATTCAATCGCATGATGCTAATAGTAATATCGCCACATGTACTAAAGTGTGAGTTTATCTAAAATGGCGCTTGGGCGGCCATTCGAAAAATGGCATCTTGCGATCTCATTTCCAAGATGGCGTCTTGCGGCCAGTCGCAAGATGGCGTCGCTGCGATCCAATTTTAAACTGATCTTGTCTCAGCCAATTATCCAGCTTCGACACCTTGGACCCTCCAACCCACCCTTATGTTGTGTATATGAAACAGACCAATTACTTCAGCGACAGGGACTGCCACTTGTGGCTGAAATGATTGGTTTGTGCTAGGGATGTGCACGCTCGGATAGGTTCGAGTTTGCACGCCGAGTTTGGATTTTTCCCTCCAAAAAAAACGAACTCAGAAAGAGGCAAAACGTCATCTTGCATGGACAATCATCTTCATTCCTGGACTTTGGCAGATATGGAGATATGTGCTGCAGCCCCTGCTTTATAATTACAGGTTATAATTAGTATTTGCAGGTGTCCCTTGAAAACGAGTGTTTTTGAGGTATATGCCGCAAACATTGAAGGATAAATAGTGGTCTATTTATTAAGCAGTGATAACCCCTTCATCTGCTTTTTAGCAAGTGAAATAGGTTATCACAGCTTTATCTTAAGAGAAAAACTGTGATGGTGTTATGGACATGGATTAGTTGCCAGTGAGGAGAAACAACATAGAAGACTCAGCTCTCCCAGCTGCTGCTGATCAAGCTCCTCCCCATTGCCCCAGTGATTACAGCTGCCATTTGCTGGCCTCTGAACCATGCTAGTGACCATACTGGTCCTCTACAGTCAGCACATGTGCAATAAAGAATTACTATATGATTGCCGAGGAGCCTTTTGATGGAGCATTATGCTACTGACGAAAGTAAAGCAATTACTTTGTGTAGACCCCCCCCCTTCCCTTGTGCCTATTATGATAAATTTTCTTGGTACAATATTATGTACCGCTACATTCAGAGGGACAGTGATCTATAGGCCCACTAAATACATGCTGCCATTCTTCAGGTTTGAGCAAGGGTACAGATTAGATAGTATACTGGAGAGGTTACAGCTATACACAGGCTATTATACATTGTGCATTTTCAGGCACCAGCTATGTATTGTAGTTTAATACAAATTGTCTCCATACTTATGTTATTACCAATCCCCTCACTATGATATGGATTACATTTCAGAAAGGAATGAGGCCCTAGTGATGTGAGAGAAATAATCATTTTGTTTTTATTTTACTTATTTATTGATAGATGGACACTTAGGACAGGGGCGTATTTATAATGGGTGCAGGGTGTGCGGTGCACATGGGCCCCTGGGTACAGGGGGCCCCCACACCGCACACCCTGCACCCATATATTTTAATTACTCACCCCTCTGAAGTCCCACGCTGAGCTGTCTCGCTGGAGACAACACCTGTAAAATGGCAGCTGCTGCCATTTTTCCAGTGTTCTGCGTATGCGCACTAGGGAAATAACCCTATTGTGACCTGCACATGGGCTGTAGACTCCGGGCACACTCTAGTGCCCAGAGATTACAAGTGCTTCTGCGCTGAGCACATCCGCCAGACAGAGAGTGCACACGGGCCCCCTCCTCTGTAGAAACGCCCCTGACTTAGTGGGTGATTCAGTAATAGACGGAATTACAAAGCGACACACAAGCAGCTTTGAAAATCCTTCCTTGCAAATGCAGCAAGAGATGTCTGACAGCCCCTGCTGCATTAACGATCTCAGCACTGTGGCCATGGTCGCATACTGGGATAACCATTGCTACTCAGCTCAGGCTGAGTAAACCTTAGCTACGCAGGCTGGCTTGTGAGGCCAGGAACTGCATCTGTGATTGCAGATCCTGGCCTTGCCATTCCCAGAAAATGAGGGACAACACACCCCCATTTCCAGAAATGCCGGCTGTCCCTGCTACCTCACCACCCCGTAAATGCCTCTATCTGTCAATCAGGCAGAGGCATACGGGAACCTGCGTGCGATGACACAGGACCTGTTCTGCACATGTACAGAATGGGTCCTGTGCATTTGCAGATTCCTAATGATCAGGAATCTGCGTTCAGCAGTGCATATACAGCATACCTCCCAACTGTCCCGATGTTCGCGGGACAGCCCCGTTTTTTGGGAGCTGTCCCGCTGTCCTGCCCGCGGGCTGTAGTGTCCCGCGGGCGGGGGAAGCTGGAGGGAAATCTCTGTCACCGCTGTGCTGTTTGTTTGTGCACACAGCGGTTAGCGTACCGCGCTGTGCGCGCACCTCTCCCTGCATCCGGCAGCTCCGACAGGGCTGGCCCGCCCACCTGCATCATCAGCGTCTGCGTCATCAGCGTGATGACGCAGGGACGTTCCGGCCGGCCACGCCCACCCTCCCCACTACTGATGGCAAGTAGCAGAGAGCTGCTGGGGACCTATTAATACTAAAGACGCTCAGCCACGCCCCCCAACCATTGCCTGACTGGAAGGGCAGAGTTTTTTTCTCTGCTTTCCCGGGCTGGCTGTGTACACACCATGCGTTGTATTATAATACTCACCTGGCTTTTATGAATTTTGATAGATATTGCAGGTAATAATTTTATAGTGTAAAGGGTCAAGCCATGTATTTAAAAGGGACAAGGTATTGAAAATGAATAAAAATTAATAGATGAAGGATGTTCATGTTTTTAATATAAACATGAACTGTTCATATTTATATTATAAACATGAACATCCATCATCTATAATTTTTTTTATTTTCAATACCTTGTTCCTTTTAAATACATATATATAATATATATATATAATTATATATATATATATATATATAATAGACTGATTTGTAATGCTGGGCACTTTAATTTTATTTACTGCACTTTGCTTATAGTCATTGGGGGAGATGTATGAAGCCCTGAAGCGTTATCAGCGCACGTTATGTGCGCTGATACCTCTTCTCCCCGATGTATGATCGGGGGTCTGGGCGGTAAATGACAGGGGCGCTATGCGCCACTGTCATTATCGGCGCTGCTATCTACAAGATAGCAGCGCCGAGCGGCAGGGCCATGTACGAATGGTCATACCGTATGACCGTTCGGCCAGCTGTAGCTGTCGCTATTGACAGCAACAGCCTGGCGCTAGCCTATACCCACAGCAGGGACAGCGCTGTCCCTGCTGCAGCTGCTGCCGGTAACAGGCTACGTGCGGGGATCTCGCGATACTTGCGAGATCCCGCGCATGCTCAGTGGAGCCGGCTGGGACAGAGACACAGTGCATCAGCACTAGGCTGATGCGCTGCTGTCTCTAGCGGGTAGCGCCGGAGGGGGGAGTCAATGCTCCCCCTCTCCGGCCGATGAGATGTTCTTACATCTCATCGGTAGTGCTTCCTGCTTCGCCTCGGTCAAGAGGTGAAGCAGGAAGCAGTATAGCGGCATGTTAAGTGCCGCTATCATACATCTACCCCATTGAGAGGCAGTTTTGTGGTCATTGGGGTAGATGGCGCAGCAGGAAGCACTACCGATGGGCTGTAAGACCATCTCATCGGCCGGAGAGGGGGAGCGTTAACTCCCCCCTCCGGCGCTACCCGCTAGAGACAGTAGCGCATCAGCCTAGTGCTGACGCGCTGTGTCTCTGTCCCGGCCGGCTCCACTGAGCATGTGTGGGATCTCGCAAGTATTGCGAGACCCCCGTGTGGAGCCGACAGCAGGGACAGTGCTGTCCCTGCTGTAAGTATAGGCTAGCGCCAGGCTGTAGCTGTCGATCTACAGCCGGCCGAACGATCACGCGGTATGACCATTCGTACATGGCCCTGCCGCTCGGCGCTGCTATCTTGTAGATAGCAGCGCCGATAATGACGGGCGCTGAAGCGCCTCTGTCATTCACTGCCCAGACCCCCAATCATACATCGGGGAGAAGCGGTATCAGTGCGCATAACGTGCGCTGATCCTGTTCATGGGCTTCATACATCTACCCCATTGAGAGGGGAATAGGGAAAATTTAGATTCATGGTGTCATCATATTTAGGGCATTCTCCCCCCCGTAACACCCCCCCATCAGGCGTGTATCTAGGGATCCAAGCCCCCCTTATGCAGTGCCCCCAGTAGTAATACCCCCTATGCTGCATTGCCCCCACTAGTAGTCCCCCCTATGCTGCATTGCCCCCAGTAGTAGTCCCCTCTATACAGTGCCCCCAGTAGTAGTTTCCCTTATACAGTGCCTCCAGTAGTAGTCCCCTCTATTCAGTGCCCCAGTAGTAGTCCTCCTATACAGTGCCCCCAGTGGCTACCACCCCCTATACAGTGTCCCCCCCCTGCTGTGCCAGGCTTACATACACACATACATAGAATAATAAAAAAAAAACTTACCTGATTCCCACTCCTGACGCGACCGCCGCTGTCCGCTCTGAGTCCCAGCCCGCTCTTCTCCTGCACTAAGGGAGAGACATCATGACGTCCATCACATGCTGCGGGGGGAGCTGGAAGACTGAGCTTGTGAGTGAGCTCCAGCCGGCTCCCTCCATGGACGACGCAGCACCCAATGAGAGTCTGTCTGACTCTCATTGGCTGGCTGATATAACAAACACACAGCCACCACTGGCAGCTGTGTGTTTGTAAACTGTGTAGGGCAGACCAGGGGATTAGCGGGGGTAGTCCACCCGTTTCCTGCTGGTGGCACTGCCGGAGGGCGCCCCCCCTTTGGTCAGCGCACCGGCGAGTGCCATCCTGGCTAATGGGTAGATACGCCCCTGCCCCCATAACACTTCTAACCTGCCTATTACCACCCTATTACCGCTGCCCAGTGTATAGCAGTGCAGTGGTACATCCAGCATGAAGAGAGCATAGATTGCTGCTGCTCTGTGGTAGGGATGACCATCGGTGTGGTTACAATAGCAAGTGGCCATAGCTAACCAACAATGCAGTGGATGACTATCGATGGTTCCATCAACCGATGGTCTTCCCTGTTTTTTGACTGTCTGGCCCGTAGACCAATCAGAATGGGGGGGGGGGGGGCGGGGGGCTATGTCTCGTGTCCTGATACCTTGTAAAAAATTATTTTTTTTGGGTTAAGCTGTTCCATTGATGACGAGAAACCATCTGATTCTCCCACATCAGTGGTAAAAACTTTCCACATCAGCCATAAACCATCGATGAATATGAATCATCGATGGACAATGGCTATCCCTAATCAGCAGTGGCAGCCTCTCTCCCTGGATCCACTGCTGATTTAGGCTGCCAGTGTGGGTGTTTTGTGCTGATGTTTAGGTGATTTCAAGTGAGGATAGTTCCACAATTTTTTCAGTGCTATACATAGAATGTTGGTCATTCAAATCAGTCCCTGCCCCATAGGGGCTTACATTTTATACGTTTTAGCACAAGGGGACACATACATACACACACACACGTACACGTAGATTTTAGTCAGGAGCCAAACAACCTACTAGTATTTTTTTGGTGTGTGGGTGGAACGCAGAGCACACAGAGGGAACTCACACAAGCATGAGTAGAACATACAGACTCCACACAGAGCCCTGCTCAGAATCAAACATGTGATGTCTGCGCTGTGAAGTGGTAATTCTAACTGCTGTGCCATCCCAGATGGGTAAGTAGTTTAGGGATGCTTTTGGGGTACTTTGTGTTGATTGGATATTAGAGGCCTGTGTGAATATTTGTGGGGTATTTCAGGCTTTTGTAAACTAAGTTTGAAGGGCTAGGGGTGTTTTATTTAGGATGAGTCTAGCGGCATTAGTTTAAAAGGCAAACCTAGGTTAATTTAGTCTTTTAAATTGATGTCGCTTTAAATATACGGGCAGACTTGTTGGAATCACGCCATGCCTGAATCTGTGCAGTCTTTTAAATAAGGCCTTATGAATTTTATGGTAAACGTAGGTGTTTTGGGGCATTTCTGGCTGGGTGTTTGCTGTGTGGTGAGAATATTTTCAGGTGATGTTATGGAGTTAGTGAATCAATAATATCCAAAACAGTAAAAAAAAACTCATTTCCTTTTTTTCCTTCAAAGATAAATACATTTTATTATATATTACATTTTTCTTTTTTTAACAGATACTTGAATTTGCATCGCGATTCTCTGAACTGGTCACATTTAAGCTGCCATCCGCAACACAAGAAACAACACAGGACAGAACACAAGGTAGGTCTGTTTTTCAAATGTCGACTGGGTAGTGGCATATAATTTCGAATTGCAGATACATAGAAAGCAGTACATAATATCTTCACATATTATTTGTGATGTGACAGCATTCAAAAACCTATCATGTATTGAATGCCAAGTGCACATTTGATTTTTAATGCCCATTCTTGCCATTAGAGGGGCATTTATGCCTCCATGACACCTATTTATTTGTTTCTTATCTTTATAGTGATGAGTGGTTTGCTAAAAAATAGCATAGACATTTTCAAAAATCCCTTTCACTTATTGATTTTTTTTGGAACTCAAAGTTGAGTCTTTTCCATTTTAGTGTTGTTAACTGTGGTCATTGTGTTCACCTGAACAGAGACCAACCACCTATTGTCTGTGGAAGGTGGGCTAAACTTCAGCTGCAGTTCCTACACCTGGACAGGAGGAAAAATGTCTGCGTGAACCTGCAAGCAAAATATTCTTTAAAGGCATAACAATTCTCATTCAAATTCTGTGGATACTACTGAGGTTCGAACCTAGCTTGTCTTACTGTCTTTGCACATCAACATTACTTGTTTCTGACTAAGGTGTCCACTAAAGGGAGAATATCCCTAAATCTGGTGAAATACATGCGTGCAGCCTGTGATGGTCATAGCTGTGTATTACAGGGGAACCTATTTATGCATATTTCACAAGGGTAGTAGCAGTATCTACCACTATTTGAAGTATAATGTACATCTCAGGATGATAATATCAGATATGAGAATGAAAAAAAAAAAATGCTTTATGATTAACATAATGCATTTTTCTTTTGCATTACATGAAAAAATAGAAAACAATAGTAATTATTTTAAACATTTTATTTTACAATTTTCAAATAGCTTAATTAATCTACACCTGAAACTCTGGGCACAAGGGCCTGATTTTGAGTTGGAAGGATCTTGCTAATTTCACCATACTTTGCATGCGCCGTAAATAGAAATCACTGACTGCACATGCACAGGACTAGGCATATGCACATGGATTCAGATTGCAAGCGCAATAAGATTGATAAATACATCAAATGAGCACAATCTAAGTGACATGGGCATTTCTGGGTGGCAACAGAGCAGCATCATTATCACATTTAACTGATCCATGGCATGATAGTGTCTTGGGAGTGCCAAGAGCATGTAAGATGACTTCTATGCTCAATTGCAGTGTACAAACAAAGATTGGATACCTGGTTTAGCTGGATATTTAGCATTAGATGGGTGCAAGTCCTGATACTAATTATGACAGCTGCAGCTGTGGATGGAAATACACTGGGTGGGACAGGCTTCCACATGCAGAAACACAAATCTTCGACATATACGGTCAAATACATTAGCCTAAAGTAGTAAGTAGGCTGCTGTGGCTGTACGGAAGCGTGACTGCGAATGCATCCAACTCAGAATAAGACTCACAATGTACACAATGAAAGAACACAGGCTTTGCTGTATCTGATGATGAAAAAAAACTGATTATTTGGTAGAAAATGTATGTAGTGTTGTGTGTATGTCTGTGCGTGCATGTGACTGACTGCTGGATTATTTTGCTCGCCCATGTCACCCAGTCAGCAGGGTGACTTACTATATTACTTACTATATTTGTTATATTTATGCTTTCTTTTCCATGATGATAGCTTTCAGGGTATTAAGCAGTAGTGAAGAGTAGCAGCAATGGCAGATGCCAAAGAAAGAGCTTCTTCAAAGAAAAAAGAAAAAAGACTTTGCTTATTTAAAGATTGTTGGCGAAAAAAGCACCCTTTCCTTCTCAAGTCAAGGCGGGGGGCTACATTTGCTTTTTGTGAATTTTGCACAGCTAATTTTTCTGTTAGTCATGGGGGATATAATGATGTCACCAAACATATAGCTACAGATAAACATGTAGCTTCTGCTAAGGCTCACCCAAAACAAACCCTTAACCTCTTTCTTCTCACCTCCTGACTCCATATTAACTGATAATGTAACGAAAGCAGAGGTTTTATTTACTGGGTTTTTGGTTGAACATAATATTTCAATTGCCAGCAGTGATCATGTGAAACATTTATTTAAAAAAATGTTTCCAGACTCCAAAATTGCAGAGAATTATGCATGTGCATCCACAAAAACAACTCACATCATTCAGGGTGCAATAGCACCTGAAGCACTCAAAAGTGTTAGAGGAGTTATTTCAGGGCACCAAATATATTTTGGCCTGTCACTAGATGCTAGTTCTGACAAATTTGAAAAGTATTTCCCTGTTCTGGTTACTTACGAGCACCCAGAAACAAAATTAATAGTCACCGAATTTTTAGACATGGTATCATGCAAATCAAATAAATCTACGAAACTTAACGCATCTGTAGGCAGTGCTGCACATGCGCTGGTTTTACAGAAGTAACAGCGCATGCGCAGCACTGTTTCCAGATGCGATAAGGTAGTGTAGGCAGGGAAAAGTATCTTTTTCCCGAAAAGCTGTCACAGCTTTTCGGAATAGATACTTATGGAGAGGTGGAATGATGAATTCCACCTATAATTAGTTAGAACTCCATGAGAGTTCTAAAGCTAATTATCTCCATTGAATTTTTACGTTTAATGAATAGGCCCCACAGGCTGTACAGTTCTATTGCAAAGGTCTTGATTATATGAAGAAGGCAATGCCTTTACAGGATGAAGTTCTCCAAAACTTGAAATTTGTAAATCCAAACAGTCGGTTATCTTCAAACCTCTATAATGTTCAAGCCATCATTGCTAAATTCCCTGGTATTATACATGCACATGAGTTTGATAGCTTACATACAGAATTTAGGGATTATCAGACTTGCGATGTTCTACCTCCGTTTGAAGCTAGCATGAGGTTAGATGAATTTTGGAAAAGAGTTTTGGAAATAAAAGATCCTGTTAGTGGGCAATTCCAATTTTTGGTTCTTTCCAGACTTGCTAAGTTTATTTGCCTTATTCCTCATAGCAATGCGACCTGTGAAAGGCTTTTCAGCATTGTGAGGAAAATACTAACAGACCAGCGGTCCTCTTTAGGTAAAAATCCACTTACTCAGCAGCCTGGGCCCAGTGTCTATGAAGAAGCAACTTCAGTAAGAAACAACCTTTGTGCAATACTGGCTGCAAAATTAAACTTATTCTCACATATGAAGTGCCACCAATGGCAGCCTTCTTTTCACCTACTGCAACAGGCAAAATCTGCCACATATGTCAGTTTATCCAGCCGAAGGGATCCCACTCCTAGTCCTAGTGTAGAATCAGATTCCTCTGTTATAGAATTAATTCAGTAAAAATGTAACTCCTTATGTACAGTGCTAGTTATAAAGCTAGGTAGTTCATGTTTAAGAAATGGTATCATCCTGCTGCAGCTGCCTATGTCTAACAAATGAATTTTAACCACGTCTGCACCTACAATATATATGTATGTACCAAAAATATCAGATGTAAACCGTAAAATTGGTAAGATTATACACACTCACCAATCGCCCGCCCAATGCTTGACAGCTTTTAGATATATCAACCAACTACACACCCCCAGCGATGAACTATAGATATATTGCCTGTTCAATGGAACGGGTGATATATCTATCAATGTGTACCAAGTTTAAGGGAATAAAATGAAACGTTTAACATAGTAAATAAAATACAGTGAGCTAATTTAAATAAAAAAAATGGATGTGTGCATTATGTATGGGTACAAAGGGCATCTGTCCAGCAGTATGTATATGGGCAGTATGTATGGGTACAATGGGCATCTGTGCAGCAGTATGTATATGGGCAGTATGTATGGGTACAATGGGTATCTGTGCAGCAGTATGTATGGGTACATTGGGCATTTGTGTGCTATGTATGGGTACAATGGGTATCTGTGCAGCAGTATGTATATGGGCAGTATGTATGGGTACATTGGGCATTTGTGTGCTATGTATGGGTACAATGGGCATCTGTGCAGCAGTATGTATGGGTACAATGGGCATCTGTCCAGCAGTATGTGTATGGGCAGTATGTATGGGTACAACGGGCATCTGTGCAGCAGTATGTATATGGGCAGTATGTTTGGGTACAATGGGTATCTGTGCAGCAGTATGTATATGGGCAGTATGTATGGGTACAATGGGCATCTGTGCAGCAGTATGTATGTGGGCAGTATGTATGGGTACAGTGGGCATTTGTTCACTATGTATGGGTATCAATGCAGCAGTATGTATGGGTACAATGGGCATCTGTGCAGCAGTATGTATATGGGCAGTATGTATGGGTACAATGGGCATTTGTGTGCTATGTATGGGTATCTATGCAGCAGTATGTATGGGTACAACTGGCATCTGTGTGGCAGTATGTATATGGGCAGTATGTATGGTAGCAATGGGCATCTGTGCAGCAGTATGTATATGGGCAAAATGTATGGGTATCTCACAGTACCAATGTATGCAGCTCAGACTCCAGGACAAACCTACATCATCTGAATAACCCAGCCACCCTAATGACCTGCATAACGGCCAACCTATCCTGTGATCAGCAGGTCGGCCAAACAGACAGCCAGATGCACCAATATATCTGCAGATATATTGGACATCAGCTCTGCAGCAGGATCATCACCATATGTCTGTAAACTACAGGCTGATCAGTAAACAATACAGGTTGAGTCTCCCATATCCAAATATTTCAAAATACAGGATATTCCGATAACAAATATAACCCTTGTCCCAACCATATGGATATGGGAGACTCAACCTGGTTATCGTCCATTCAATTGAACGGACAATATATCGACCATGTGTATCCAGATTAAGAATTGACGGGGATACCCCTTTTATAAATCACAAGTGAAAGATAATAAACAGGCCTGTCAAGTGGATCTATCTCCTGATAAGAACCTCCTTCCTCCCTTGCTCTTGGTAAAAGAGATTTAGATTCGCCAGCTCTCACACCATGCATAGAAAATACATTCTAGAAAAAAGGTCCATAATGATAAACCTTTTATTGCACAATAACATAAAACAAAAACAGTAAGCTTTTTTAGCTGAGTAATGTAAAGGGACTCCTACCAAAACTTGGAGGGATTTTAGCAGCAAAAATGTACAATGGGCCGTTTCCTCTGCATCAAAGTCTCCTATCACCTTCCCGAAGATGGAAAACATCCTCTATGGCAGTGGTTCCCAAACTATGCACCGTGACACCCTGGGGTGCCTCTGGACACTTACAAGGGTGCCTCAGGTTGGTGGTCCAGCACCAATTAAAATTATTTATTTATGTAAATATGTGGACAAACAGAAGCACAAACCTGTCCACCACCACATAACTGACCCTAAGGATGACAGGGGAACACAATTTACTTCACTTTACTATTTTGCTACATTTTTCTCAGTTATTGCCAATAACAAACGTTTGGCTTAGGGGTGCCATGAAAACAATACTGATACTCTAGGGCGCAGTGATTCAAAAAAGTTTGGAAACCTCTGCTCTATGGATTGATACGGTTAGTCAGGGCATTCTGGAGCTATGGGAATGTGTGTAAAATAGGAGACTTTGATGCAGAGGAGACTGAAGATAGAAAACTCCTCCCAAAGATTTAAAGGAAGTATGGTTGATATGTACATTTTCTATATTTCACTCTTTAATGCCATTGTTAACATCTGATATTTTTGGTACATACAAGATTCATTTTATATATGTTAAATATATGATGTAAATGTTTTATAAAAAATAATTTTTTGTGGACAGAAAACAGAATGTAAAAAATGTATGTTATTGTTTGAAGAACTATAAATTATATTTTTGTCTTCTGTATTTATATGTTACTATTGAGGGATCAGTTCATATCATCTGCAATATGATCAATATATACTGTGATACTACATTCTGCATTAAACACCCTATCATCTGATAAGCGATCGTCATATACTGTGATACTACATTCTGCATTAAACACCCTATCATCTGATAAGCGACCGTCCCCCACCAGTGCAAGGTAAACAACTTAAACATGTCTATAATAAAGTATGGTGGCAAATAAATAATAGCCCCACTATGCAAGATCACCAGCTGCACCAACTTCACATAAGTCTAGATTGGAGGCTAAATGCCAACCCCACCACAGCCGTTCAATATGCCAACACCAATGATACAATAACTAGGCCCACCTGACCCAGTGATGCTGCAGACCCTTGTAGGGTAGAATCATCCTAATCCATGTATTGTGTGGAGAGCAATTTAAGATGTAAAGGCAGATAGTGGCTGCTACCATTGTTTCATACCAACCAAGGTTCTAAACCAAGAACCGCCCTGCCACCATACACAAACCTAAATCTCCCGAAATAAAACTTAAAAAATAAAAGAAACAATCTCTCCTCATTATGGGGAACACCATTGGGCTGAAAATATAGACATCCCTAAATCTGATCAACATGGCATCCCACCACAAAATTATAATCAAAAGCATAAAATGGCCCTGATAACCCTGTCCTAAACGTCATCTATTGGCTAACCTTCCCTAAGCTTCACCTACCATAAAGCTTACAAGTAATTGTAACCCATGCCTGTACAGGGGCAAGCCACATACAGACTTGGAGTTTAACTTCCTACATGCATAGGAAATGCATTTCATCCCTCATTCTATTGATCTACATGAATAATTTCATCATTGTACAACCTTCAGTATTGCTAACTATAATCTCTCTGATATGTTCAATAAAAACATGTTTTGAAAAATATATTTTTTGTGTTATTGTGTACAGCCTAGTCTCTCCAATCAGCCTAAAGTTGACAGTATGATCAGAAATAAATAAAGTTTGTCAGCATGCAGAACAGTACAGTAGACTGCCCACTTGGTGTTACTAGACTCTCAGTGGGTGTAACAAGACACGCCCACAAACAGTAAGCCACGCCCCCCCACCGGCGTACGCAGCGGCGCATTGTCCCTCTTTGCTTCTTACAAATGTTGGGAGGTATGATACAGTATGTATAATGCTGAAGGGCCTTTAGTTCTGTAGCATATTTTATGAGATTTCCTCTAATATTATATAAGATGTTCCCTTCAGTAGTTGATAATTCTTAATGGTTTCCCAAACAATGACATTGATAAAGGCAGCAATTACCCAATGTCACATTACCTAAATGTTTTTGTTTTTACATGAAAACCCTTGTTCTCTGCACCTGCTTAATGTGCTTCTTTGTGCTATAATTTCAGGTCCAAAACAAAACTGGCAAAGAGAAGAAAGTGGTGACCACAAAATGCATCAACATCCAGACTGACCCATCATTTAATGTGAAGTCTGATTGGCTGAAGGTGAAGCAAACCATAACTAATAACTAGAATGATGATCCTGTAACCACTTACCTGGAATGGTCACATAGGGTGTAACCACAGGCAGGTGGTCTTTCCCTGACACTGTGCCATCCCATACAACTGCAGCTTTATCCAGTAACTGGTATTTTTGATATTATATCTGTCTGTATCTAATTACAAAAAGGTCATATAAAATTAATTTTGTAATGCTCACAGGTGGGGCAAGCCTTGGCCATGGTCAAGAAGTCTGATAACTTTAACAAAGGCTTTCTTATGCTTATTTAGAATACAATTGTCAGTACTTCTTAACCACATCAGCATTGGACACAAGGCATACAATTGGTAATGATAATCAAACTTCTGACAATTGTTTCTAACTCTACATTCAAAACACTTCCTCTGAGCATATCAGTGTCTGTGTTACACTTCAATTGCCACAGACATACTGTATCTGTATGCGGAGCTTCTCAATATATATGCAAACACTCACAGTATCTTTGTGTATGTTTAATTACTTGTCACAGACATACTCCTGCTTCTCACACACTTGACTAAACCTTGAATTACATATATATATATGAATTTGTGCGCATTGGCTTGCATCCAATGCAGAGTAGAGTCCGATTTACTCTTTATCAGCCCATAAATGACTAGATTGTCAGATAATAATTATAAACGATTATAACCAATTATTTGACTTCGACAAGAGGAAAGCAAATTCATGGTGTCTCTAGACATCAAGGATGCTTACCTCCACATATTTCCAGTTCCGGGCCTTGCCCTTCGGATTGTCATCGGCCCCCAAAGTATTAAGCAAAGTAATGGCAATGATGATGGGTCTCCTTCGGACACAGAGGGACACAATTTTCCCTTACCTGGACAATCTTCTGAAAGCTCATTCCAGAGATCAGTTACAACAGGACATCTTAGTGACAGGATCCTAATAGGACACAGGTGGATCCTAAACTTTCCCAAGTCCCATCTGCAGCAGACTCAGAGGTTATAGTTTCTGGGATTATCCTGGACACGGTTTGTCAGGTGGTCTTCCTTCCTCAGGAAAAGGCAGCCTCCATTCAGGAGATGGTGAGGCTGGTTCTTCAACATCGGCGAGTATCGGTGCACTTCTGCAAACGACTACTCGGGAAGATGGTGGCAACTTTGAAGGCCATTCCCTACGGTCGTTTCCACTCCAGGCCGTTTCAGCTGGACCTCCTCTCCCAATGGTCAGGATCCCATCTTTTCTTTCACATGCACATGAAGCTAAATCCCAAGACTCGGATATCTCTTCTCTGGTGGCTGAGCTCATCTCACCTATTGGAGGGCAAGAGGTTCGGAGTGTGGTATTGGACTCTCCTCATCACAGACACGAGTCTGACAGGGTGGGGGGCATTGACTCTGGAGAACCACTTCCAGGGCCGCTGGACCTCTTAGGAGGCGATTCTGCCGATAAACCTCTTAGAGATATGGGCAGTGTTCTATGCTCTACAGTTAGCTCACCTGTTGCGGCAATGAAGGAGGTAAGCCACATCCTGCTTTGGGCAGAACAGTATGCTGTGGCGATATCAGCAATATTCATTCCAGGTGTGACTACCTCAGCCGACAGGACGTGCATCCCGGGGAGTGGGCGGTCCATCCCCAGGTGTTTCAACAACTTGTCTAAAGGTGGGGCCTTCCACAGGTTGACCTCATGGCATCCAGGCAAAATCCTCAACTGTCTCTGTACTGCTCTCGGATGAGAGACCCGGAGGCCATGGCACTGGATGCACTCTCAACACCATGGAGGTTCTGATTTGTCTATCTTCCTCTTCTGCCTCGGATTCTACAATGCATCCAGAGGAAGAGATCCAAGGTTCTATTAGTGGCTCCGGATTGGCCTCACAGAGCTTGCTATTCCAACCTCCGCCTTCTGCTGATCGACAATCCGTGGCCCCTACCTCTGAGAGAAGATCTCTTACAACAGGGTCCTTTAGTCTATCCAGACTTAAGGCGTTTGACGGAATGGCTATTGAAAGGGCAATATTATGGCAAAAGGGGATCACACCAACTGTAATCCCTACTATGCTCCGGGCCCGGAAATTAAGTTACTTCCAAACACTACCACCGCATTTGGAAGGCTTACGTAACATGGTGTGAACGGCGGGGATCGCCTCCTACAAATTTTAAGGTATCCAGACTCCTACTTTTCCTGCTGGCAGGCTTCTCAGTGGGACTACGTCTGGGATCCCTGAAGGTGCAGGTCTCTGCACTGTCCGTTTTCTTCCAGAAAATACTGGCCTTACTTTCAGATGTTCAGACTTTTCTGCAGGGGGTTATCCGTTTACAACCACCCGTTGTACCTCCTATGGCTCCATGGGATCTAGATATTGTCCTTTCATTCTTACAGTCCTCTCTGTTCAAACCATTAGAGATAGTTGGATTGAAGTACTTCTCATGCCAGAAGGGTGTTGGAACTCGGGGTTCTCTCCTCTCGCCCTCCGTACTTGGTTTTTCATGGAGATAGGGCGGAACTTCGTACGAGAATGTTTTTTTTTCCTAAGGTGGTATCTGCATTCCACATCAACCAATCTATTGTGGTGCCGGTTCTTCCACAGGATTCACCAGCATCTAGAGCCTTGGACGTTGTTAGAGCTCTCCAGTTCTATGTGGATAGGACTGCAGCTTTACAAAAATATGATTCTCTGTTTGTCTTGTATGATGCCGCTCGTCCTGGTTGTCCGGCTTCTAAACAGATGCTTGCATGCTGGATTCATCTGACCATCAGACAGGCCTACGTAGCTTCATCTAGGGAGCCTCCGCTTTCGACTACAGTGCTTTCCACTCGCTTGATGGGTTCCTCGCAGGCTGCTGCTCATGGGGTTTCCATGGAGTTACTTTGCCAGACGGCCACTTGGTCGGGCCGGCATACTTTTGTCCGGTTTTACCGATTTGACACGTTTGCGGCCTCTGCATCGCAGTATGGCCATGCTATTCTACAGGGTTTCAGTGCTCTCCCAGCCCTGAAGGACCACTGTCATGAAGCCTCCAATGTCCCCTAGTGGATGAAGGACAAAACAGGTTTTTGGTACTTACCAATAAATTCCTTTCTCCGATTCCATAGGGGACACTGGATGCCCATCCTGCGCTGTTTCCTTCCTGCCATGGTTGTTGTCATATGTTATGACTGTTTTGGTTTTCTTTTAATTACGGTTTTTCAAACCCTCTACACGTTCTGTGTTGTTTGTTGTTATGTGTACTTGCTTCACCTCCTCCTCTTCCGTTTGTTTTCCAGCTCTCCTTGGGCACAGTTTCCTAAGACTGGGCTTGTAGGGGGGTATAGAGGGGAATGAGCAAGTCACACTTTCTAAATTTTAAAGTGGCAGCTCCCAGTTAGCACACATCTATACCCCACTGTCATGAAGCCTCCAGTGTCCTCTATGGAATCGGAGAAAGGGATTTATCCTTAGTTCAGAAGTCCAATGGGTCTCATTGGCCTATACTCAACCTTAAATCTCTGAACACGTTTATCAGGGTATCCAGGTATCGTATGAAAACCCTCCGTACCATTATCCTAGCTATTGAGCCTGGGGATTTTATGGTATCTCTAGACATTCAGGGCGCTTACCAACATGTACCTATAGTGCCTTCTCATCAACGATCTCTCCGGTTTGCTATACTACAGCAACATTTCCAATTTCATGCTCTGCCTTTCGGCCTTTCAACGCCCCCCGGGTCTTTACCAAGATCATGGCAGTTATGGCAGCCTCTCTTCGCTGTCAAGGGATCACACTGCTCCCATACTTGGACAATCTCTTGCTGTTGACAAGTTCCCCAGAGACTCTTCACCGCCGTCTACAGGTAACCATTGCCTTATTGAAAACGCACGGTTGACTGATCAACTGGAAAAAATCTTTTCTAACACCATCTCAAAGGATGGTACATTTGGGAGCCCTCCTGCACTCTTGAGTTCAGAGAATCTTCCTAACAGCAGACAAGATTTCAGCAATCCAGCACAGACTATGCAGACTGCTTTACAAGCGCCGAGTGTCAATTCACTCTGCAATGCAGGCCCTGGGATCAATGGTGTCCACCTTCGAGATGGTGGAGTTCACACAGTTTCACTCCAGGCCCCTACAAAACCTGATCCTCTTCAGGTGGAACCGGCTGTCCATCTGCTCAAATCCGAGATGATGAGCCTCCCTCCAGAGGTTCGCCTGTCCCTAACCTGGTGACTACAGACTTCCCATTTGAACCTGGGTCATCCCTTTTGGATCCCAGACTGGGCTCTCATTATAATGGACACAAGCCTCTGAGGGTGGGGCGCAGTAACTGGCTGGCACTCCTTCCAGGGCCAATGGTCCCCAGTCGAGGCAGTGTTACCAATCAATATCCTAGAACTTCGAGCCATCTACAGAGCTCTCAATCTGGCTCAGAATATTCTGAAAAACAGGCCAGTACAAAGTCAGTCTCACAACGCCACAGTGTTGGCCTACCTCAATCACCATGGGGCACTCGAAGTCAGTCAGCAATGACAGAAGTGTCCCGCATTCTCACATGGGAAAGCAAACTCTCAACCATCTCTTTGCAGTGTTCATCCCGGGGATTCTCAATTGGGAACTGGTTTTTTTCAGCCGTCACGACGTACATGCAGGGGAACAGTCTCTACATCCAGAGGTCTTTCAGCTTCTAGTGGACAAATGGGGTCCACTGGAATTGGATCTCATGGCCTCAAGACACAACAACAAACTTCCAATTTATGGAGCCAGATCACAGGACCCCATCGTGGCCTTCATAGACGCACTGGCAGTGAAATGGAACTTCCATTTCGCATATCTCTTCCCTCCAATATCCCTACTTCCTAGAGTGCTTCGAGAGTTCAGACAGGAGGGGGGCACAGTAATGTTCATAGCTCCGGCCTGGCCCAGACATTATTGGTACTCCGATCTTCAAAGGCTCACCATAGACGTTCCTCTTCAACGTCCTCTACGAGTAGACCTTTTGTCTCAGGATCCATGTCTACATCCAGACCTAGCTTCTCTGTCTTTAACGGCTTGGCTCTTGAGACATCCCTTCTAATGGCTAAGGTTTTCTCTAGCTCTGTGGTCCAGACCATGTTCAGAGCACATAAGCTGGCCTCAGCCAGGATTTACCACAGAATATGGCATACGTATTTCCAATGGTGTGCTCCAGGAAATTATGACCCGCAAGTCTTTAAGGTTTCTCAAATTCTTGTCTTTCTTCAGGCTGGCATCTCTGAAAGTGCAGTCTCTGCTTTGTCTACCTGGTTTCAGCGCAGAATTGCTCCTATACCGGATGTTCACACCTTCATGCAACGTGTTCTGTGTATACAAATTCCCTTTGTTCCTCCTGTGGCTCCATGGGATTTGTCAGTGGTGCTCCAAGCACTTCGGGAACCTCCATTTGAACCCCTGGAATCGGTGGATGTCAAATAGCTCACTGCGTACGCTCTGTTTCTTCTGGCTATAGCATCTGCCCATCGGGTATTGGATTTAGGGGTGCTTTCATGTCGCTCCCCCTTTTTAATATTCCATCAGGACAAGGCTTTTCTTCGAACACGCCCAGGTTTACTTCCTACGGTGGTTTCTCGCTTCCACCTGAATGAGGAAATTGTGGTTCCGGCATTTAATTCACCAGACCTCTCAGCAGGTGAGGCATCATTGGACGTGATCCATGCTCTGAAGATCTACGTGGATCGCACTACTTCCATCCGGTAATCAAACTCCCTCTTTGTCTTATATGGATTCCACAAGAAGGGATGGCCAGCTAACAAACAGACTCTGGCCAGATGGATTTGCATGATAATCTCACAGGTTTACATGCAGACTGGCCTTCCTATGCCGGCATCAGTATCTGCTCATTCTACTCCTCGTGGGCAGCCTGGTGTGGTGCCTCAGCTAAACAGCTATGCAAGGCAGCCACCTGGTCTTCTGTCCACACCTTTCTCAGGTTTTATGCCTTTGATACATTTGCCCCTCAGGATGCTTCCTTCGGGTGTAGGGTTTCTCCTATCAGCTTAGGAGCATTCCCGCCCTTGAACAACTGTTTTGAGACATCCCCAATGTCTTCCTGTGGAGCCCTATGGACTCCGAAGAAGAAAAGGAGAGTTTTGGTAAAAGTACCATCTCATCATACCATTCTCCTGGGCCAGTTCTGCATCTGAAGCCACAGTGTATGTACTTAGTACCTCATCCAAGTCCTATCTCCTAGTGCCATTCTCCTGTGTCAGCCTTGCACCTGGATCAACAGAGAGTGTTTTCATTACATTACACCAGTACAAACTTCCAGTATCTTTTTCCTTTGCTCTCCCTGTGCCAGATACCTGCCAAAGGGCCGCGACCTGCTTGCTGGGTGCAGCTTAAGCCCAAATCCCGATTGGAGGGGTCACTGGTGAACTCCTCCCAGTAAGTTAGCCTTTGGTCAGGTCTAGCCAACATCTGGTACTAGTGGATGAGGAAGTCATTTATTCAGGCCCCTTGCCTCCTGTTCTTTTCCCACGTCTTCCAATACCTAGGCAGAGGGTCAGCATAGCCTGAATGTGACAGTGTGTAAGAAAGAGGTTTACTTGACTGAACTGTTAAGCTTAGTGTTCTCCTAGCCTTCTTTAGCAGGGCATCGCGCAACTGCCCATTTTGAAAACTGTAAAATGATCCCTGCCCTTAATTGCTGCGCCCACACTGACCTGCTGCTCTCCGGGTGACGCGCCAAACTCAGACTGACCGCAGGACTTTTTTTTTTTACTACAAAGTCTTGAGATAGGGTGTAAAGTTTGTGCAAATGAGGATGGAGTTGTTTAATAGACAGCTTGTTTATAGCAGATAAATATTTTTTTTAATTCTTTTGTTCCTAATACGGAATCCTAGTATTTTTACATTGCAGCTTCTATCATTATATTAGCATACATAAATTAGATGCAGTTCCTGTATTAAACTGTAGGTGGCTTCTGGAACATGTAATATTAGTGTTAATTATATATAAGGCAACATATGGTTTTGTAACATTTTAGAAAGTTCATATACTTGACAACCAAAGGTGTATCTGGTAAGTAATTTATAATCCACAAACTAATGCTACTGGCGCTTATCAGGTAAATAATAATTAAATTAAATACACAGATATCTGTAATTAATTAAATTGAAGCAGCAAGTCTTAAACTATGGGATTTGTGAATACCCAAAAAAAGATAGAACATGAATTATTCACAGACTGCGCTAATACGTCTTATTAGTGCTTAGATCGCAGGGTTCACATGCATCAAAAAACAGTCATGGCTTCAAACATAAAAATACACCCTTTTATTATAAAAATATATATTTTTCAATTAATAAAAAACAAACATTCAATTATCAAATACACTGTCTCTTAAATTGCAACAGTAAAACTCATATGAGCATATAAAACTAAATAAAAAATACTACTTTAATAAATAGTGCATTTGAGTAAAAGGGTGTATTTTTATATGTTTGGAGCCATGACTGTTTTTTGATGCATGTGAATCCTGCGATCTAAGCACTAATAAGGCGTATTAGCGCAGTCTGTGAATAATTCAAGTAATTTATAATGTATTATGTATCAAATTAACAGCATGACCAGTGATACCTGGCTAGTTACATATAATGCTATCTGAATAGCACATTTCTGCTGCAGATTAGACATAGTATTTCCAAACTCCAGACAAAAAGTTTCTGAAAATATTGTAGTTTCTCCTTCATCCACTAGGGGACACTGCAGCATAGACAATGAGGTATAGACGTGGTAGAGTAGAGCCTCGTACTTTAACTGTGACTGCCTCCTCCCCCTCTATGCCCCATCATCCCCAGTTTTAGAAATGTGCCCGAGATAGCTGGTTCACATTGGGGCTGTTTCCAGCCCTTTTTTATAGTTTTAGTTTTTTTTTTATTCTATGTTTATTTTACACTGAGGACAGACAGACTGCTTACTGTGGCAGTCTACCTGCTATGTGGGAGCCGCCAGGAAAGGCCCCGCCACGGCTACTGCAGCCTGTGTCCGTTGACCCTGAGGGGGATCCCCACACTTTGAGCCATCGGGCTCAGTGAGCACCTGACGCAGCTGACACCGGTCCCCTTCCCTCAGCCCAGCATCCCAGCCACAGCAGTTGGATAAATAGGACCACTGCTCCTGAGTAGCGTGAGCGGTGGACATTATTGTTGGGTTTGTTACAGCATGGTGCTGCCGCGGCTGTCACGCTTAGAAGACGCTGGTCTCCCGCAACCCTCCCCCTCCTTTTTCTCCTTCGCGGCTAACACTGGAGTGGTTTGGGGATTCACCACTGCTGTGAGCAGTATTAGCGGAGGGGGCACACAGGGGGGCCAGCGTGGCGCCAGTCTCTGATGACCTATACTGCATTTGGAGTTTGGGCTCACCTGAATGAGAACACTAATACTTATAACTGTATGGGTAATATTCCTGTACTTCATAGAAGTGACATGTTACATACTGAACTAAAACAGCTCAGTGGGGTAAGTCTCTGAGGGAAGCACATATAATTGTCTATTGAAAGGCCTGGTTCTTGTAGTGCTAATTGGAGGTCTCAGGGGTGACTCCCAGGTAAGCTGGCTCTCAATTTGGATGTGTTTTTGTATGTGCCTTTATCATGAGGCCTTTCAATAGACAATTACATAGCCCAGAGTGGGTACTGTTATCATGCAATATAGGGACCACCAGTTATAAGTGTGATGAAGCTGTGAAGTTGGCCTGGTGGCTTACCATGTATTTGCAAATGCATGCAACAAATATCTCTGAATTTCTATTACCATATAGTTTTCAAGTCTTGTTGCAGGTACAATGTAGTGTGCTGGGGTATATCCCCCTTTCTGTTTTTTTTGGTTTAATATAACCCCTCCCTTTCATGCACCTGAAGAGTATTGCCAAATTGATTTGAGCAGTTTCTTCTTTGTTATGTTTGTCATCTTATACTGTGTCTGCTCTGGTGCCTCAAAACACTGACGCAGAAATACTATTCCCATAGAGACACATCCAAAGCCATGTCCATCCTATACTCTCATGCCTCACGAATGCCCTCTATCAAAGTCTGCAATATAGACTTGGTTCAGTGAACTGTTCTGACCACCTTGTTAACCCAAGCCAAGGCTAAAATGGGTTTGAGTGAAACCCCAACCTCCATGCAAATGGATTAAAGCATGGCCCACTCCTATGATACACACCAACCTTAACAGCCACAGCATTTGGAATGGAATGGTGTAGGGTTGTGATATCTGTGCAATGAAAGCATCTATCTTGGAAGAGGACTTAAATGAATGGATAGAAGGTCTGTAACTTGTGTGAAACCTGGAACATTGTATATCACAGTCCATGCTTTATCAAATACATCTTCCAACTGAGGGTAAGAAGAGTAGAAAATAAGCTCTTTCACCAACCAATGATATGGTAGCTTGTCAGGAGTCACACAGCCATCTGTGCCCTGAATGTTTATCTGGCACATTGCCCATACTGAAACCTCAACATTTTGCCATGTAGAGGAAACTTTCTCAAATGAGAAAACACCTCCAGTAAAAATCCTCAGCCAGCTCACCAACCTCCTGTGGGAACAATCACTCTGATGCACTACAAGGCTATTGCAGTTAGAGCAAATGACTGTAGAAAGAGTCCAAGACAAGCCCCTGAACTAACCTCACCAGGCTACTAGCCCAAGGTGGTTGTCATGTGAAGCCACTACCAGACACAAGGACCCTTAGTCTAGCTTGTTTGGGTGAAAGGTCTCATTCCCTAAGGTTTCTGCAGCTGAGAGAATTTGGACCTCGCTCACCATATAAGGCATGTGGTTAGTTCAGTGATCTCCACTATACACTCGGTCAAAGAGTTAGCCCAGGAGAGTTAACAATGCAGGGCTTGCCTGCATACATTGCAGCTGTGGGGGCTAATTCTAAGTCGAACACAGACTCTACCATATCTTTTGCCTTAGTGATGTCTGTGTCTTTATGCTAATGCCGCTACAAAGTTCTTTTCCCTAGTGTGTGTCCGTATGTACAAGGACGCACACTGTCAGCTTCTGTAGATGGTGCTTCTAAAGATTTCCAATCAGTATTTCAACATGAGTTGCACCATAGAAACTTGCATCAGCCCTATTGCACGTGCAGTTTCTCTGTCTGAGTATGGCCTCCTATGTGACCGGTTTTGCATCATTGTATGCAAACACTTTTGGCAACACACCTGCGACACTCTCATAAGGTGTAACATCTCTGTGCAACCTTCCAGTCACCGTCCAGGAACACACCTTACATTTCTGGTACCGTGCCTCTTTTTTGATCGGCAATTCTGTATGTACAAAATTGGGACGCAGGCACACATGAAAAATATCACTCCAATGCGTATAACTTAGAATCAGGCTCATGGTGTCTTGCTGTCCCAAAGGTGACCTGGGGCAACAGGGTAAAAGATTTAACTGATGTCAATTCCTCAGCCTTAACGCTACAAATACTCCCTTTATCCTGACCTGGCAGAGATAGGACAGCTATAGAAAAGAATCTTACAGGTGTTTTTTTCATTAGATCAGTTCAAGATCCCCGCAAGTCTGAAGGTAATAAACCCCCCAGGATTACCTCTGTGGGAGAGGTGTACAGCCGTGGATGCTGGAGAAAATAAAATTGATGAAAAACGTATAAGACTAGGTTACTTATGCTTGAAGTATAGAATAGAGTAGGGGGTAGATTGACTAAAAATTGGTTTTGTTGTCTATTGTAATGTGCTGGACATCGCCGTTGGATTGCTGTCTAATGGATTGGCAGCCAATAGGTGAGTTCCTATTTATAAGCAAAACACAAGATTGGTTACGTATGATTTTTGAAGTCAGCTGTACAAATGCACATTTGCCCTCATATAGCAATGTTTTGATATTTTGTGCTCATTTCTTTTTGAGCAAAATCAAAACAGCATGGTTTTTGACTGTAGTATGTATCTATGTTTGCCAGCAGTGTACTCTTCTACAAATGACACTCAGTGCATCATACACAACCATTAACAATTTTTAGAAAGCACATCTTTACCTCTTCTTCCTCAACAGATCCAACATATTTAATCATCCCTGCAACAGACTCTGATCATGCTGAAGGCTCTGATGATGGAGATGAGGAAGACAATTTACACTTATTAGAAATCTTGCAACCAACTGTACTACACCATCAAGGCAGCAACCGTAGGCACCCACTGCCACACCTGCTACACATCCAGCGGATCAAATGATGAGTGCTATATCTGCATTTGAGGAAAGACAGGTAGAGCTGATGGGAGCCCAATTACGCCAGATATGACACCTATCCAGGCAAGTGAAGTGTAGGAACCACATATTGTCTGCCATTAATGTGAACATTAATAGGTTATGTTCATGTGTAGAGAATCAAAATATGATACTCAGAAGAAGTAATGATTCTAACCTTAGAATGCAGGAAGCATATCTTAGGATGCAAGATTCATTTATTAGGATGCAAAAATCACAAAACAATGTGTTGTGAGATCTAAACACAAATACTGTATGCTGTCATTAGGGCACAATTAATAGCACATATGTCTGAGACACATACAACGACATCTGCAAGAAGCACTCCACAAACGGTTCTGACTCATCAACACCACCCAGGCATGGCCTCTGGACTAGAGGTGGATATACAATAAAAACCTGGAAGCGCTAATGGATAAATTCCATCATCCAATAGGAGATAAAAGTATTACTAATAGCAAACTTAAGTTAAAAGGGAATAATAACCCTGAATTTTAATAAAAACGCAAATGCAGACAATAATACAGCTATAGCAAACTAATGGGATATTGCTATCACAAAGCAATATAAACAAAATCACTTATTCAGAAAATAGATGCACAAGTGAAAATAATTGCTCAAAGTGAACTTGATACTGAATAAAGAACGAATTGAAAAGTTTGCTTGCTTTAACAATGTTACAAATGAAGTCCCTGGACAATGTATATTATATAGCGCTGCCCCAGATAATATGTACCCGTGATATTTAAACCAGCGTAAGTTGTTTTAATATGGTTATGTTGATAACAGTCTATGTACCAGTCTCACTTGTGAGAAAATGTCCAATCAGCATGTGAAGATTCTTACTGGACCATACCGATGGTTTAAGTAATCACGGAAGGTGGCACCTCGCTATATGCTCCATAACTTGTCCTGGCAGGGTGAAGCAGATATTAATGCTGGCTTAATTATGAGTTCTGTCAGGAGCTGTGGACAATGACTGTAAGGTAGAAAAGTTGACCGTAGTGGACTAAGCACTTTGAGTAAACCTGGATATCCGGAGTAAATGTAAGTGTCCAAGCTTATCACAGAGAGGTTAGAGTGAAGGCAGCTAATGCATTTCTCGGCCTCGCATTAACAGGCCAATTTGTATCCTTCATTATCCTTATGTTCAGTAGGAGTCTGCAGAAGCACCAACAGAGTCAGAAGCCAGAAGCAACAGCCATACCCAGAATCCCCTGCAAATAAAAAGTGCATTTGGTTTTAAATATACATTTGAAAAATGCATAAATGTGTGTGGGTTGAGAATTAAGGTTTTACCAAATGTATAACATACTCAGCAGTAATTCCTCTGGCATTTATTCAACTTCAAAGTTATTATTGAGAGATGACTGACTGAGGATAAAGGCATCATGGCATGAGCCAAGATAGTCAGCTACACTTATTATTTTTTTTTGCATTACACACCACGTGTATGTTAATGGAATAGGCATTGTGCTTATTTATATAAATTTCCACCCTATTCTTAGATGGTCCAAAGTGTGTGCAGTCTATAGCTCTCAGGACATTAGGCATGCTTGTAAGACTTTAATAAGCTACCTTTAGCTCATGCTATTGTTACTCCTGGCTGAGAAAGCAGATACAGGTGTAGGAGAGTGTCTATGAGGCTGCCATTACCTTGGTGAGATGATGGGAGAACATTGCATGCTATATGCCCACCACTCTAGAGGACTGATTGGAAGAAACCAGTGACTAAAAATATAGTGTGACCAGCAGCTTGTGCCGACCTGATATGGCACATGACCGTGTTGTGTCTGGCTCAAACTGAGTCTAGAGGTCATAGTTCATTAAGTTGTTACGATTGAGGCAGAACATGTGTACCTCACAATCAGACACTGTATTGAGATTTAACACCCACTGAAGGACATAGGCCTGCATAGTCTCTGTGGTACCTCAGAAAGCTGCTGATCCTCCTCTGTTTCTGCTGCCTAGGCCCTTTCAGTCAGCTGTTGGAGTGCTGCCTGGTGAGCAGTTACACCACATTAATTAATGAGGTGTCATAGAACAGTGCAACACGAGGCAATCAGGGTTACAAATCCTTCAAAATATAATTAGATGCAAAAATGTAACCAGTGCTGAGTGTAGAAGTAGAAGGTTGACAAAGTAAATGAGAGGAAAAGGCGTTCCCATAAAGCTGTTGTAATTTCAAAGTAAACATTAAACAGATGCAGCCTGTCTTATTGTCTAGCATCCGTGTCTGTTCAGCAATCACATATACAATAATAGTCTTTTTAATCTGCCTTTGCTCCATCTAGATTTTCATCTGGCAAGAAGAGTGCTGCTAATCACATGGGGAACCATTGGTCCCTATGAGACAAGCACTGTATATGGGTATGAAGGAAAACACTGTGCTCTTTTGTGTTTTAGGCTATAGCTACTAAGTGGATTATATTAAAAGCAAAAAATGCCTGTTTTCTCATTTAAAACTATTGGAGTTTTATATCCCACGGGCAAACTGGTGACAATTAGCTGTTATGAAAACCCGCTGCTTAGAAAATACAGCCCTTTGTAGGTTTGCTAGTCCTGTGCTGTATGAAGACACAAGTGTGCATGAATGACCTCTAGTTTTCTATAAATAAATAAAAAAGACAATGAACACGTCAATGACCATGTCAGCATTGATAAAATGCCATTGCCAACCTTATTAGAATGTCGACAAAAAATCCTTGGTGGTCTAGTTGTAACGGCAGCTCAAGCAGTGTATTCTGGGTTTAGCAGTGATGTCCTGATGACTTCCGCCAGATCCTGTGGTGCATTTGGCAGTAAGTATGACTAACCCTCCCCCCCAGTGCCTATCTCTAATCTCCCCTCATGTAGTCTACACCTCGCCCTAGTGCCTAATCCTCCCCTCCCATTACCTGACCCAGTGGTTCCCAAACTTTGTGCCACAAAGCTCTTTCAGGTTTGACACCGGTTGGTAGTTTATTACCAAAATCATATTATCTTATGGTCAATGTGCCAGGCAAAACCAGTGCTGGTGGCTGCCAATCATAAAATATGTGGACAAACAGAAGCGCAACCCTGTCCACCACCACATAACTAAGGATGACAGATTAGCACAATTTGCTTAAATTAATAATTTTTGCTGAATTTCTGAAGAGACTTTTGGCCTAGGTGTGCTGCTCTAGGGTGCCATGATTAAAGATTTGAGAAACACTGGCCTAACCCTCCCCCTAGTGCCTAATGCTGGGTACACACTGACAGATATATAGCCCATTCCACTGAATGGGTGAAATATCTGTAGTACATCGGTGGGTGTATACAGACTATATATCTATAAACGACAATATAACTTGCAAATATATTGGCATGGCTGGCTGTGTCTACGGGCCACCTGTACACTTGCTGCAGGGACCTGCCAGTCACTGTCAACTCAGCTGGGCGGGCAATTAAATATGAATGGAAATTTTATCTGCATTTCACAGACATTCTGAAGATGTCAACATGTTCAGGTGTTGACATTGTGGTGTCGACATTATGATTATCAACATGACCACATCCCATATTGCCGTTGTGGATTAAATGCGCTCAGTTTAAGGGTATAAAGTATATAGGTTTACGGATGATCAAAATTTTAACATTCCCTACTGGCTACCACTGTTCATTTTGTCACCCAGTATATTAAGATCGGTTGAGCTACAGAATATGTATGTATTCTAAAACTAGGCCTACATATTGCTAAATGGTTGCATGGATGAATGTTTACATTTTCTTGCGCAACTTATCTGTCAGGGACACATAGAAGGACAGGAGAGGAAATTAATTGGAGGGGTCACTGTTAGGCAGGAGCGTATCTATAATGGGTGCAGGGCACACGGGCCCCTGGGTCCAGGGGGTCCCGCACCGCACACCCTGCACCCAGGGCCACCATCAGGGAGGGGACTGCTGGGACTGGATACCTGACAGAAAGGGGAAGGCCCGCTCCACCCCGCGACATCGCTTCTAGCATTTTTTTTTTTTACGGAGAGCAACATCAGCAGCGTCAGATTAAGTTGAGCCGTCGGGCACTAGGACCCACCGCGGCTCTAACAGTGTTCCTCCGGCTGCCCAGGAGCCCAGGAACACGTGCAGGCGTGTCAGTGTTCGGGGGCCGGGACTCAGCAGAGGAGACAGCACACCAGCAGCATACAGTAAGTTAAACGTGCTGTGCTTGTGAAAGGGGAGGAGAGGGGGGCTGGCTGGACACACACAGAAAGGGGGCTGGTGGACACACAAGGGGGGCCTGGCTGGATGCACAAAAGGGGGGTCTTGTTGGGTGACCATAAGGGGGGCTGGCTGGATGCACATAAGAGGGCAGGCTTCATATTTTTTGGCCAAATTTTTTTTGAAGGAATAAGGTAGTGGGGGAAGGGGGGGCTCTGCCAATTTTGTCAGTCCCGTGCCCCACAATTTCTGATGGCAGCCCTGCCTGCACCCATAATATACTTGCCACTCCGGAGTCCAACGTCGGTGCGGGGGTCCGGCGCAGTTAAAACGTCTGGAAAAAGGCCGCAGTGGCCATTTTCCCGTAGTTTGCGCATGCGCAGTACAGAGAAAATGGCTGCCATGGCCATTTTCCCGGTGACCTGTGCCTACACTATAACTCCGGTGCTGGCCGCGCACAGCTCAGAGCGCTGCTGACTGCCGAACGGAGAGGAGGGTGCCCCTCCTCACTAGAAATGTCCCTGCTGTCAGGAATATGCAGACTGGGGGCCTGATTCAGCTTAGGACGGAATTGCAAAGCTGCTCGCAGGCAGCTTTGCAATTCCTTCCTTGCAGATAGGGTAATGCAGCAGGAGGCATAATGCCTCCTTCATGCATTACTTATCCAAGTTGCATTGTATAACGCAGCATTAGATAATCTGCGTGAACATCGGCCGGGTAAGTGACCCATGGGATGGGGGATGAGAGAGAGAGGCCAGGAATCTTCATCAGCCCACAGAGGTCCTGGCCTCTTCCGGGATCGGTATGAAACACTCGACGCTGGAAGACCGGCAACAGAAGATACTGACAGGTAAGTTTTTTCACTATTACTAACCCTTTCCCCCCCTAACCCTAACCTCCCCCCCCTGTAAGTGCCTAAACCTAACCCCCTTTCCCCGCAGCCTAAACCTAAGTCTACCTGGAGGGGTGCCTAACCCTAAACCCCCTTCCCCTAGCCTAACCTTAACCCTCCAAGAGGGGGGGGTGCCTGAGTCCCCACCGGGAACCCCTAACCTAACCCTCTCCCCCTGCGCCCGGCTTACCTTCGTACGGTATTGCGGGCATCAGGCTCCCGGTGTAGGTATAATGATAGGCGTCGGGATTTCGACATCTATCATTAGTCCCCTGTCGGGATTGCACAGTCAGGAAGCCGGTGGTCGGCAATTCGACCGTCGGCTTCCTGACTGCATCTTCTCTTCCCTCCCCCCAATAGCGTCAATACGCATCCGTTGCGGCTGTAGCCACCCCTCCTCGCCCACAAATGGCAGCAGAATGTCAATCAATGACAGTCTGCTGCCTGTCTGCGTGCGAGATCACAGACCCGTTCTGCGCATGCGCAGAACGGGTCAGACACCTGCACAGATTCCTGACTATCATGAATCTGAATTCAGCAGCTGAATCGGGCTCTGTGTTCTCAATTTGCTATTCTAGTTTGAATGAATATATGTCACAAATGTTTGAAAACATCAGTATTGTGTTATACATTTGTTTGCCTAGCTGTAGTAATGTAATGTATTTTGTCATTCAGTAGTAGTATATTAAATGCAGTATCAGCTTATATCCTGCAGAGGACAACATTGCTCAAACTTATTGCTGCAAAACGCTTGTTTCAGTCCCTGAAAGGTATCTCCTGAGAGATATGGCCAAATTAGGAAGATGAAGACGCCTGTCTAAATTCCTGACACTGTGCCAGGTCCTGACATATTCACAAAGGCCATATTAAACTCTAGCACTAATCTGTTAACCCTCACCAGCAAAGTGATATTCACTAAAGTTAACAATATAGTTCCTGGTAGGTTTTGTACCAAACTAATGTAAAGTTAAAATGCTTTGAACAATATAAAAATATGATCACATCAGTTATAGTCCAGATTTGCACATGATACTCTTCTTAATATATGCATTATTATAACTTCTGGCTGTCTGTTTAAGGAACATAAAGGGAATGTCCATCATGTACATTTTTTATGTTACAAATACATTTTTTATTAAATAAAACAAATGTGCAGCATTGTGGAATACTAACTAACATCAAATGTTCATATGTTGTAACATAGTAGTTAACCTCATTGCCTCTACACTGCAGGGCAGCAATAATGATTAATACCAGGCCCCTTTATGTATGTTCTCTTTACCTTTGTTGAGGTATTCCTATGTATTTTGCTTTTCTCCTACAATCCAAAAACATATACTGGTAGAGTAAGTTCCTTGGCTACTGAGAAATTGACCTGTGTTGATGTAGTAGAGATTGTAGACTGTAAGCTCCTTTGGAGCAGGGACGGATGTGACTGATTAAACATTCCCTGTAAAGTACTTCCTAATATATTGACACTATATAAAAGATAATACATTAAATACATTCTAAAGATCAATAAATAAAGCTGATATTTATCTGATATTGAAAGGGATATTATTATTATTATTATTACCAGTTATTTATACATATTCTGCAGCGCTTTACAGAGAATAGTTGGCCATTCACATCAGTCCCTGCCCCAGTGGACCTTACAATCTATATTCCCTACAACATGCTCACACACACTAGGGTTAATTTTTGTTGGGAACCAATTAACCTACCAGTATATTTTTAGAGTGTGGGAGGAAACTGGAGTACCCGGAGGAAACCCACGCAAGCAAAGGGAGAATATACAAACTCCGCACAGTTAGGGCCGTGGTGGGAATCGAACCCACGACCTCAGTGCTGTGAGGCAGTAATGCTAACCATTACACCATCTGTGCTGCCCGATATAGAATGGGGTACAGAAAAAGTGGGGTATGGAGGGGAAACAGTATAACTTATGCTATCTGAGCATACAGTTATTGCACGTTGTCAATTAACAACAAAAGAATGTTGAACTCTTGGAAGAGAAGCGAGTGATGTAGGATGAGAATAAACAAAAGGATGTAATAGAAAAGGAGCGGAGGAGATAGCAATGTGCAGGTCTGGATTACACCCTGTGGAGGACTCTAGGCAGTCTCGAAATCTCAGGGGCTCCCCTCGCAAATTATCTCCTAATACGTTTTAAATTTTACTAACCAACAATTTTAATAAACCGTGCGCAGCTTGCACCGAATATTTTTTACAACCTGACAGCTGACAGAAGATGAGCTTTTAAGAGACAAACTGTGATGTGAATCTGATGTCTACAGTTTTCGTACTTTAAGTTGTTAATGGGTACATTACATTAATACAGTATTTTCTCTATAGAGTCTTTAATGTAAAGTTTTGTTTCTTTGAGTTGATTCATTTTTTCTATCTTTTGGAAACAATTTAAGAAAGCTTGATTGTAATTTTCTTTCAAGATCAAATCAATTTTATTTTGATCTGTTATCGCGGGGCCCCTAAAAGGCGCAGGGCCCATATTCCAGTGCCTACTCTTCTTATTTGGTAATCTGACACTGGCAGTGTGGCAGGCCGCACGGATGGAGAGGGGAAAAGGGTAGAGGGATAGGACCCAGGAGGGCAATTTTAGAACAGAGTATGGTAAATCTTTAATACCAGTGTGATAGTAAAATAAAGAGTAAAAACAGCTTAGATGGAGCTAGTGATCTGGACAATCTCCAGCTCTCCTCATGTACAGGATATAACACTGCTGTCTAAGAATGTATGACAGTGTCAGTAAACCACAAGGAATGTATATTCCGATAATATAGTGACCATATTTTCTGCAGATCTGGATTTTTGGAAAGGTCACATAGGCCCAAGTCTATTTATTTATTTATTTTATTAACAGTTTCTTATATAGCGCAGCAAATTCCGTTGCGCTTTACAATTTGAATCAACATTAACATTTTACTGGGTTGTAAAAGACATACATACATGACATACGTAAGACACATACATAAGGGTAAGAGGGCCCTGCTCATAAGCTTACAATCTGTAGGGAAATAGGTGTTGATACACAAGGATAGGTGCTATATATTGCAATTTGGTCCAGCCCGATTGCAGATGTTCTTGGTGGGCTGTATGATCCAATCACACTGGAAAGTTGGCCTAGGGTTAGAAGGAAGTAAAATTGAAGGAGAAGATGTGATGGGTGTTTACTATAAGAAGAGAGTTAGATATGGAAGCTATAAAAGGTTATGTGGGCACCTGGGCTGCATAGTGCTTATATTTTGTCAAATAATAATTTATTGTTTACATATTGTAATGATTTAGGTTAATTCATTTAACACTTGGGCTGACACATTTATGTGCATATATTGTCTAAAGACAGGAAAGGACCCAGGTATATGGAATAATATGGAGGAATAATATGGAGGAATGAAGGAATGGGTGACTGGGGCATCATAGAAATAATAGTCTAAGTTGAGCTAGAAATGCGAGTGGGTGGTAGTGTGTTGGGAGGAGGAAATGAGGGTCTGATCTGAGTCACAAGCAGTTCCCAATGTGGCTGCATATAGTGATGTGTTTTTGTTTTTCACAAACTGCACATGAATTGCGGGGCTGCATACTCATATTTGCAAACTGACAAGTGATTCGCTGTTGTACACATCTCAGCCATATCTGAGGGTTCTGTATGGACTTATCTGGTTAACAAGGGGGTGGCAACAATGCAAATGCACTCAAATCCTTTTCATGGGTCTGCATGCAGTCAGAGTTACTTACTATTCTGAGTCATGCTTATGCAGTGTTGATGCCATATTTGGTCGCATCTCCTGGTGGGGTAGATGTAACGGGAAGCAATCGGGAAGCCGACTGCCTATATACCGGCAGCCGGCTTCCCGACTGTCTTATCCCGGCAAGGGTGAAATGCCGGGCGTCTAGATGTAGACGCCCGCATTTCCCCAATGCCGGGAGACCGGCGCCCGGCATCACGATGGTAGTGATGCCGGGCGCCGCGAGCAGACAGCCGCGGGGGGGAGGGTTAGGTTTAGGGCTCCCGGGGGGGACTTAGGGTTAGGCACCCCCCCGAGAGGGTTAGGCTAGGGGGAGGGAGGGTTAGGGTTAGGCACCCTCGGGGGGGACTTAGGGTTAGGCACCCCCCCGGGGGACTTAAGTTTAGGTAGCGGGGAAGGGGGTGGTTAGGGTTAGGCACTTAGAGGGGGGATTAGGGTTAGGCACTTGGGGGGGAAGTTAGGGTTAGGCACCCCTAAGGAGGGTTAGGGTTAGGGGGGTTAGGTTAGGTTAGTGGATACTTACCTATCCACGATCGGGATTTCCAGTGCTGTCGGGCTTCTGCTGCGTCGCACTCTGCTCCTGTCGGGCTGCCGCTGACGGGGATCGGTTTTTCATACCCATTCCGATGTAACTGCTGAGGATAGTAAGTACTTCTCTTGCGGATGGATGAGTGTGGCGATGTGATCACGTAGATGCATATGACTTAGCAGCGGATATCCAGAATTGCTTTCACATTAGGTCATAAGTCATTTGTGGAATGAAATGTAGAGAAGGTGTCAAACGTGCAGGAGCCCAGCAGGTTACTGCTTAGGAAGCGGTTATCATTTCATAGTGTATCCTGCAATTTAGTCTTTGAAGTAGGAAGTAACATCTTTGGTAGCGATGGGGATCACAAAGGCTGGTGTGGGAGGGCTGAGAAGTGATTTCAGTGTAATAAAAATGGGAAATGGGACTAGAATCTTGTGTGCAGATGAGAGGTTAGACGTATATTTGTTTAGCAGTGTCCAGACCATAGTAGCGGAAGCATAACTTTCACCAGTATATACTACTTTATGTGAGACCTTTTGAAGTCAGCATATCTATTTTGTGTTCTGTGGATGAGATAGTGGTCACGGCTGCATAGCTGGAGCCACTTGATCAATGGTACAGTCCTAGGTTTAGAAGGTTTGTGCCTGAAAGTGTTCTAGTTTTTCAATAATAACCAGTCATAGAATCCTTTGTTCTTATTCTCCTTTCTTTTCCAGTCAATATTTATGGAAGACAAGCATTTACGATGCACCAATGTCTTCCTAGTGTTATGTGCTGACATGTACTTAAGTTGCACAGCAATACTCCTGGAAATTATTTTTAAACTAGTGAATCCCGGCGGTAACTGCCTTAGTTATGGAGGATATTTGTCACGACCCTGGATAGTTTTTCACCTTTTGCCTTATGACTTACCCCTGCCAACTGTCCCGTGGATCTGTATATGTAATTTGCCTGGGAGATCTGCTCTGATCATGCTGGCTGCAACACTTCTGTGTATGCATTTGGACTGTGCTCTCCTTCCACAGTGATTATTCACCTGGGTAATTTCCTGTCTGTGAACACTGCTAGTCTTGATTGGAATTGCAGGTGTAGTTCTGTCTCTCAGTACTGCAGATATGTTTGCTCCCTCTGCATGTTGTGCCCTCCACCACTCAGAATGCTACTACCAGACCACCTGACTGTATCCACCAATTCCTGCGAGACCCAGGGTATAAACATCCTCCTCTGATAGCATTCAGGGCCTGAGCATCTCGTTACTTCCCATGGTGTACAGATTGTGCTATTTCTGTCTCCCTGTGTACAAGTGTACCCCAGGCTCCTGCTGGCAGCAACCCCTGGTGCATCCAGAAATCCTGCTGGTTCCCAGACCAGTTCATCTAGTAATCCTGCTAACAGCAATACCTGACACATCTGGAAATCCTGCTAGTTCCCAGACTAGTTCATCTAGTAATCCTAGTAACAACGGCTATACCTGGCATATCCAGAAATCTGCTGGTTCCCAGACCAGTTAATTCAGAAATCCTGCTTATAGCTATACCTGACACATCCGGAAATCCTGCTGATTCCCATACCAGTTCCGTCAGCAGTCTTGCTAATAGCTATACCTGGCGCATCTGGAAATCCTACTGGTTCACAGTCAAATTCAGCAAACCTTCCCGCCGGTCCCAGTCCGGTTCCCCCAAGTTATCTACTGGTTCTCAGTCCAATTCTGCAAGTCCACCTACTGGTACCCTGTCCAGTTGAGCAAGCTTTCCTGCCGGTCCCAGTCCGGTTCCTCCACGTTTTCTACGGGTTCCACACCAACGTTACAAGTTTCCTGTTCCTGTCATTTATCATCAAAGGCAGTTCTCACTGCCATATAATTCTTATGCAAATAGAGCTATTTACCTCATCCATGGTTCCAGTCAAGCCGGTCTCCGCTGAATCCAGTTCAACACCTGAGTCAGGTAACTCTCAGACACCAACCGTGACAATATTATGGAGATAAGGAATCTGTAATTAGAGGGTATTTGTCATAAAGAGTTCACCAAATATGGTGGAACAACCACATTGTGATAGCAGTCTGAAAAATGGCCATTAATCTCTCCTACCAAGAAGTGTGGGGCAGCACATTTCACACATTGCACAGACTCAAGAGTATTATTGTGGTGACTATGTGATGTCCAACGCAAGCGGTGTATCAGTTGATCTTGTTATACGTTGCATATAACGATACTATTCTTGACTAAGATTTTTGAAATGAGCTCTCTGGGCAACATGTAAGGGTTCCACCATGTTGACGTCCTCGAGGCCAGCCTCTAGGAATGTTTGGCATAAACAATGCGAGGTGAAGTGAATAATGGAAATGGAAATAATACAGCAGTCGGTGATTGAGGTCCCCGCAAGACGCGCTGATATATGTTGCTGCAAATAACTGTCACAGTTTCCAGACCACCCAGCAGGTCACATGTTCCAGTTCACCCACTGTCACATTTTCCAGAGTACAATGGTGATGATGCATTGTAAATGGCGGGCAGATGCTTTGCTATATAACTCCAAAACGAAGCAACCAATTACATCACCAATATTTTTCTGCAAATCTATGATCAAGTCCTTTAATTTGGTATAGGATGTGCCCTGCTCAGAGAAAGGCATCATAGAAATATGTCCCTCATAAAAGTTATCTTTCTGCTATTAATATATAGA
The DNA here is from genome assembly GCA_031769625.1 of Taudactylus pleione. Taxonomy (NCBI): domain Eukaryota; kingdom Metazoa; phylum Chordata; class Amphibia; order Anura; family Myobatrachidae; genus Taudactylus; species Taudactylus pleione. The sequence continues at coordinate 1,043,268 of JAUIMM010001983.1, read as the reverse complement.
TGTTTGCAATACTTTATGGTTATGTTGATCAGACCTCATATTAATACAGGACCTTTGCCATGTAAACATTGCTTATTAATGTCCTGTATAAAAGGTGAAATATGATTATACATTAAATATATAATGATACACTTTACATTGAAGCCTTTCTCTGGAATGAGTACACACTGAAGTGGCATACATCTGGGGCCACAATGCGAGGTTTATCAAGGTCACCGCATGCCCTCTACCACCTTGGGATTTATGGTATATCTTAAGAGCACTGTGAAGTTAGAAAAATCGGCAGCACATATATCACATTGTTCTTCATTGTGAATAGCTGTTATTGAATTAACAGGGCTCTGTCTCCCTGTATATGAAAGCATAGACATTCCCTTATTATACACACAGCTCTGGTTATGAAAGGATCCTGATACTAACACAGGGCCTGATTCAGAGATTTACGTAAATTCAATATTTATGTAAATCTCAGATGGTTTTTGATCTGCGCATGTGCCGGAGCCGTACTGCGCATGTGCCGGAGCCGCACTGCAGATGTGCCGGAGCTGTACTGCGCATGTGCAGACCTGGTCCTGCGTGATTGACATGGTGCTGATGTTTGGGGATGGCAACAGATAGCCTTACAGAAATTAAGGTTGTATCAGCCCTGTTTTCTGGGCGTACCAAATCCAGTGGCTGTGTCCTTGGATGCAGCTTCACTGGCCCTGTCAGCAGGATTTTGCTGGATATTCTGAGTAACATGAGGGTTACTCAGGTGTTCTATGGTTACACAGTTGATCCTTCAGACACAGCAGTGGACTGGAGAAGCCGGCAGTGGACGTCTTTATACTTAAGATGCCTCCTGCAGCTTTTGTATATTTTGTACAACTGCTGTGTACAAAGACGCAGCGGCTTTGCTTCTCCGTAAAGCTATAAAACAGGCCCACAGACTCCATAAGGTATAATAAACCATGGCGGTTTAACAATGGTGATGCACATGTAATGGGGGTGACTCATTTTGTTACTCCAAGGAATTTTGAGGAAGAATTTCCTATTTTGTGAACCGGGCTATAGAGACTGAATGATCGTTAAACTGTAGAATTTTATAACGTAAATCTCAACTTTAACCAGCAGATGGTGTTTCAGTCCAAAGGAATCTTTAAAGTGTAATTCAGCCATACAATGTCTATAAATACAATGCTGATAGCAAATAATATCTATTTAACAGAGCGGTGATAGCAGGACTGTGATACTTGACCTTGGTAGTGAATATATTTAGTTTTAGGTCTCTCTTACTTTAGTCTGAGCACCCGGCTTCATCTCCCTCTGTCATCTCCCTCTGACATTTTTTCATGTTTTCTCTTTTTCATGCAATCTACTTTTGTGTTACTCTTTCCTTGCCCTTTATGTATCTCTCTATACTATACCTCTTGCGTCCTTTTATTTTCATTACTCTTCTTTATTGTAACTTTTTTTTTTACATTTTACAATTAAGCTTATCTCTTTTCTTTTGTAACCACTCTGTTTCTTTTTCTCTTTACCTTACACCTTTCCAAGTGTGCCCTTACTAAGTAAGACCTGGACTCTAGATAATTGGTGGTGAAGGACACAGCATGTCTCTGCTGTGCATCTCCTAGTGCCCATTCTAGACATCACTAAATTTAACAAAGTTCCAAATGTGAGGGCCCCTTTGTGGTGTAAGCAGGTATGGTATAGACTCTTTTGCCCACAGATCACCCTCCACTGCTACCAATGTGTGTAGCCCTACCAACCAGAAAAACAAAGTCACAACAGGGTTTACATATACCCTGTTGTCATGTCATCTATAGGTAGTAAAAGCCTTCATCCGTGGATCCCATCGTGGTCACATAAAGTTTTAGTTTCCTCTAATTAAACTCCGTAACCACTAATTAAACTAACAGTATTAACCATTTTGAGGGCTAATTTAAGTTTGAACTTTGGCTCCACTGCTGAGGATGCAAGTTATATTTAGGTTTTTTTTTCAGGTGTAGCTGTAAAACATAACTGGCATCAGAAATTTCACAGGTTTTCTGTCAGAAGGTGTAACCAGGTAATTTAAAACTTGATCCGATTCACAGGGTTGGGTACAACATCCCGGCTATGACCATCCCGATGATCACAATAACAACAGCAGAATCCAGATGGTTAAAATCCAGACAGATTTTGGTGAGTATTCTAACCCCTACCCTAACCCACCCCTCCCCACGGCCGTAGAAAGCTGGCCCAGGCCCCGGGTGAAGGGGGCGAGGCCTATTCATGGGTGGCATGGCCACGTCCCACTGTGAGCCCTCCATCCCGGCGAAAATCCATGGGGGGCACTATCAGTGTGATCGCTTTCCCCCACAGACAGAGGAGACTGCTGCTTCTGTGTGCTGGGCTGCTGGCAGGTAGGAGGGAGGGGGGAGCGGCATAGGCTTTGGGCCCCCGCCGAGCCCCTCAAGCAAGCCCGCTTCTGGGTAATTAGTACTTGCCCCCCCCCTCTCTGCGCCTCTGCGCCTCCCGCAGCCTAACCCTAACCATTCCTTGGCAGCCTAACCCTAATCATCCCCTTTGGTAGCCTAACCATAGCATACCACAGCCTAACCCTAACTCTCCTCCTAGTGCCTAATCCTAAAACTCACATTCGGGATTGGTCGGTATTTTGACCATTGGGATTCTGCTACTGGTTAGAGATGTGCGCCGACCCCCGTGTTTTGGTTTTGGATCTCCCCTGGTTTTGGATCTGGATTGGTTTTGCCAAAACCTCACCTCCATGTTTTGTTTTTTGTGTTTTGGTTTTGGATCTGGATCTTTTCTTAAAAAATCATAAAAACAGCTAAAATCACATAAAATGGGCCTGTTTTTGTTCCTACAGTATTATTAACCTCAATTTCATTTATTTTCACTCGTCTCCAGTCAATTTTGACCACCTCACAGCTCACTATGTAGTTTTCATCAAGTTTAGGCCCAAAATTTGCACCAAGCTAGCTGGCTGACTAAGCTAAGTGGCAGCAGTGGGTGGCACAAACATGTGGCAGTTCAACTTCCAACATGGCACATCAGGAAATAAATGTTTTTATTATTAAAGAGAGGCCTGAGGGAGTTGGAGTATGTATGTAGTTGAAGGCAGGGCAGGGACAAGAAGGGTTGATTGGTAGTAAATTTAATAAAAAAAATTTATTCCCAAGAAAATTTATGAGGAAGAAGGGGAGGGGAGGAGGAATTTACAACAAAATATTTGACACATTCACATCAGTCCTTGCCCCAGAAGAATCATTGAGGGCCATGCCTGCTGCTGCTGGGAGTGGATTTTCTCATCCCAGAAGCCAACCAGGAAGACTTCTAGTAGTGCTTTCCACATGAAAAAGCATTTGCCAACCTGTACAGGGACATTAAAAAAAACATAGTTAATTAGTGGCCTCATAGTGCCACTTAACCAGCACAGATATGTGGACAAGCATAAGATCTATGATTTAAGGCAGGGGTAGCCAACCCTGGTCCTCGAGAGCTACCAACAGTGCATGTTTTCCAGGTCTCCTCACAGAATCACAAGTATAATAAATAATTATCTCCACCTGTAGATCTTTCCAAATATGTTGGTGAGTAATGAATACACCTGTGCACCAGCTAGGTGGTCTGGAAAATGTGAACTATCAGTATCTCTTGAGGACTGAGGTTGGCTACCCCTGATTTAAGGCCTTATGTTGTGTCTTTCTTGAGAATCCTGCAACTGCTTCTGTAGCTAGGAGTGGATTTTCATCCCAGATGGGGACCAGGAAGAGTGCTTTCCAAAAACAATTGACTTTTAAATAATCCTTTGCAAACTTTTCGAAAAAGCATTTCTCAACCTGTACATTAAAAAAAACATTGTTAGTTAGTGGCCGTCAATTCAAAGTTGTACCCACTGTCGTTGTACCCATGGAGCAGATATTGTGGACAAGTGGAACAGAGTAGCAAATGCAACATTTAAGATTTAAGGTTTAAGTCTTACGTTGTGTCTTGAGCGCCATGCCTGCTGCTGGGAGTGGATTTTTCATCCCAGAAGGGGATGGTAGTATTAGAAATCCAAAAGTGGTTTGTTTAGTCATAAAACATTTTGGTAAAGAGCATATGTGCTTTCATATAAACCACACTTAGCTTTAAACTCTAATATTACATTTCAACTTACACTAGGTAGGTGGTAAACAACTAGACTTCAACAAACTGAGGATAATGAACAAGTATTGCTATACATGAACTTTTCTTGCTTTTCGACTGGCAAATTCTTCTATTACATTTTCCATGTCAATTTCTCTTAATATTTCATTTTCAATGCATAAAAGAGAGAGCGCATGTAGGTGCTGTTGTGCCGTGGAGGATCTCAGTGCATTTTTTACTCGCTTCAGTGTAGAAAAGCTGCGCTCACCACTGCAGTTGGTGACCATCACACAAAGGTACATGCGTAGTGAAACGGCAACATTTGGGAAGTTACCAACTAATGCCTCTGTAATTAGAAATGTATACATTTTGATTTCTTGGCTCTCATGTGTATCTTTATTTGCACTGGATGAAATGTAGATACGAAACAAAGCAACAAAGTGTACTACTTCATCTGCATATTCTGGACCAAGATCTCCTGGGTATATTTCTACCAATGTACTGGCCTTAGCACGTAGGTCATCTGATGTTAAAGAGCACAGTTCTGAAAGAAATCCAAATCTGTCTTGAATTACACTGTATGCTGCTTGTCTTCGATTTAGCGATGCCAATAGCTGATCAATTATGGGAAGAAAAGTGTTCACTTTAAATTTGTCTGATGGTGAAAGTCCAGCAGCTGCATCTTCAGCACCCCCAAAGTCCCACTTTTTATTTCTTTTAATTTGTCTTCTTTGTTTGTAATCATCACAAGAGTAAAGAATTTTACTTTGGTTCTCAAACTCTGTAAACTGAGAACGGAGGCTTTCTACAAACATTTTTAAGGATTCCAAAATGTCTGCGGCTCTGTTCAGATCCAGTTTTGAATCTTGAAAAAAAATTACTGGTTTTATGAAACCGGCTCAGTATTGTTAACCAGAGTTGCACCATTATCCCATTTTCTAATTGTCTCATTAGAGAATAAAGTCCCTTTGCTTCCAAACATGTCTCTTCCCTTTCAGATGTGTCATTTCCCATATTGTGCAGCAGATCTTTAACAGCTGGATAGCCTTTTTTCAAGGCTTTAAGGGCATCTTGATGAGCAGACCAACGTGTGTCTGAAAGGCTTTTCAGTATAGGCAATCCAAGGGGCTTGAAGACATCTGTCAGAAGATTCCACCGATGTGTTGATGTAGGAAAAAACACATATAACTTCTGAACAAAGTCAAAAAACAAAACTGCCTCAGGGCAACATTTTACAGCACTTTGCCCGATAAGATTTAAAGAATGCCCATAGCATGGAATATATTCAGCCAGCTTGTTCTTCTGACGTATCAAGGCCTGCATACCATTGTACTTTCCACTCATATTCGATGCATTATCATATGACTGGCCCCGGCAATCTTGAATGGAAATTCCATTTTCTTCAAGAAAAAGAAAAAGGGTGTTTGCCAAGTGATCTCCAGTATGTCCACGTACTGGAATAAACTTGGTAAAACGCTCAATGGGTCCACTTGGAAGCACATAGCGAAATATAAGCCTCAGCTGATCAGTGTGTGAAATATCGGGTGTTGAGTCCACACTTACAGAATGGTACTTCGATTTTTTTTATCTCAGCTATGATCTGCCGCAATACTTGTTGGCCAATCACCTCAATAAATTCATCACAAATGGTTGAGGACAGGTATGATACGTGTCCTTGCCCTTTGTTTGCATGCATCTGAATATGTTCAGCAAAGAAGGGATCATACTCTGCCAAAAATTTGAGACATCCTAAATAATTGCCATTGTGTACTGATCCAATGATTTCATCATTTCCACGAAAAGGCAAGACCTCTTGATGACAGGAATTTGATAGCACTTAAAATTCTGCGAAGAATTTGATGCCAGTACTTTTTTTCAGACTCAAATTGAATCACCAGAGATTTGTCTACACGTTCTCCGGTCAATTTTCTTTTAATAAGTTTCTCAAGAGACTCTGCATGAGTTGCACTACTTTCATGGTGACTTAAATCTCTGGCTGCATGTCTCCAGTCTGAATAACCATCAGTTGCCAACAGTAAGGTGGCATCTGAAGAAAATAATTTGCAGTGAGCACAAAAGAGTTTGAGCATTTTTGGCGAGTAGCAAAGCCAGTCACGCTGAACTTTCTCACCATTAATTTGTTGACGATAAAACAATGACTTTGTACAATGTCGTGCAAAATGTTCACCAGGAAATATTTTTTTGGTATTCGTAAAATCACTGTCCAGGAAGTGGCAATCAGCAACCCCCTTCTGACAAAAAAATTTGCGCAAAGTTTCCGAAACTTTCCACATTCCTACATCTTTTGAAAAAGATGTGTTTTTTGATTGTTCAACCACAATTTCTGTGTCACCTTCAACTGATTCCCTGGTTACATTTTGGATATCTATTATATCTGCTTGATCACTGGATGCACTGGGACTGGTTTCACTTGTACCAGCTTCACTTGCACCAACTGTAAAGTCTCTGACAGTGGTTGTACTTGGACTGACTACAGAGGAAATGGCTGCACTTTTTACAGAACAAAAGTCTGTAATTTTTTTGGTCTTAGCCAATACTTTCTCTAAGTTTTTCTTTTCCTCTTTCTTAGCTTTTATTTTATCCCAGCCACTCTGTTGTTTCTTCATGTTAACCTGAATGACAAATAAAATGTCACTCGTAACATAGTTGTTTCTCTATCTTATTCTACACTCCGCTAACATTTAACTGTATAAAACACATTGGAGCTGATTCTGAGTTGGACGGATCTCTGTACGGATTAGAATAGCAAGTTTTAGCATACAGCGCATGTGCAGAAATGAATTTATGAATTTTATCATATTTACATCCTATCCTGAAGGGCCAGATATGGGCAGTGACAATGTTCTGTCTCGTCGGAGTATAGCTAGAAGCCTGTGCTATTCTCAGTTATGGTGCATACACACGGTCAGATAAACTGTACGATTTTATCAATAACGATCATATCATTATAGTTCAAATCGTACAGTTTCTGGCCCCTGCAAACGACCAAACGATGGTCGATGTGCGGGCACGAATGGTCAATAACGACCATCGACCGCCACCCGTGCATGCAGTTAGTTTGTTTACTATAGGGACCCGTGATATTTGCGGGTCGCTATAGTCTTTGGGGGTTAATGTATGTGTTGGATGCTTGATAACGATCATCTAACACATGCAGGCCGATCAGATAACTATCGTTATCATTATCTGATCGTGCCCCCATCTGACTGTGTGTACGCTCCATTATTTGTGGGTCGCTATAGTTTTTGGGGGTTAATTTATGTGTTGGATGCTCGATAACGATCATCCAACACATGCAGGACGATCAGATAGACTTATGGAGAATGTGAAGCCTGTGTCAGACAGATCTCTTGCACCACGCATGGAGCTGGTGCCAATACTAATGATTATGCTTGTGGCTCTGAACAGAAAAGTAGGGCGGCTTCCCGCTTCCAGGCACATGGAATTTTGCATTAGCCAAATGGAATTTCTATTAGCATAAAGTAGTAAATCAGGCTTTAACGACTACACGCAAATACAGCTATTTTGCATCCAACTCAGACTCAGCTCCATTGCTTGATCTGCAAATAAACTGTGCTCTACATATAGAAGACATATTTCCCTGCGAACAGTCATTGATATTACTTAGAGTTTGAAACAATGACTGTACAATTAACACACATACATATATAACAGTAATATATATATATATTATATATATATATATATATATATATATATATGTGTGACGACTACTTACTGCTGCTTGACAAAGACTTGTTTAGTGGGGCAGACACGAAAGGGAATTAGCCTCTGAAACTATACAGACTACTCAGATTCTCAAAGGCTTTGATGGCTGAAGGAATATACATTAGTGTTAGTATAGCAGTTTATTCATTTTTATTACACATATAACAAAAAAAGTATATAGTATTGAACTCTGGGCCTGATTCAGACCCGCTCGCGAGTGCTGAGCGCTCGCAAGTGGGTCAATGGTGCCCTAGTGCGCATGCGCACGACGGAGGGAGCTCCGTCGTGCGTATGCGCGAGACCAGAATAGTGACGGCCAAGCCGTCGTTATGGGTCTCGCACCAAAGGGGGCGTGCTGTCAATGTTGATTGACAGCACGCCCCCTTTGGTGGGCGTGCCAGG